>REGM01000184.1:30730-76600 GCA_004194415.1 Aurelia aurita
CCCCCCAGGTCAGATAGGGTTAAAGAACTTGTGCTCCCCATGATCCTTTTCACGTGCGCAAAGCATCAAAACATCTTATTAGCTGTAAACAACATACCTTGAAAGCACAATGATGGGAACATAAATAACTACAGGGAACAAAGCTCTCCTAATCCTTCAATTATTTTTCAGGAATTTCCGTTGTTTGAGTTCAAAAGGGATGGCATAACAAGGTTCATTTGAAGATTAAAAAGACTACACTTTCACGATTGCTTAGGCCAAAACGACTTTCATACATTATGAAAGTCACTGTGAGACCATGAAGGATCTTGGGGAGCACAGGGTCTTTAATCTCATTGAAATCAGATTTCTATGAGAAATCTTATGCGCGTTTTAAATGATTTTCTTTGAGACCTCTCTCCAAATATTGGCATGTCATAGTCACGTGACCAATTATATGACAACCACCTATTGTTTATTTGATACATCATTAAATTTTATTAAAAGTCAAGCAAGTTCCAGCCTTTTATCATGTGTAAGTTACAATTAAAAAAATTTGGTTTTGGGGGGCCTTTTTGCCCCCCAGGTATAAATGGGGTTAAGGCAAATACAGAAATGGCCTGCAAGCAAATAATCCACATATTTTCATTGAATGACCAGTTTTAATCAAGCATTCAAGTCTTCAAAGCAACGAGCATTGGTAGGTATGGAGCCCTGGTATGGAGTGCTTTTTTACTCAGCCAGGTATCTATTTGGTGGAGTGGTTGGCTTGTCGATTAATCTTGTCTGCAATCTAATAGTGAGACATCCGAGTAATCCAGGTAATCCAGGTAGATGTGACACAGGCAAGAGTCTCCTTTCTTCGCGAAAAGCCTTGTACTTTTTGATTCATATAACATTCCAGAAAGCAATTAATTTCTTGTATTTCATCGTTATTCAAAGTCTTCTGGATCTTGCCAGTCTTCGTCGTTAAATTCTTCTCCATTGTCTTCCCCATTGTCTTCAAGGTCACCCCTATGAAAAAAGAATGATTGCATAAAAATAATCAATTTATTTAACGTTGGCGCTACATAGCTTTATGTACAGTAAAAATTAAAAATAGTACTAGACTAGCTAATCCAAGCCAACTGCGAAAACTAATAAAATTCAATATATACATGTACATGATTAAATAAATAAGATTTCAAGTACATAGCATAAAATTTCCAGACAGAATTAAAAAATTAGCAGTATAAAAGTCCGAGCTGTTGTGTGAAAGTCCGAGCTATGGTATGAAAGCGGTATCAAAACTTAGTATCATACAAATCCAAGTTGTGGTATAAACGTCCTACATAATATGCATGTGCATTCAGCGCCATTCCAACTTTTAAGTTTTTTCTTAAAGTCAGTAATAGGTTGAGCATTCCTTATATGCTGAGGAAGAGATAGCCAAAGACGCTGCCCTCTATATTTGATAGTCTCGGATCCGTAATTTGTTGTTCTTGCCTTTGGTAGCACAAATTCATTATTGTTTCTCAGATTATAAATAACATGGCGCTCACGGAAAATTTCTTTCATAAAAGGGGGGTTTATGTTCTCCTTAGTTTTAAAAATTTCAATCATAAGAATTTGCAAGTTCTTGGTATGGATATTAACCAACTCATCTCTTTCTAACAGGATGTTGAAGCTAGATTCATAATCCTTGTATTCGATTCTCAGGGCTCTCTCATGTGTTCTAGTAATCTTATTATTCAAGTGCCTACCGTGAAACATCCAGGCTAATGGACAGTATTGAAACTGGCTAATTACAAAGGCTCTCATTAAGATTCTAAGTTTATTAGAGTCCATGTATCCAGATATGCGAGCAAGGGCGAAGAGTTTGTTATCAGCCTTCTTATACAACTTATTGATATGTGTCTCAAAATTGAGTCTTTTGTCGATCACAACACCTAATAACTTTTCCTCTTCCTTATATTCTATAACAGAATCGCCTACATTAACCGTAACCTGCTGATTAGAATTTCTACCAAGCACTATTAAATGACATTTATCAGTATTTAAATTTCATAAAGTTATCAGCGAACCATTGAATAATTGTACTTGAATCATTCTCCAGCCTTACAATTACATTATCAAGATTCTTATCGCATGCATATATGGTCGTATCATCCGCGTAATTGCAAATATCCGCATCCTGTTTTGAGAGCAACAAATCATTTATGTAGATGTTAAAGAACAGAGGACCAAGAACTGATTCTTGTGGAATTCCGAGGGACGGTTGTTTGTAGGTACTAAATGACCCATTAATCTTAATTTTCTGGTGCCTATTTTCCAAAAGGCTATTAACGAGACACAGTGCTTCACGGCTGAATCAATAAGCATCTAGTTTTGCTAAAAGGAGGTCATGTTTAATACAATCGAACGCTTTGGATAAGTCCATCAGGATTGCGCCAATATTCTCTCCATTGTCTAAGCTTGTTTTCCACTTTTCAAGCATTCGAACCAACGCGTGCTGCGCATTATACCCCTTACGAAAACCGCAAAGAAGTGATGATAAATAAGGTCCCATATAATCAACAATCTGCTTGTCCAAAAGTCTCTCAAAATTTTAGAAACAGTTGGCAAAACACTCACTGGTCTGTAAGTTTTCTTCCTAGTTTTCTCCGCCATGGGTTGGGATACGAAAGCGCCGCATGAATCGTTTAATCGGTTACTTTCATTGACAAGCCATTCCATCAAGTCAAATGCAATTTTGCCCATGTTTCCAGGGAAAAGGGACCCACCCAATAAAGAGTGAAACTGTTTGAAAAATCACGAAAATTTGATTATTATAGCGATCATAAAAATTTCTTGATGTGCATGTGTGTCAAGAGGACCACAGCAATTTTAGGCACATTGCACAGTTTTGAAATCGCTTTGAGTTCTTTGACAACCTACCTAGTTTAGAGGCATACTTTCAAATCACAAGAATTGATTATCAGATTGAATTTTTACCCCTTGACGAAGCTTTTATATCATGTAGAACTCTAATTTAAATATGAAATCGCACCATATACCTTTTTGGATAAAAATTGGATAGTGTGCAAAGTACTACTGCTCAAATATGGTTTTTCATGTCGATATTTGGTCGTCTTCCTCCAAAAAGAAAACAAACATGTATATATATTAAATTCATTTGGTTCTTGACGCAAATACACAATAAAAACAATTTAAAGATTGGGAACAAAATCAAATTTTGGTGATTTCCAAAGAATTTCATTAGGCCACCCGGTAGATATTTCTCAACCAAAGTTCAATACTGCGTTATGAAATATATAACTTACTGTGCATATCTCAACCAGAACGCAATTCCGATATCGCATCTGCACGGCTGCTACTCACCAAATGCAACGTACAGTTCATTCGAAGATAAACAACTAAATAATGTACAATAACGGATTGGCCAAAAAAGATGTCCGCCGCGATAAAAAAATTCCTGAGAAACTTTCTGAATGCAAGATTTTAATGAAATTTACATGGCACTAATAACGACATAGATCTCATCAGCGGAGCCCTCAGCAATTAGGTTGCTGATTATTCACGTAGATGTAGATAGATACTTCTTTTGAGTAAAAATTAGTTCATTATCAGCTGGATTTACAGAGAAATGAGGTTCTGAAAAAAGATTATTTCCTAATTTCTCGTGGCAACGAGGGGGATTTTAAAAACTGATCTTTCTTGAATGTAATTGAATGGAACTTTTCAGTAGTATATCATAACATGGTTCGTAAGCAAATGTTCCTAATTTAGACTTTTTCGATCATCAGTTGTGCCTCGCATTTTGTAGCAGCATTTTGTAATGTATCCGACTCGAGGTAGTAACATTGCAGTGAAGGGTTCGAGAGAAAAGAATGTGTGCTTTTGATGATTGGCGTTTATTTACCCAATAGAAGAATTTTATGATTCATTTAGTGCCATATAAAATTCATCAACAGCTTCCACTCGGAAAGTTTTTCAGAATTTTGTTATCTTAGGGGTTACTTTTTTGGCACCTTTTGGCAAGTTGATATCAACTGAATAGACCTTTTCCCTTATTACGTCACACACCTGTTGGCGCGCAATGCATTGTGGTAGTTGTATTTAAAATCGTGATCAGCTGTTTACGTTTTCTATGGCGATCGTACGGTGCTCTGATTTATTGGTGATAGTTTACTGCGAATTGTGAAAGAAATCATGGAAAATTCTGCAATTTATTTTGGCCAGCACATCCCTAGTTTTTCTCAAAACTCTTGCCCGGGAATCAGTGCTGAGGAAGCTACGGCAGAAGGCGATTCAAGCGAGAACAGCGAAGGAAATCTGACGAGGCCTAGTCCTGGCTTGTCTGACAACAACGAGAAGATTCAGGAAGGAAGCGAAAGCAAGTCAGTTGTTGGAGGAATACATCTCTGTCAACCAATTCATCAACATGTTCCTCACTGGGCACATGCTCGTAAAGTGTGTGGATATACTGATACTGAAATGGCTCTTCTCCTTTTTGCTGATTCTGGTTGCTTGCTGCCATTTTCTCAATAGCTTTGGAGCTTGAAGTTTCAAAGATGCTGCAAGGCTGAAATTGATTGGACTCAATAGCCTCACAGAGCAATGAAGCCTTTCCTGCCAATCTCAGCCTTTCAACAAGACTTTGTAACTCATCTGCACTTGTCTCCAAAGCAAATGGTGGTGTGGCACAGTACGAGTCTCTGCTTCCAGTTACCACTGGTTTCTTTCTCTTTTTACCTTCCTCAATCTTTTCAAATACAAGATCATGAAATTTAAATGCCTTTGATGGCATGTTGTTTGTACCTGATGGAACATGCCATTTCTGTCCAACTTGGGTNAGATGCTGCAAGGCTGAAATTGATTGGACTCAATAGCCTCACAGAGCAATGAAGCCTTTCCTGCCAATCTCAGCCTTTCAACAAGACTTTGTAACTCATCTGCACTTGTCTCCAAAGCAAATGGTGGTGTGGCACAGTACGAGTCTCTGCTTCCAGTTACCACTGGTTTCTTTCTCTTTTTACCTTCCTCAATCTTTTCAAATACAAGATCATGAAATTTAAATGCCTTTGATGGCATGTTGTTTGTACCTGATGGAACATGCCATTTCTGTCCAACTTGGGTACATGTCAGATCAGTTGGTATTTCCACAACATCCATGTTCACATAGTCAAGAAGTGTGTACAGCAAAGCAGCAACATGCTTACAACACCCTCCCTGGCCTGCTTTACAGTTACATTTGGCATGAACGGCATCACCACTGAGTTGATCTAAATGAATGTACACATTGTACTGGATGTTTTTCATAGATGCACAAACCTTAGCCTTTACTAAGAACAGCAATTTTTTACCCTTCACATTTGGCTTTACGAATACAGCACGGACGTATCCCTCCTTCCACAGTCTGTACCCTTGTTTCTTATTGCGAAACGCTTTAGGTGCAGGCCCGTTCTGTGGCATTGTTAATGAGTTTTTTATCAAACGATCGTCTATTTTCTCATTGCTGAAGCTTGGAAGCAATGTCAAAGATCTTGTCCAGCCTTCTTTCTCCACTCTGGCTTGTTCTGCTATCTCATCTGCTTGCTCTTCTTCCCTTTCCACGGGTCGATCAGTTTGCTCATCATCCACCGGCCTAAACGCACCTTTTCCTTCGCTGTTCTCGCTTGAATCGCCTTCTGCCGTAGCTTCCTCAGCACTGATTCCCGGGCAAGAGTTTTGAGAAAAACTAGGGATGTGCTGGCCAAAATAACTTGCGGAATTTTCCATGATTTCTTTCACAATTCGCAGTAAACTATCACCAATAAATCAGAGCACCGTACGATCACCATAGAAAACGTAAACAGCTGATCACGATCTTAAATACAACTACCACAATGCATTGCGCGCCAACAGGTGTGTGACGTAATAAGGGAAAAGGTCTATTGCCCCTGACCTGGTTAGCTATTTTATTCCCATTTTTACAATAGCTGTCCAGCATNGTCCAGCCTTCTTTCTCCACTCTGGCTTGTTCTGCTATCTCATCTGCTTGCTCTTCTTCCCTTTCCACGGGTCGATCAGTTTGCTTATCATCCACCGGCATAGACGCACCTTTTCCTTCGCTGTTCTCGCTTGAATCGCCTTCTGCCGTAGCTTCCTCAGCACTGATTCCCGGGCAAGAGTTTTGAGAAAAACTAGGGATGTGCTGGCCAAAATAACTTGCGGAATTTTCCATGATTTCTTTCACAATTCGCAGTAAACTATCACCAATAAATCAGAGCACCGTACGATCACCATAGAAAACGTAAACAGCCGACCACGATCTTAAATACGATTTTACCTACTTAAAGAGCTCCTCCTCAATCAATCAATCTTAAATACAATCATGTAAAGTAATTATTTTTCTTTCAATTATTTTCAGTATTGTTAGTTATTTAGTTCTTAGTATTGTAATGTATCTTTGTTGTAGAGTTGTTGTGTATAAATTGTATTTAGAATTGATTGATAATGAAACTTGAAACTTGAAGCTTGAAACTTAAATACAACTACCACAATGCATTGCGCGCCAACAGGTGTGTGACGTAATAAGGGAAAAGGTCCATTAAGCAAGATGTTTCGAGGATAGCCCGTTATCAAGTCAATGGACATTTACAGTTCATACACTCAACTTACCGAACCCTTTTCAGATTAACCATCATGTCATAAAGTTTGCAAAGAAGAGTCTTACTGCATGCCCTATTTCATTCAAACCATGGGCAGTGCCCTATTTCATTCAAACCATGGGCGGCGCGGAGATTACATTATCGTAAAGTGTAACTATACTCACCCAAATAGCATGTGATTTTCCTTCAGCCCCCAACTTTTGAATTGAAACCATCAACAACATTCCGCCGAATTTTCGTTTGATTTGGGCGGAATTTTGTTGTTGGCGGTTTATTCGATTCAAAAGTTGAAGGACTGAAGGAGAAGCAACAGATATTTGAGTGAGTGAATCATACTTGCAAGCAATCCAAGTTCCGCGTCACCAATGGTGAAACATGCAGATGAAATTGAGGCCTCTTAGTTACCGTCAAATGGGGTGACGTCGATCAATTTTGGATTTTATTTTCTTCATAATTCCAATCAGAAATGAAGAAATGTAATGCAATTTTTTCATGTCAGCATTGTGCATCAGACGTTTGATATGCAAAAAGAAAACAATCTTTTGGTGCTATTTTCGACTTCTACTGCAGCCATGAACTTGTGATCAAAGTCCACCCGCAGATGGGGTGATTTTGATCAGCAAATGATAACTCGATGTTTGGGTCAAAAATCGTTTTTTGAGACACAGTGAAATCGAAAAGTTTCCGACGACGGAGAAGTTTTGGACAAAAAGCGTCACACAAAAACGTTTCGGACACTTGCTTAACAGTCAGAAAATTTTCTTTTTATGCTGCTCATTAATAAAACCTTTCGCTTGAAATTGCCTATACTTACATAGACTTAACCTAATTTCAGCCAAAAATCAGCAGTGAAAGTACCGTAAGCAAAAAATATAACCACAAATATTTTAGACACTTTTTAAAGGCATTTCGGACAACAAAGTTTCGGACAAAAGTTTGTTCGAAACTTTAATATAGTCTGAAGCCTTTGGATTTTAATGTAGGCAGTTACAAAGTTAGGAAATTAGCACGCTAGCAGTTTTCTTTCAAACTCAAAATGATTTTCAGTAAAAAATGCAAGCATGTCTGAATAAACTTCATGTTTGTTCAGCACCCTTTTTAGAAGGGAATACAAGTTTCAATATGTTGTCCAAAATTTACCTTTCGTTGCCGGTTCGAAAATATTTAATCAATTGAAACTTTATAATACCAGTTCGTTAATGGCCACCCAAGTAGCGGCGGGATGGCCATAGAGGAAATTCAAGTTGCAAAGGACTGAGTGATCAAAGTCACCCTTTTGACAGTACTAAACCAAGAGTCTATTCTGGTCGATTAGTTTTCTCGCTAAGTCAAGGGAATATCCTTCGGAGTAGGGTTATTACCAGGACACCCACAACATTGCTCAATGACTCTTCAAAACCTGTCTTTCTGTCAGAAAATATCTTCGAGCTAAATTCTATCATATGATCTAAGGTACTCCCAAAAATTACGTAGACAGATTTCCTTTTTATCCATAGTGCTCATACTACTTATCAACTCATCGTCATGTAGACATCAATAATCGAAAGGCATCATAAAATGGAGCTTGAATTTAGAATACATTTCGCAATTTGAGCTCAGAAAAGGGGGTTTCTTCCTTGAGAATTTGAGACAATCTCTTGCTTCAAATCATACAGAAATCTATTTCACATCATCTTAAAGCTCATTTCTTCTGATTTCTTATCTGAAATCCGATTTTTATTAACTGTGCAATTTTTGAATTATTTGAAAAAGAATTCGGCCATCAAGATTCTCCATTACGAGCAGCAAAGACTCTCGGCACTTGTAAGAGGATAAGTAAGTATCGACTAACAACTTGCAATAACAATAATCAGATAGTGCTGCGTACTGGGTTTAATCACAAAATGGGTTGTCAAAATGTTTACGATTGCTGTCAGTAGAAACGTGTGCATGCACTGGCTTCATATAAGAATCCTATAAAGTCCTGAAATCACGAAACTCCCAAAATAGTTACGTGACAAATCAGTACATTGCCTTTTGATTAAGTCAATTGACCCTGCATATAATGCTGTTTTTGCAATGCAACAATCAGATATTCATATCATACTTTTTCATATTGGGCATGCGCTAACAATGCTGTGGTGACTACAGTGATATCATTTGACAATCACAATTAACTGGAATTGAGCAAGAATATAATGCTGCTGCGCAGCAATTAATAGTTTTAGATTTTCCAGACATCATGAGGTTCAGACACTTACTTCTTCATTAAAATACAGTCAGCTATTACTAATTGCTTCACGACAAAAAAGTTTGCATAAATTATTTACAATTCTTAGATATAATGATTGTGTATGATAAAGATGGAGAAAGACTTTCCCACTGATATTTTCACGAGCATTAGAAACACTATGTCTGAAAAAGGAAATCGGTCATAAAATGCAATGTCATAAAATAAGAATGCGTTCACACCATACCGGCACAATTTGAAAACAGCATAAAATCGTAACTGATAGGAAATGTGCTGCCACAATTTCAAAACGAGGTTGATTGATTCTTTAGGAGCAGATAGCTTTTTGTCGTCAAAGTGCAATCTCTTTCTTGCAGAGATTGTAAAGAGATTGGTACCGTCACATTTTTGTCATTTTAAAATTGTGCCGGTATCGTGTGAACGTAGTCTAAATTTTGGGAGTGCTAATTCATATGATCAAACATGTGCCTGAAACATACCTATATGTCATTGAAGTAAGCAGTTCTCTCATAGCTCCCATCAGCCTTTGTGCTCCTTCAGTAATATCATTTTCTAACCCAGGCCTTAGAACAGCTGCGGCTCCTTGTGGTTGCTGTGCTTGCTGTTCTTGTGGTTCTTGCTGCGCCGGACGGGGAATAGGACGGCGCTCTTCCTAAAATTGAACAAAATAAGACACTCAAAGGAGACAGATCACTGAATTGTGCAAAAAGTTCAAGGAACGCAGAATGCTGGTGAGGAATAAGATAATCAATTAATTTTCTATGACATTTTATAACCTTTGAATTTTTTCTGCTTGCACGTGCTCTCCTCTACACTTTTATCATTATCATTATCATTATCATCATTTATTTAAGCATGGTAGCCCATTCAGCAATGCTGGTTTACACGATCTTTGCTAGTTGTACGCTGTCTATAGGCCAATCTCCATAAAGCTTGGTTCACACTTGAGTAAAAACGCATTAAAAATACAATTGAAATGTGATGGAAAAAAGCCTCGAAATTTGTTTAGCCTCAATTGGAGATTTCGTTGGCGCCTTTGCAGATGTCCTAACGTCTTTCGACGGAAAAACATTTTGATTCCATTTGGGAGCGATAACTCACTAAATTGCATTTAAAATGAGTTTATCTAAATTGTAATACATTTATAATCTAGTGTGAACCATTCCTTAGAGCGAATTGCGGTAACTGGTTCGTGCGATCTTTGATCTTTGGCGAACCGCAGCGAAATCCATCTCAATCTGCTTGCGCGATCTACAGCGATCTAAAGCGAACTACAAACAACTGAATTGGGAATTGAACATCTGAATGGAATAACGTAATTATTCGCTCGCGATCGCAAAAAGGTTCCACCATCTTGAATTCCAGGGAGAACCACGGCGACCAGCCTGTAAGTGCGAAGCAATGCATGCTTCAAATGTGACAATCCCTGGCGAACGCTTTGATTCCCTTTTATGGAGATTTAGGATTAAGATGCTACAATATAGCACTGCAAATCATATTTAATTGACAAAAGCAGCATATAATCCACGAGGAAGCTACTGAAACAATGAAAAATATCTGCCCATAGGAAGGCAAAATGGCTCCAATTAAATAAAATGTTTCAGAATCAGCTTTTTCACTACAGTCAACACCTTGGCCTCTTCATAATTTTAGCAAAGATTGTATTCATTAGTAACATATTTTGATCTTGAAAGACCGAAAGAAATTTTTGGTTTCAAAAAATCATAATAGCTTCAATGGGACACATGGTGGGTTGTCACTTGTGATGTCATATGCAAATAAATCCTCAAGCGTCTAGTGTTCTTATAAAATGAGAAAGTTGCAAGGGGCACCTACCGCACCATATGAAGGCAGCAAAGAACGCAAAAACAAAGACAAAAATCCACCATCTGCTTCTCTTTGTCGTGACCTTGGAAAAAGAAGAAGGGTGTTGTCAAAATTTATCGATTCGCGATACATGAAATATCTATAAGGCTTCATCATCATCATCAGTTATTTATTTAACGTAGGCTGAATAAATGGTAGCTGAATTAAAGCTAATTAAGGTCTACTAAACTAAAATTAAAGACAAATTTACAATTTCTGGAAATAAATGGTTAAAAAGTATTTTTCTTACAATATATAAAAGATACAAGCACATTAAGACATCTATCCAACTTTTGGGATATATACTTTGCAGAGCCTACAGTTGCATTAATCACCATTCTAAAATTTAATTTAATTTTTTAAAAATAGGAAGGGTGTTTGCTTGTTTTATTTCTTGCGGTAAAAATTGCCATAGTTTATTGTATGGCTTAGTTTGCAAGAGAGCTTAGTTTGCAAGAGAGTACAAACGCATTAGAATTTGGGTAACGCATCTTCTAAACTCGTTTTAAACGCACTTTTAAGGAGTATCGCTTCCAAATGGAAACACTGCTGTTTGATCCCATCCAAATGATGTCGAAGGCTCCAATAAAAGAGTCTCTAAATTTTGGAAAAAAAATTCGACGCGTTTTTGCGTCGCATTATGAATGCATTTCTTACGCGTATTTACTCTTATGTGAACCACGCTTAGCAAGACTAATAAAGTGCTAACAATAAGCTTCAGTACCCTTTAAACTCACTGCTAATTATTTTCTATTGGGAAACTGACATTCACTCAACCTCATTCGGGAAATGACAACGGGCAGCTAGATATAAACTCTTGATATATAAAAGCTTGAATTGGTATGTCTTACTATTAGGCTTTGGTATCTGCAAGATCAAATTAATCATAGTGCATTGAAATTCAAGTATCTACGCAAGCACTTTGATGGTGTTGCCTTTGTTGGCGGTTCTTAGTATCGCTCTGATGGACTTGCTCACAGACCCAAACATTCCATTTTGTCTCTCTGCCATGAGAGCGTAGCCTGACCGCTGAGGGTTTTCGGAATTTTTGATTATACAGGGTCTTTCATACAAAACGCAATCTACCTTTATTCGAGATTCTTCAGAAAATAATGATATTTGAATTAATTTGACGCATGCCATCTGAAAGCACATCTATCTTCTTTCTAATGGTACCCTGCTTGGGCAGATTAATTGAATTATGAACCATTTAATTGACGTTTTAGTAAGTGGCCTATTTTAGAAGCAGGAAAATGGTAGTTTACATAGGTGAAAACTGATATTTGCGAGAGCTCATTTCATCACTTTTAACAAATGCATCTCATAAGAGTAAATTTGTATTTTTCCCACCTCGTCAGGGCATCACCTCAAGTGCTTCTAGGCCTGAAATGTTTTCACAAAATCTGTTTTGTAACTTTTTACGACAAAAAAGGTATTGATTTTACTCTTACAACATTCAATTAGATGATAAATAATTCCATGGATGCGCATCGAAAGTGCATATCATTGGAAAGACGATAGATTGTGCTTTCAGATGGTATGCGTCAAATTAATTCAAACGTCATTATATTCTGGAGAATCTCGAATAAAGGTGGGTTGCGTTTTTTATAAGCACCCTGTAGAGTCGTAAGGAAAGTGAAGAAATCGTTGATGGGACAATCAAAAGAAAGAACGGTAGATAACGGCGTAACTGAGAAGAGATCTTGTCGTATTCTACCAACACAATCATATCAAATCATATTGAAAATACAATCGTACCTTTCTGGTAGAGTATATCCCGATATTGAATCTTCTGGTGGCAGTGGATCGTAAGTGTTCACGCTACGACCACTTATATCCTGTAGAACAAAAAAGCACCAAATCAATGCGCAGACAGTCAAATAACAATATGAGCATTCTAAACTTTTGACGAAGTTTAAAATGCCTTGATTTCGATTTTGGCAATACTGAGTAATCCAAGTACTGAGTAATCTAATACTAAGTCTCCAGGGCAAATGAGACATCAAATATGCTTAATTTCTTTATTCGAAATTTAGTGATGTGTTCTTTGTAGTTCACCATCCCATTTATTTTCACCTTTGCTTTATGAATTCAAGTATGATGGAACCTTCATCTGACGGATGAAGGCAGCAAAGGGTGAAAATCAATGGATCTTTTAGTACATTTAAACATCTTTCCTTAGACGTTCCGCAAGGATCGGTTCTTGGTCCCCTTTTCTTTAACGTTTACATAAATGATCTGTTGCTCTCCATTATTCAGGAAACTGATATCTGCAACTATGCAGATGACACAACTATATATGCATGCGACAAGAATCTTGACAACGTAATCGGGAGGGTGGAGAATGATTCCACTATGATTATTCAGTGGTTTGCAGATAACTTTATGAAATTAAACACATAAAAATGTCATCTCATGGTACTAGGGAAAAGTTCTAATCAAACTGTTACAATTAATATAGGCGACAGCGTAATTGAAAATACAGACGAGGAAAAGTTATTAGGTGTTACGATCGATAAAAAACTAACTTTTGAGACGCATATCAGCAAGTTATGTAAAAAGGCTGGTAGCAAGCTTTTCGCACTCTCTCGTATGTCTCCATACATGGACTCCAAAAAGCTGCGAATCTTAATGAGAGCCTTTGTAATGAGCCAGTTTCAATACTGCCAGTTGGCTTGGATGTTCCACAGTAGGCATTCGAACAACAAAATTAATCAAATACACGAAAGGGCTTTAAGAATTGCATACAAGGATAATGTTTCTAGTTTTGACATTTTATTAGAAAGAGATACATCGGTGACTATCCATACGAAGAATTTACAAACCCTAATGATAGAAATGCTTAAAACCCAGAACAATATGAACCCTTCTTTCATGAATGAAATCTTCAGGGAGCGAGAAAATATGTATAACCTAAGAAATAACAATGAATTTGTATTACCAAGGATAAGGACCGTGAATTTTGGTTCTGAGTCCATCAGATACAGAGGGCCTTTCCCTCCCTCAAGATATAAAGAATGCTGAATCCATCTTACTGTCTAAATCAAAGATAAAAAAATGGCACGGTGAAGAATGCTCATGCAAACTATGTCGACCTTTTATTTCGAACCTTGGGTTTTTATGATTGGGCATTTTATTCTGTACATTTTATATCACTTGTATATTAACTCATTTTATCAAATTATTTTATAAACTGTATAATTTTAAATAGTTGGCCTTAATTAGCAAATGTAGTATTTTTAATCTTTGTTATTTTACTATACTGAGCCACGTACCAGCCAACTTTAAAGAAATTGATGATTATCCTTATTATTATGGACACAGGCTGCCCCGTTACTATTTGGTGTTGCTTTTTATTGATATAAATGACTGTGTCCGTTTTGGGAAAGGGTCCGTTATTGGGGTGTGTCTATTAATGGGGGTTTCACTTTAACATATTCCCCTAAATAAAACTGTCAATATAATGAATTAATTATAGAATCCTGATTAGAAATTCAGAAGCGGCAGTTAGTGACGTCATAAGACCATGGGCAAAAACAAACAAGGATTGCACTACGGCAATTTTCGTTGCCAGATCACAGCAGAAGATTGTCACTTCAAATAAAAAAGAATGATGGGGAGAAAAGGAAAAAGTAAATGAGACGTAGAATGGAGAAATAAAGGCAGAACATACAGTGTCCCTTATAAATAGCACAACAGGAACATAGCAGCGATTTAAAAAATGAGTATATACAAATATAGACAGATATACAAACCGGTGGCAGTCCTCTTGTAGCTTCTTTTATATCTATGACATACGAGAAGAAGATTTGAAAGACAAATAATAAAAGATGACCAAAAGATGAAACGAGATTTTAAGCCCAGTTGTGCTTTGAAATAAACCAATCAGAAATATCCGAAGTTAGGCTGACATTGTGCTTTGAATAACTATAAGAATCGCACGAAATCGGTTTGTATAAATCACGAGAAGAGTTCTTTTATGATTTTATCCTTATTTACTTCCACAAGACATTGATAGTTTTGTTAGACTTTAGTTCAAAGTAAATGAACGGATATACAACAATCTAGTCTAAAAAAGGAACAGAACAGAACAATAAACGGTCATGTGCCTATCTTCTTAATCATCTTTTGAGAACAGTTCCTTCGCTTTATCATACAAATTAGGTAAGTGGCATATGCCAAACATTTTCCATATATGACGATGTCAAAAGGAAAGTTAGAACAGGATCTAAGCAAGACAGCAAGTTCCCCACTTGTGAATAAGTTCACAATGCCGGTCTTACCAGAAATAATGATATGACGGTATATATTCAATGGGACTTTCTGGTACAAAGATTTCCATCTGCAAGAAAAGAGCAAGGGTTGAAAGCGATACAGCCTAAACAATTAAATCAGGTGTAGTACACAATAATTTCATCAACGTCATCATGAATCTAGAAATGGTGAAACCTTTCTTCCCATTGAAATGGAGGGGGGAAGGGATCCAAGTATCAATGCTTTCTTGCTGCCCATCCGGTGGCGTACAAAGGGTATCCATTATTTTGAAAATTTTACTCCGCGAATCATGCACATAACTTGTGTAAACCGTTCCTTAAACTTATTATCAACTAATTTATCAACGAGGCCCTGTTAGGGAGAATTTTTATCGCATATTTTATCTCATATAAAGTTCCCAACACAGTATGAATTCAACCGGTCGGATGAAAGAAACAATTGTTGGCGTTTGTTGAATTGTATATCTGTCAATAACCCACCAATCACCATAAATCATATACGATTATGAGGTGGAAAGGCTGAAATCAAACAAAATCTCACTTAGGAAACAAAATCTCACGACGTAGATTATGAGGTGGAAAGGCTGAAATATACGTGGAAGCTATCTACCGTAAAATCATACCATCTTGAGATCATATGGGCGATTTTTCATAGCAGCTGTTTGTGTAAATAATTGAAAAAAGGCAAGGATTTCGATGCACAACAGTTATTCCACAGGTAGCATTCTCATCAAACGCTGAAATTACATAAAGCAACCCGGTTCAATTCTGCATCCAGTGATCCATAACAGTACTTCCTAAGAATCCGATCAACATCTACAAAACTTTATTACTGCTAGCCAAAAAATTGTTCGCATCCATTCATGAACAATTCCCATTAAATAATGTTTACAGTGTTGTTTAATTTTACTCACAAGGGTTCCCATTCCATTACAAGCGGGTCTTTCTTCTCTAGTCTCGTAACAGCAGAGAGTGCACATTGAGCAAGCCAATCAAGAACCTAAGGCAACAAAAGAGAAGGAAATCAGAATTTAGACCAATTTAGGTAAGGGGACAACATAAAAATGATCAACAAGTAAGCCGCAAAAGATGCCCTGAAACCAGTATGGCTACTTGTCTCATTGTACAAGCGAAAAGGGGTTATTAAAGAGGAATTTGAGCTTT
This sequence comes from Aurelia aurita, assembly GCA_004194415.1. Lineage (NCBI taxonomy): Eukaryota > Metazoa > Cnidaria > Scyphozoa > Semaeostomeae > Ulmaridae > Aurelia > Aurelia aurita. The sequence continues at coordinate 46,876 of REGM01000184.1, forward strand.
TGACGAAAGTAGCCATGCAAAGACAATGGGATTTGACATCATGTCAAAGCCCATTGTCTTTGCGTGAGTCAATAAGAACACTCCCCGTGTAAACGGGGAGTTTGCAAGGTCATTGCTCCCTGGATATCAAGGCAATGATATTGGTAAATATATTATTTAATTATGGACAGGTTCATGTATATTCTCAAATTTACCTGACTGAAATCGGGCATTCCGTTCTGAAATTACGAGGGATGTTCTACAGAAAGCCCCTTCAAGAAACCTTCAAAAACAGCAAAAAATTGCGATCAAATTTTCCTAATATTTCTGCCCTACATCAGTGACTTGTACATGCTTCAGCACGTGTTATCCTTTTGGTGGGAGGATGAAAGTGCCATCCCTTAGGAGAATAACAAAATTAGTCCAGGTGCTTTCATCCTCCCAAAAGGATAACACTTGTTAAGAAGTGTTGGTGTCATTGCCGTAGGGCAGAAATATTAAGAAAATTTGATCGTGATTTGATGCCGGTTTTGTAGCTTTCTCGAAGGGGCTTTTTATAGAAAATTCCTTACAAATTCAGAACGGAGTGGCTGATTTCAGTTAGGTAAATTTTAAAATTTATTTGAACAAATTCTAAACTACGTTTGCAATTTAGCGCACTAAACGAGAATAGATTCAGGCATAATTTTGTTTGCTTAAGCCCCGTTTGCATGTGTGGAACAGCAAAAGAAGATAATGAACATTTTCTCCTGCACTGCCCATTGTACGACATAATGCGTTGCGATCTCCTTGGTCAACTCTCAGAAATTCCTGGTTTAGACATTTCACATCACGAGACAAAATCCTTATGCGCATTGCTTCTGTTTGGATCTCCATTGTTGAATGTAATTTCTAACAGAATAATCATGGAGGCTACAATATCATTTATTAAAGCAACAAAACGCCCTGATTGAATGCAGCTACCCCCTTATTCAGTTTTTGTTCTGTTCGTTCTTGTTACTTGTTTGTTGTTTGTGTGTTTGTTTGTTTGTTTCATCATCTGTTTCCTCATTGTTTTTTTGTTAGTTTGTTGTTCCTCGTCTTTTCGTTTGCTAGGGTGGCAATGTAGTTGAATATCTTTTAAGTGCCATTTATAGAGGGAACTCGATGACCTTGTGTCTTTTCCCTCTATAAATGGCACCATATGAAGTATTTGTTGCCTAGCTTTATGGTTTTTTTTTGTATATATAAAAAAAGTGAGCCTTTGAAAAAAGGTGGTCACGAAAACCACTTAACGAAATCACTAATAATCAAAAGCACAACTTGACCAAAAAAATGTCCAATACAAGACGGTTTTTCGGTCACTGCATTTTTTCCACCCCTACTTGCATATTTTTTGTAAAAATAATCAATAAATTACAAGATACTGCTACAGAATGAGAGGCATTGAAAAATAATGATCGAGCATGACGAAATTTGGATAATTTCAATTTTTACAATAATATTGCTTTACTTACGGACCAGGTTATGGTATTCTACTGAAGATACATTCAGTTCTTTCAACATTACGAAGATGAATTTAAACTCCCTCTTGTTGCCATGAGAAATTGGGAAAAATGTTATTTGCACAGAAATTATCTAATAATCAAAAAATGAGTTTGTCGGTTATTGTTGATGATAGTGATTTTCGTTACAGTGGTTTTCATGACCATCTCTTTTAAGAAGCTAATTTCTTTGTAATTACAGCTGATAATAAACTGATTTTCACTCAATCGGTGTATTTCATGTTGTACTTAGTGCCATATAAATCACATTAGAATCTTGCACTCGGAAAGCTTTTCAGAAATGTTTTATGTTAGGGGTTACTCGACTTGGCTCACCCGTTATTTGCTAATATTATTCCCTTGATATCTAGGGAGCAGTGGCCTTGCAAATGGGGATTGTTTTTATTGACCTATCCGGTATGTCAATAGGAAATACTGATATCTGATAGGCTAAAATTTGAATTTGAGTGGCTTGAGCCACTTTTATATCCTAAGATTATTTTTAAGAGAAAATCTGAGTAATCAAAAAAAGAAAGATAGCCTCTAACTATATAAGATATCATGAAGACGTTTTATAATATAGTTAACTTGCTCAAAATTTTCGATCTCCGATCTTGATCAATGAGCTCTTAGTTTGCTTTAGTGTTTGAATTACACCCAATATATAATATGCCCGAGCGCTCCAAAAAGAAAATTTCAAACGCAGCATACCTCAGGTACTTTCCATAATGAATAATTCCTTCCAACGTAGAGTGCAATAAGTCTGTTTAATCCTGGAGATAGCCTGTCGATAAGAGTTGCTGCAAAGTTACGACAAAGGTAATTATCGACCGGAAGTGTCAACAAATGTTTTTATTTTTCGCCACGATGTACAGGAATAAATGTGAACACATGAATAAATGGATTTCCTTAGGGAGAAGAATATATTTTGGATTCATCTCAACAAAATTCCAAAAAATTACGGATTTTAATCTACAAACAAAATGTTTTCTAACAGCGTGATAATTTAGTTACTATTTGAGCACTAGTTTGATAAAATTGAACAACTGGTTAAAAAGCGGGGGTCATAAAATTTTAATAATCTTTTCGTACTTTTTAAATAATGGTTTACAATATCTAGTTCTGTGATTGGCCATCCCATAAAAATCCTTCGTTTTAGGGAAAACTAACACGTGATGCAGTTTTAAAAAGCTGAGACATAATTTTTTTTACAAAGTTTAGTGTTTTGAAAATTTCGCAAGTCTTAGGCGGGGGCTGATTAAAGAAAAAACAGACAATTTTATATGTTTTCCGTAATCTGAAAACTTCATAAAAGATGCATTAATTCCTATTTCAGTCACACACAATTCTTTCTTGATGGAACTTTCTAAATTTCTTCAACTTGTTGTCGTAAAGTTAATCCATTTAAGAATAACGTTCAATTCCCAAACGGCCAAAAGGCAAGCGGTTTAGCAACCATACACAAAAATCCCAAGGTGTTAGCTATCGTTTTTATTCCCATTGCAGGACAAAACAATTATATCCAACTGTCTTTATTATTATAAATGTGCAGCGTGTGACGAAGTATGAATAGCAATAATAATCGATAAATTCTATCTGAAAATACTTTTTTAGTGCATATATTCTATGGCATTCTAAGTATTTTCAGATAGAATTTGTCTTTATTACTACAAGGAACATAAAGTAGAATTGGATACTTTGGTTGGACGAAGTAAACGACGAAAACAATGATTTGGCATAGATATTGCAGGTCAAAACTGTCCTGAAAAGTCGTACTACATCTGTTTGATTTCTCGAGGATTCAACCTAAGATTATCATTTTCGCTACACTAAACCCCATCATGCTCACAGAAAGTCAATTCAATACACTTACCAGATATTCTATTTGTAAATGGGTGCCATTGACGTTGAGATAAGTTAAAAAATATAGGCTGATCTTCATGGCAAGGCCAAGCACATAACTGGATATTGTAAAATATTGCTTCAAGAATGGCGAAAAGCTGATTAAAACTTGATAGTAACTGCATTACTACGCTTTTCGAAAATTGTTGTTTGTTTTGCTGGGATAAGTAGATCGAGAGATATTTGAAATTAAAATTGAGAAGCTTTCTTGAGACACCCTGTAGAAGGCCCCGAAAGACCGTTAATAAATCTGAGGAGAGCTGGACAAAAGTCCAACCATTTGAGATGAGTTTCTTAATAGCTTACAGGCAACGAAACATCCTGCCCAGGCCTTCCACCCCAAGTTGAAGCTTGCCTTGAAGGGGCATGTGTGGGCAAGAGGATGCTTCTCTTACCACGTTTACAACGACCCCAGAAGAGATTAGCTAGAAATCCAGGTGAAGGTGACGTAACAGCTACGGTGCAAGGTACCACAGGATATATAGTCGAAGAAATGCAACAAGAAGAAAAGGCTTACTTGATATCGTTTGTTCTTTGGAAATATGGATGCTTGACTATTTCATCTTTCAGCACGATTCCACATTTATCCATCAGTAACAGCAGCGCTGTTGGAAACTTAATCAAAGCATCTTGCAACTGCAAAGAAACCCCAAGTCGACAAATTGTTCAAAGATTGGTCCATATCGTCCAAAAATAGGTTGGACTCAACCATTAACGTGGCAGAGAATGTTAAAAGGGTAGTTTGCATGTGTAGTTTATGGTAAACTTCTGGATGCTGCCAGTGTTTTATCTGGATCTAGATCTCAATCACTTTTCAGCTATTTGGACTTAATTTGTACTGGGTGACCCAATAGAAAGCGAAACATGTCGAGAAAGCACCAAACATTGAATGTCCTACCGATTTATGAATTTTCTTTTTGTATATTTGCCTCAAGGACAAAACAAATTAAATACATTATCGCTATTTTATTCTTTCGGGAGATAGACGGTGAAAGTACAGCATGAAAAACCATATTTTGAGGAATGTAGTATCATACAAAATATCTTATTTTTATCCAAAAAGTTACATATTGCGATTTCATTTTAACGTTAGGGTCCTGCATGATGCAAGAGCCTTCTCAACAACATGAGCAACCACTTTTAGTCGTGGTTAGGGCCAAAAATTCAATTTTCATAATAATTTCTTGTGATTTCAGAGTATACTTCAAACCAGGTAGCTTCTAAAAGCATAAATTCCAATCAATTCAAAGCTATGTTAGACTGCAATATGTCTGAAATTAATTTGGTACTTGACACAACGCATATAAAGAAATTGCATGATCGGTAATCAAAATGTTGATGATTTTTCAAACTTTTTTAGGTCTAGTAAAAAAGACTTTCGAGTGCAATAAACAGGTACATTTTTTCAGACGGTAGGGAAGCAAGTAGGGAATTTTGTCACAAGAATTACAGCTTATCATGTACAAGATAAATGAAGATTGTGCTCTGGCGACAAGCGCTTAAAACTGACATAGCAACGAACGAGGAGCTCATGTTTAACATTTCTAAACATGAAGAAAGATACCAGGAGATCAACGGAGCACCATTAAGTAGCATGGTGTATATACCAGGTGGGTACAAAAAGTTAAAGCTCTTGCAAGCCTGTAGTTTGCTAGCTATTCATCAAATTCCTTAAAACTGATTATTATTGTGTGGGTAACATGTCAACTTAGATAGTAAAATTTAGCTGGTTGAAATCGGTTATATATTTCTTGATTTACAAGTGATTTTAAGAAAGTGCTTTGTCTCAGGATCCCTCAAAACAGGCCTAACCTTCTTGATCAAGTTTTCTAACATTTCAGCTCCACAGCGATGAAAATGAAACTTAACGGGGCTATCTCATTGCCTATGCAATCAGTTGTGTAGATACAAAGCCAGCCCTACTATTCTTTTCACTCGGGAATTTCTTTTAGCGGTTATTCAAATATTTTTCAGTATCGTCTTCCTGAATTGTTAGTAATTTGATCAAGGATTTTATGCCTGTTTTGAAGGATTCTGAGATTGAACAATTTTATAAAATCGCTCATAATTGGGGAACAATACAACCGATTTAAACCAATTAAATTTTGTTTACTAAGTTGACATTTTACCCACACAATAGCAACCGGTTTTGAGGAATCTGACAAAAAGGTAGCAAACTACAGGCTTTGAAACGTTTTAACATTGTTTTACTCACCCGGTATATATTCCACTTTATGATATCCAAATTGCGTCTAAGAAAATTATGTCTCATTAAACATGAGTCAACTTTCGTGGCCAACATTTGGGAGCAACAAATGTTCCCCACATTTGATGATCATGACTAATCCACACAAGAAAACAAACTTATTCAATATTTTCAAGATGCATTCATCATGATATCTCAAGGGATCACATGATTTGAAAGACCGCTCTTTTTGATTAGTTTCTGTTCCACATCGCCGACAATGTTGCAAAGAATGAACAGGTCCATTCTCGTTCAACATTTTGCCGACATTTTGGAAACAGTACACAAGCACATACACACCATTCAACATATCTTGGCAAACTGTTGCACATATGTTGCCTATAAATGTTGACCCTTGTGTAATGGACTTAATACTAATGCGGAAAAATAAATGATTCAAATAAATAAATGAAACGTTACAATAGACGATTGCGCTAAAGATGGCGGACAGGAATTTTTTACCATGATGCTTTGCGTCAAATTGAATTTCGAATGATTTGATTGGTTGATTTCTTCAATACCGCAAAGGATCTTGGTAAAAAATTCCTCGACGCCATCTTTAGCGCAATCGTCTATTGTACCGACAATGAGCATACCGGCAAAAGAGTTAAAGAATCAAAACAGCATTAGAATAATTAAAGCAAGATGTCTTAAAATATTGTACATACCATCTTGCTTGCCCGTTCCTTTGAGTGTTTTTGAGATGAAAACATTGCCAGTGGAACGGAGAAGGAAAAGTTTGGCAGCTTTAGAAGATTTTTTGTGAGCTGAAAGGCATCAAGAAATCAAATCAATTGACTTTGCATGAAAAAGAAACAAATCAAATAAATCTACAATAGAGCAGGAATTATACTAAGAATATTTCAAACTGGCATTTCTATTGTTCTGTTTATCTGCTAATTGTTTATTTCAATTGCTATTATGGTTTTGTGGATTTCAAATTGTCCCAATTTGCCAATGGGACAGTCTGACGCTTATAAAAATCTAGCATGGAATTGATAAAACTGAACGTTTTGGCATCCTGCTTCGTGTGACCTAATTTTGACTTTGATGACCGTAAATCCGAGCTAAAAACGGCAAAACTTTTAAAAATGAAGCCTGAGCGTGATTCCAAATTAAAAGGCATGGAAGATAATTTCGCGCAAAGGAAGGTTATCGCTGAGGAGAGTACCCTGTGAGGTAGCATTATTTACAGCGTTATCGACCTCTGCGCTATGATTAATTATCGATGTGGATTCTACAATAGGCAAGCAATTCTGCTCAAGAAATGTCTGACCTCCCATTCATTGAATAACTGTAATACGTAATCATATTGTTCAGCTTTTAATGCGAAGAAGTCTATCATCAATAATATGGCCAAGGGGTCTTCAGGATCCAATCTACGAACAAATTGAAACGATTTTAAAACGTTTTGATTGATTTGATATTGTATTCTTTAACTACGGTAACCTCGTCAGCTAAGGCTACTTTCCAGGGGTCCGTGCCAAAAATTTACAATTTACAATTTAATACAAATAAACTAAAAAATAAATAACCTAAATACAAAACAAAAAGCTAGAAATAAATACATTGTGGTCATACTCATAATCGACGATTAAAAGCATGTAGAGAGGGTGCTTGCTTGACCGCAGGTTCAACGCTGTTCTGAAGGTGCGCACCACGACATGAGAATGATTTCTGCCCATTAGTCGTTTTTGATTACAAAGTACTTTGTAATCTAAGGAGTGAGGTCGATGTCAGTCCGTCAGTCCGTCAGTCCGTCAGTCCGTCCGTCCGTCCGTCCGTNATATAAACTAAAAAATAAATAACCTAAATACAAAACAAAAAGCTAGAAATAAATACATTGTGGTCATACTCATAATCAACGATTAAAAGCATGTAGAGAGGGTGCTTGCTTGACCGCAGGTTCAACGCTGTTCTGAAGGTGCGCACCACGACATGAGAATGATTTCTGCCCATTAGTCGTTTTCATAAGAGGGACGCGTAAGTCAGTCTCGAAGTTTCTTAACTTGGCAGTGTCCCGTGAAAGATTTTTTGAGAAAATATTCGAGAGATACGTAGGTGCAAGACCATTTGTGGATTTGTAAAAGATGCTCGGTGTCTCTCGTTTGACAATTTCAGCGATAGTCGGCCACTTTAGCTTCTGCATCAGGGCATCAGCAGGTGCATCATAACTGCAATTGGTCACAATTCTGGCAGCGCGATTTTGTAACTTTTGCAGTGTAAGTCGCTTGGATTCGCTTGGGTTCACAATCAACACGAAAGCAACAATAATATCGTGTTCTGTAAAGGACGTAGCTATTTTCAAGAATAAGTTCAAAAATGACAGAACACCCAAATGACACCAAATGCTTAATCACCTCCTCCCCCCCCCCCTAAAGAACGTTTGCCTAGTACTTTGCTTAGTACTGTCGAGGGTGTTCAGTACTGCGGAGGAGGTCCATCACTGCAAAGGGATAAAATCAGCACTGCATAGGTTTCCTTCGCAGCAATGAACATCCCCCTCCACTGTACTAAACACCCTCTGCGGTACTGAAAATTTTCGGTACACGCAGCTGACTGGCTCCTGAAAAATCAGATCCTTTTGTTGTACACTCAATCACCATGTCATTCTGTGGGAAAATGTGGCCGCTGCCCTTCTAGCCTCCCTTTCGTTTTTGCTTTTGTTTTGTTGTGTGTCACCTGCTGTTGTTGTTATTAATTATTAGGAAGGAGTGTCTCACGAGTTTTGATCTGTCGGAAGTTTTGTTTTTGGATCGTGTGGTGGATAAGATTGTTAAGATTTCATTTTTAAATATTTATACAGGTAACAAATTTCAGTGTTATAAACTGCTTTACAAATTAACCTGTTTAAAAAAAGAAAGCCTAAATTAAAGAAAATTACATTTTATATACAATACTTAATCTTATACAATATACTGTTGGAATCGAGCATAATAAAAGTAAGTGGAAAATAAAATGTACCTCTCATATTGATTTTTTAAAGGTAGCCAGGGATGGTGCCAATTTGGTTTCCCTACTTAATTCGTTCCATAATTTTGCTCCACGATAAGAAAAAGCTTTTTGACCTGTTGATGTTCTTAACAGGGGTATCTGCAAATTTGTTTCGGTAGAGCGAAGATTGCGATCACTACCCTCAGAGCATTTCGTAAACAGCTCTCCCAAATATTGAGGAGCAAGTGAATTTAATGATTTATAGGTCAGCGACGCTATTTCTTTTCTGATGAGATCTCTAATTGACGGCCAGCCAAGATTCCGGAGCAGAGGGACTGCAGAAGCATCATATGGACTATTTGTAGTTATTCTAGCAGCTCTGTTCTGGATCTTTTGGAGAGAATTAAGTTTGGTCTCACTACAACAAACCCAAACCGAGTAGCAATAACTAAAATGTGGCTCAACAATTCCCCTATACATTTTCTGCAGATCACCTAATGGGAGAAATTTCTTGGCATGCTTGATGAGACCGAGAGCTCGCAGTGCCTTTGTCTTAACTTGTTGAATATGGCGATCCCATTGGAGTTTATCATCAATCTGAACTCCCAGATACTTTGTATCTGTTAGCATATTGATTTTTTGGTCGCCTATTTTAAAACTAGGCTTAGCTTCAGTCTGCTTTTCGATCTTTTGAATATTTGGTCTGGAACCTATTATCAAAGATTGAGTTTTAACCACGTTCAGGGATAATTTGTTTCCATGAAGCCAGTTTTGTAACTTCAAAAGATCCTGGTTTATATCATCCTGAAGTTCGGAAAGGCATTTTGAGGAATGCGAAATCGCAGTATCGTCAGCGTACATGGTGACTTTTCCCTTTTGTAGGCAAAATGGTAGATCATTTATGTAAATCAGGAACAGAAGTGGGCCAAGACAGGAGCCCTGAGGGACACCACAACTTATATCACTGATACTAGAGGAGGTAGAATTGACTTTGCAGAACTGCTTTCGCTCTTGCAAGTAGGAAGTGAACCAGTCAAGCTCTAGTCCACTTATTCCGTATTTCTCAAGCTTCTTAAGCAGAATATCATGATTTACCGTATCAAACGCCTTTTTTAGGTCAATGAAAATCAAACCAGTGTACTTGCCCCTATCTATATTCCTATACCAGTCATTTGTACCAGCCATAAGGCTGGTGACAACTGAGTGTAAAGATCGAAAACCAGACTGATGCTTGTATATAAGCCTATTACTATCTAAGTAGTCATACAATTGATTATATACTACTTTTTCGAATGCACGAGACAATACAGGCAATACAGAAATAGGTCTATAGTTAGAACAATCATCTCTCAATTTGAACTCTCAAGAATTGAACTCTCAAGAAGTGAACTTTCAAGAATTGAAGTATTACGGAATTTGAACATTATCTCCAGAATATTATCTCGTTGAACAATCGCATTCTGTTGTTGTGATTGTATCGTGAAGCCGCGAAGAGACACGTCCAGGTGACTTCGTTTCATTATCTTTCGCTTGTGTTGAGATGATTTATATTGATATGATGCTGTGATATGTAGTTGTTTAGATTGAGAAATTGAGCCAAGAAATTATACAGTCCTCTTATTTGTTTGATGAATTGATTCTCAGATTCATAATTTGGAACCTATTAGTTGGTATTCTATTCTAACCTGTCTACGTTGGGGAGGGAAAATTATACAATATTTCTCTCTGCCCCAACCCCGAATTTGAGTCTATGACAGGCTATTCTTTACACATTCTGCAGTACAAAATGGCACCTGTTTGGACAACAACAAGATCCCATTGTTTTTAGGAGTCAATCAGCTGCATAACAGTACTCCTTTAATGTTAATGCTAAGATAGAAGTTGATCACAAATTTAAATTTAACAGATATATAAATATCACATTATGAAGGTAACAGACATTGGAAAGAAAAGATTCCAAGCAAAATGTTCCCTATTCTAATTAATTGAAGTAGTAAATACATCATTGATTCATGCAAATCTATCACTTTCACTTTTTGAGATACCAAGCAAGTAGGAATCAGGCCTCTAAGAACATCTGATCAAAATAACAATTTTCTAACTTTATTTAAAATGGTACCTGGTCACCTAAAATAACTTCACCAGCGCGATCACCCCTTGCTCCCTGAAACCAAGCGGCATCAGCAATACTTGTGTATATGAATGTAGTTAAAAAGTTTAGCTATCTTTTGAGATGGTGCCCGTTCAGTTTAAGCTATGACTGCTCTCCAAAAAATGGTTTCAAAAACATGTTGATTGTTATGTTCTGGACTATGCACCAAAAAACAGAATTAAAATGTTGTAAAGGGACGGAGATCGGTCATTTTGCAAACAAGAGATTTCCTAGAGGACTTTCAATCCTTTCCATGTTGAATCTTTATAACATAAATTGGAAAAGATAGCGATTATATCACTCTGAATGAGAGGTGACGATGTTGAGATTTCTATGAATCTTCTTTTTCCAGAGGGCGGTCGTAGCTTAAAGTGATCAAGCATCTTCTCAAAAGATAGCCAAGCCATTTGACTGATTGGTGAAACAAAGCATGTGGTAATAACGTTTGGTTACATGAAGCTAGCCTAGGTGCCATCTAGCTCGTGCAGTGTGTTGTTTTGGAAAGTCCAGAAAAAGTAACGGTTCCACGGCCTGTGAGCCGGAGGAAGGTTTTCCTTGTTAATGTCAAATTTGAGGAAGGTTTAGTAATCTTTATAAGAAACCTAGGATTTGGTTATATTGGCAACAGCAACTGGTTTATAAATGTTAGGGTTACAAACAACGCGAGGAGTTCGAAAAAATCTGATTATTTGACTTGATAAAATGAGGAAGGTAACAGAAGAAATTGGCATCCAGAGGAAGGGTCAACCTTTTTCTGGACTCTGTTTTTTTTTGTCACCCAGTACGCATTATAACCTACGAATCTCAATCGAAACATGCGCATTGCACCTAAAAAAATTACAATAGTTTTCAACTTACCCCAGAATTAGTTTACAAAATTCTAATGATGTACGATAACAGGCTAAAAAGAAAAAGATGATTACAAATTTCCACGTAATCATGATTCTTAGAACATGTTTTTTATAAGAATAAGTGATTTTCACCTGAGCCTCAATATAGCAAAAACATCCCATTTCAGGTGACAATATTCTTATTCTTATCTCAAGAGATAAAACAACGACATGCCGAGTGGACCAAAAAGAACTTTAGATGTTTGAAAATTTGTTATGTGGAGAATACTTGAGGTACTGGATTGAATCAATGTTTGATTGATATTATAACATAGTATCAAAGTAAGAACAAAAGTACGCTCTTTCCTGTAAAATGAAAAGTAAATGATCTGGATATCAATTTGGTTCACGATACAATCGGGGATACGTACACATTTTTAAGATGATGATTTTCCAAAACACTGCAGTTTTTCGGGGCACCCAGTTTCATGAAACAGGTCTATAGTTGATAACTGGCTACTTACCACGGTCACCAACATAGCTCAGATGCCGGAACAGTGCAAGGAAGAATGACCTACAAGTGAACATGAAGCGAAATTGAATACTTCATTGTTTTGACAACCTTCAACGGTTTCTGAATCTGTCTCACTGCCCGATCTGTACTTTCAACACTGACAAAAAGTGGGAAAAGTGCAATTCACGCTATTAGTAGCATATTTTTTGGGTCAGCTCTTAAATGTCACTTTAAGAATTAAGGAGGAGATGAAGGTGAAAATAAAGGGTTTGGTCAAGGTAAATCGCGAGTTCTAGTGCCAAAACCAAGGGAAAGTGCTTGTCACTCGAGTCAATGTGCATACTATGATACTTTTGCAAACGGTTAATACTCCAGCAGTACAATCATATTCACAAACAAAAGCATTATGCTTGCCAAGATGTCTAAGGTTCCAAAGATACGGCAGTAAATTATGTATAATATTGTTGATTATGTGGCATCTTTAATACTCCAACAGTATAAATAATTGGACACAAAACAAACAAAATCATGCACAGCAAGATGCCCTCAAATGACCTGGTACGATCTTGTGTTATGTTTAACCAGGCGAAAGCCTTACCGATTTTCTGATCTTCGATAATCTAATCTGCAATTTGCACGTGTAACGTTAAATAATGTATGGAAACTTCGCTCAAAGATGTACAGGGCTCTCTCTGTGAAAGAAAATAAAACATATAATCATTATCGTGAAATATTTCCTTCTGTCATGGTTCATTGCCAAAGAGAATGCTGCTCATAAATATTATAATATCTGCAAATAAATGATGTTTTCTAAAAGCAGATTTATTGTTACGTTCATCAGAAAGTTAGTTTTCAGTCACGTTTCTTGAGATGGTTATCCCATCATTTGGCAAATAATTGGCTATATTGGCGCCTGTTATGTGCTTGTTGTTGTGTTTTGCAAGTGACTCTTTGATGCATTTGTCCAACTGACTTGCTTTGAAAATTACCAGAAGCATGACTTGGATAACTTCCTTTTACTTCGACCGTTAAGATTTGCCGTTAAGTTATCAAAGGACCCCTGAGATCAGATTTCGCATACATGTGACCTTTCATTCTTGTAACAGACTGAGTTTACAACGGATTTCAAAGTTTACAGCGTATACATTAAATTAAGAGTGTTGGGGTAACGATTATGTTACCGTATAGTTAGTTTGTTTAGAATTTTTTTTTAAATATTCAAAGAAAACTTAAAATAATTTTGTTGGGCAGCCTGTATAAGCCAATTTCTTATAATCAACAACAAATTGTATCAACATTACTATATTTTGATATTACCTATTAGTTCGGCAGCCATTTGGTGGTCTTCGCTCATTTTGCATACTTCACTCAATTGCAGTAATGAGTCAATATGATTTGGATGGTTGTTTAGTAGAGCCTAGCGAAAAGGAAAGAGTGCCAATGTTAACGTCAAGAAAATGATCACATTCACTTAGACCCCCGCAGGCAGGGGTACCTCCATTGAAGGTTGACGAGATGTGTCACACGACCCATGTCTACTGTCTAATTTTACATCCATGACCAACCCATTATCAATAGGAAAATCATGAAATGTTCGACATATTTTTTAACGATTCAACAGCTCTGTTAAATAATACAACCCACGTCTAGGACTTTCCCCATTTCCGTCTGGCATTTTCAAAAATGAAGTACCCCCACTGGGGCTTAGACAATCGGCAGTTCCAGGAAGATTAGAAAATGTAACAGTGAGGATCATGCTCCTTTTAAAATTTAAAGTGACACATACGTGGTACAACCGTAAAACGCCTCTGCTCTATGGTCAGACTTGTCGACTTTTATTTACCCAGTATTTACGTATATTGACGTTGTACTGGCATAGCCTTCAAATCTTTAAAGAACATTGCATGGACGGGTAATGCATCTTTCGCTTGATGGCTTGAAAGATACTTCAGGTAAAATGCTATAATCCCACAGCCTTTCTAACATCTTGATTATTTTCAGAATAACAACGGTTTTCTTTTTATTGAAAGAACTCGTGAGAAGTTTTGAAAAAAATTAAAATAATCGTAGATCCTAAATGGAAATATGAAAAACGGTACAATCTTCAAGAAAACTATTGTTTACGAAGGTCTATAAGATGGCTGCAAGCAGAAATCTGTAGCTTTTTTATATAATCGGCTAAAATAAACAAAACTCAAAAATTACATCTACTGTGCATATCATGGTGGGAATAGACACTAGGTCATCGGAGTTCCCACCATGAAAGGCTAGCTTTTCTAGTTCACGATTTAGCAATCTGATGGCATCACATTCTCAAAACTGGCCCAAATAAAGAAGGCGCTGTAATTCTGAAAATAATCAAGATATCAGAAATGCTATATATAGGCTTGTAGCAAAGTACCTGAAGTTCCTTTCAAGCCATTAAATCAAATAGAAGATGCATTAACCATCCGTGCAATGTATTTTGTTTAAGATGCCAAAGATTTGGAGGCTATGCTCGTTGTACTGGTATAAATAAAATTTGACTTGGTACCTAAGAACAGTTTCTGGTACAGCAGTTCGATGTCGTTAAAATGATGGCATACTGGCATACAAGCTCCTCGGTTCTCTCCGGCTACCAATAAAGCTCTGTCAGTTACAACAATATTTGCAATAACTAATAGATGTCTAGTGCTCTGCTAAATGAATTAATGTAAAATTCAAGTGGCATGAAATAAAAAAGAATAGGTTTGTGCCTATGATTCTTTTGCTGATTATCACTGATTCGTTTGGAAAGATGAAATAATTCATATAATAATTTATTTACAAAATTACCACAATATTGTTGTGATCAAGTGATTCTACTGCCTCTACAAACTTGAACTGGATTTCTTGGTACGACGGTAGATGCTCGAACGTGAAATAGCTATATCTGTAAGAAAGGGATAAATAACGCTTGAGTCCATGCCATGGTTGAAAGTACGCTACATAGTACATTGATCGGATACAATCATCCGGGTGAGTCAGACAAAAACGCACGCCATTTGAAAGGCGGCCGTCCCCGAAATATTAAGCATTAATACAGTAAATGTTAATAGTTTAGTGAATAGAAAACATGTGAATTAATTTTAGAATTTCCCCTGGATGAAATCAGTCACTCCGTTCTCATCTTCAGTGGCGTGCTGGCAGATGGGGCAAGGCGGGCAAATGCCCCCCCCCGGGGTGAAATATGAGGGGCGCCAAAGTTCTTTGATTGGCCATCCTATAATAATTCCTTCGTTTTAGGGAATAAAGTAACAAATGATGCGGTTTTAGAAAGCTGAGACATGAATGTTTTTACGAAGTTTAGTGTGTTTTGAAAATTGCAGAAGTCTTGGACGGGGGCTGATTAAAGAAAAAACCGACGATTTTGTATGTCTTCTATCATATTAAAACTTCATAAAAGATGCGTTGATTCTTATTTCAGTCACACACAGAGCTTTCTTGATGGATGTTTCTAAATTTCTGCAACTTTTTGTCGTAAAGTTCGTCCACTTAAAAATAAGTTTCAATTCTCAAACGGCCAAAAGGCAAGCGATTTAACAACCATATACACAAATCCCAAGGTGTTAGCTATCGTCTTCATTCCCATTGCAGTACAAAGCAATTACATTCAATTGTCTTATTACCACACGGAAACACGGAACATAAAGTAAATTGGATAAATTGGTTAGATGAAGTAAACGAGGAAAGCAATGATTTAGCATAGATATTGCAGGTCAAAACTGTTCCTGAAAAGTCGTATTACATCTAGTTGATTTCTCGAGGATTCATCCTAAGATTGAGACCCTGTTAGGGAGGGTAATATTATTTCATATTTCATTCTGAAATTTTGCCATTATTTCATATTTCAAAATTACCATTTTCAAATAGTTTAATTCTGTTAATTTATTTCTTGCTGCCAAACTTATATAATGTAGTGCATAGTAGCAATTAATGATGATGATGATGATGATGATGAATTCAGAAATATCGACTGATTCATTCTTTTTTTCGAAATTTGGTCTATTTTTATTTCATATCTGAAAAATATCTTATTTCACATTTCAAACCTAAAAAAGTTAAATATTCATATTTTTCTCCGAAAATCTGAATTATTTCATATTTCAAATACCCGTTTTTGGGCCTCAAATTATCATTTTCGCTACCCTAACCCCCGTCATACTCACATAAATTGAGTTTAATACACTTACCAGATATTTTATTTGTGAAAGGGTGTCACTGATGTTGAGATAAGTTAAAAATATAGGCTTATCGTCATGGGATGGCCTAAATGGGGGGGGGGGGGGGTAGTGCTTATAAAACTAATTTGAAACAATTGAAATGTAGTCTTCATCATAAAGCAATTAGAGTAATCGATTTTGCTAAATACAAAGCTCATAGTGAACCATTATTTACAAATATAATCTGCTTAATTTTGATAACATGTATAAACTTGAAGTTGCTAAATTACTCATGTTTGATATTTACCATGAAAAAGGTAATGACACTTTCAATGACCTGTTCATCAAAACAAACATACGTCATCATCACGAAACAAGGCAATCTTCAAATGACAACTTCTCTTTCCCTTTGGTCTCCACAAATTGCAAACAAAGGTCAATTATTTATGAAGGAGTCAGGATTTGTGATTATCTGCCATTGCGGATAAAAAAGTTATCAAACAAGCCATCCTTCACAAAAAACTGCAAACTACTTTTCAGAGTCGAATTAATCAATTAATCAATTTTTCGAACTTTATTATTATAAACTTGTATTATCATGCACTGCACTACTGTATTTGTAATATGACTATTAGACACTACTAATGATACTAACCTACTAAATAAGATAGTTGGAAAATTGCAAGAGTAGCCCCTATTTTTAAAAGTGGCCAATCTGATGATCGTTCTAATTATAGACCGATTTCCGTGCTTCCGTTTTTGTCCCGTGTTTTCGAAAAGTTGATTTATAACCAGCTTTATGAATACCTTGACAAAAACAAGCTTCTTTTTTCCGAACAGTCTGAGTTTAGATCACTGCACTCTGTTGTCACTTGTCTGCTTAACTGTACCAATGACTGGTATCTTAATATGGATAGGGGTCGGTATACAGGGATGGTATTCATTGACCTCAAGAAAGCTTTTGACACAGTTGATCATGAGATTCTACTTAAAAAACTGACAAAGTATGGTATCATAGGTCTTGAAAATACCTGGTTTGCATCCTATCTGTCTAATAGGATGCAATTTTGTAAAGTCAATGGTGTATCCTCAAAGCTAGACGATATAAATTGTGGAGTGCCACAAGGCTCTTGTCTCGGTCCTCTTCTGTTTTTGATCTATATCAATGATTTGCCATTTTCTCTGCAAAATAGTCAAGTTACCATGTATGCTGATGATACCACCATATCGTATTCTTCCAAAAACATCGATGATCTCAATGAAAACATGAATAGAGACTTGAATTGCCTGAAACAATGGCTTCAAGGTAATAAACTGTCTTTAAATGTCATGAAGACTCAAGCTATGGTTGTAGGATCTCGGCCAAATCTTAAAAAAATCTCCGACAAACAAATAGAGTCCCCTTCCTTTGCCATTGGTGACTCACAAGTAGAGATTGTTGAGAAAACTAAATACTTAGGAGTTCAACTAGATCAGCATCTTGTTTGGGATGAGCACACTACATTCTTGCGTGCTAAGGTTTCTCGTGCTTTAGGATTTTTAAAATATGCTAAGAAATTGCTACCCCAGGAAACACTTAGCCAGATCTATAGAGGTATTGTAGAACCACATTTCCGATACTGTTGCTCTGTGTGGGGGAGCTGCGGGGAATCCAAGCGACTTGCACTGCAAAAGTTACAAAATCGCGCTGCCAGAATTGTGACTAATAGCAGTTATGATGCACCTGCTGATGCCCTGATACAGAAGCTAAAGTGGCCAACTATCGCTGAAATTATCAAACGAGAGACAGCGAGCATCGTTTTCAAATCCATAAATGGTCTTGCACCTACGTATCTCTCGAATATTTTTTCAAAAAACTCTTCACGGGGCACTGTCAAGTTAAGAAACTCTGAGACTGACTTACGCGTCCCTCTTATGAAAACGACAAATGGGCAGAAATCATTCTCGTATCGTGGTGCGCACCTTTGGAATAATCTTGAACCGGAGGTCAAGCAAGCACCCTCTCTTTATGATTTTAAAAGTCGATTATGAGTATGACCATAATGTATTTATTTCTAGATTCTAGTTTTGTAATTAGGTTATTAACGTTTTAGTTTCACGTGTATTAAATTGTAAATTGTAATTTTTATGGCACGGCCCCCTGAAAAGCAGCCTTAGCTGACGGGGTTACCGTGGTTAAAGAATATAAAATCAAATCAAATTAAAATCAAAATGTTCTTATTCTTATTGTTGGAGTTTTCTAAACCTTCCTTTCATTTTACAAACGATAAACTTCCTACATGTCAACTCGGGCATATGGCCTAGATAGCTCCTTGTGAGTTCTTTTCATATGTCCGCAGGAAACTTTATTGAACTGTTATATCTGTTGTACATAATTGTTAGATCTATCTTAATTAGTGGTTCTTATATTTAATACACTGTACTAGGTTATTGCTGTGAATGAAAGTTTGAGTTTGGAGCACAGAACTGTAAAATGCTGCTTCAAAAATGGTGAAAAGTTGATTAAAATTTGATGACCCCCCGTTTTTGAGTAAATTGTTTTAGAGTCAATTTTATCAAACTAGTGCTCAAATAGTAACATCATTATCACGCCTTTAGAAAATGTTTTGTTTGTTTTGCTAGGATATGCAGGTCGAGAGACATTTGAATTTAAAACTGGGAAGCTTTCTTTGGGACACCCTGTATTATTTTCACTCTAAAACTGTGGCATTGTCTTTACGGTGAAAAATGCTGCTCTTGATATAGAATACTGTTTTTAATAAAAAAACCGCGGATAAGAACAAAGATATTTACAAAGATATTTACAGTATTTTAACAAAAAATGATAAAATCACCCCAAAAATCACTAACAAATAACTAGAGGGGGTTGAGCCCCCCTGAGCCCCCAAGTTCTACACTACTGGATACAGCCAGATCAGTGGATACAGCTGTGGAAACAACAGGTAGCAAATCTCGGTTGCATCCCTTGCAGCCCTGTGGTTTCCAAGGAAAGGAGGTTGAAGGCACACGTGTTTATGCAACTACTTCCTGTTTTGAGCTTGGAAAGCGTAGGAATTTCTATGGTCGAAAGTGAGAATGAATTCCTTTTCTTCCCCCTACAAAAGGAAGATTTGAAAGAAGCAAAGAAAGGTGCGTTAATCAACCGTAAAGTTAATGTCATTTGAGATCAGTGTTTGGCTTACACGTTGAATTTGATTTGACAGGAAGAAACTGTAAAGGCACAAGGCACAACATACACAGGAAGAAACACCCTCTTCTATCACAGAACCAACACAAGTTGGACTGCTTCGAAACTTGATCAAGATGCGTTGTTTTCTCGTATTTGCATTTTCAGTCATCATAACAAGCACTTTAGGAGCAGATGAAGAACAAGATATCTACACGAAGGCAGCATCATGTCCCCATCGTTTCCATATGGGATGCATGCTTGATGTGCTGGAGAAGACTTGCACAGGCCTCCAACAAATTCAGGCATGCGCTGACCAAGGCAAATGCAAAAACGTAGACGAACTTAGAGTAATGGTCGGGGCACTAGATGCTACAAATTTCGAGGCCTTAAACAAATGCTGCTGCACCAAAGCTTTTCCCGATGGAGGCTACGAAGACTGTAAAACTCCTGACCCAGTTTGCAAAAAAGCCATTGCAGATCATGTCAAGCCAAATTTGAAAGAGAACGTGAAGCAGTGGCGTGGCGTGGCGCAGTGCCAAAAAAATTTTCTAGGCGATCTACGTAGAACTTCTGTGATGGCGTGGTAGAGGCGCAGCAACAATTCAGCAGTTGGCAACTGATTGCATTTTTGTCATTCTTAGCTGGTTCCTGACGGGTGTTTATAAAACGAAGACCGAAGACCGAAGACCGAAGACCGAAGATAGAAAACGAAGACGAAGACAGAGTCTTCCACCTTCGGTCTTCGTTTTGCAGAAGGACCCCCCTCAATCTGCAAAACGAAGACTGTCTCCAAAATGCAATGAAAGTGGATAAAGTCAATCGAGATGTTAAGCAGTCGTTGTGTTTCTTCAAATAGACTTAAGGAGACAAATATTNGTTATTAAATGAATCTGGGCAGTGCTCAATAAAGTACATTTTTATGTATGTACTGCCCATAAGAGTAGGTATTGTGGGAAAAATCCTCTAAAAAAGTGAATTTTCTTCAAATTCCCTTAAAAGTGAGTGAGCAAAGTTTTCTTCCTTGAAAATCATTGTTAAGAAGGGTGTGACATCGTCAAAAGGGTGTGTTGGCGAACTGAGTCTCACGGTCGAGTACCCAGTGCAGAAGAGTTGGTCTTGGGTTTTAAATTATTTGTTCAAACCATTCTGCATTTCAAAGCAGTATCCATCCGAATAAAAGATGTAAAAGAATATCACAACAGAACATACCCGCCTTTGCTTTCCAAAAGTTTCATCGCGAGTCCTTGAGAGAGAAATGATTAAACGATCAGGGGAAAATGTTAATACCAGTCTGGCTGAGGATTTGCCTTGGTAGCGAAAGCCATCCTATTCGATAAGCCTTTTGTCAAAACTAGGCCGTGAAGAAGTTTTTCAAAAAATGCATATATATTTGATAAAATACGGCTAAAAACTTTTACTTGACTCAGAAAAAAAATAAAACATTTGAATCTTCGATAGTTCATCTAGACTAGGCTTGGTTCAAGTCACATTAAAAATGAGTTAGAATTAGGATATCATATTTGTTTAACTAATTTTGACGTGTATCAGTCAGTTACCTTTTCCGAATGGAATAAAAACTCTTTGATTCCGTCCAAATGGGTTCAAATTCTCACATCATTGAGACGAAAATAATATCAACTGTTTTTCAAGTCGCATTTCTCGTGCCTTTCTGGTGCGTTGCCTCGAGATTAATTGATTAAAAAAAGCAATTCCTCAAGGACCTATTTACTCACACAATGCCCAGGTGTGTCAATTGACAAGAAAGCCGAATTCACACTTGAAGCTGTTTTCTTGGCTTTGCCTAAATATGTCTTGGCTTTTATGGCAAACTAAAACCTGGTTTTCATGTGATCGTTCCGGTCATTCGGGCCATTTGGGTCGTTGGGAAAATTAAACACGACTCAAATGACCCAGCGAAAGCACGTTTTCCAGCAAACCCTAGCAACTCAAAAAACTCAAACGACTGGGTCTCTGAGACAACCAAAATCCTGAGTGACCCAAATGTCCCACGCTTCAATGATCTTCACAAGTAAAAACCAACTAAAAATTTCAACGAATCATAAGCGACCCACGAAAGAGCCGAAGCTTTATTTATGTTGTGACATGTGACACTCTTTCATGCATGAATGGTGAACGATCCAGTCGTTGGAGTCATCATCACTATCCGTAACGACCCAAACGATCTGGTGGAAAACAGGCTTAAACGAGCCTTATTGGACTGATTCGAAGCTTACTTGGGAGCAGCAATAAAAACGCTTGAATTGTGAATAAAGGCTGGAACCGCTTTCAAAGATGCATAACAAGAAATATAACCTACATACCTGTTTTCGTAGCGGGCTTCCAATTTTGTCTTGGAGTGACAAGCCTGAGAATAAATACAATTTGGCTGCTAAATTACTACACCCAATTTCTTTCAGAGACACGCACATTTTTAGCCAAGTTCGTAAATTGAGAGTGACATTTTGTAAGGCCTGACTGTATATAATGACTGTAAAGCTGGATTTTCATTACGTGCTAAATGTCGCACGCGCTAAATTTCTAACTGAGATGATTGGCTAACTTTCAGGTCACGTCAATCAACGAGCGACATCCTTTGTTTCTAAACAATGGATATGTAGCGCTTGTGACAATTTGTACCTTGTGGAAGTCGAGCTTAAGACCGCGGTTATATTTGCAAATTTGCAGCTCGCGCTGGCCACCAAATATTCCTAAAATAAATCTGCAGGAACCAAGGACCCCCCAAGGACGCAAAATCTAACCACAAAATGTTCCGAAAAAGTTCCAAAACATTGATTAAATTCTTTTTCTCGTTGAAGTTTTGCCTATGAAATCGCCATGCGTAGCCAGATATTTCACACTGGTAACTGGTTGGTGGACCAAGTATTTTGCATTGAAATTTTATTGGGCCCACTCTTTGCAACTTTAGTATGTCAAAATAAGAGTGATAAATCTAAACATCCGCCTCGAGCATTCCATTTATCACATTCAGAACATGCCCTTGTTGTAGCTGTCATCTTCTGCCGTATACGGGGTGAGTAAAAAAACGCATGACGGTTGAAAAAATTCGATTCTCTGCATATCAAAGCATTAGCAACTGTCGTGTTTAATAGCCGATATATTCAATTAGATATGAACATTTACCTGGCTTAAATCAGTCTCTCTTTTCAAGAGTTATGGATGATTTTCTCAAGAAGTTCTTCGTTAAATCTCGAATAAACGACTGAAAATGATGATCAAATTTCGTCTGTTTTCCTGCCTCGCAGCAATGANCATTCCATTTATCACATTCAGAACATGCCCTTGTTGTAGCTGTCATCTTCTGCCGTATACGGGGTGAGTAAAAAAACGCATGACGGTTGAAAAAATTCGATTCTCTGCATATCAAAGCATTAGCAACTGTCGTGTTTAATAGCCGATATATTCAATTAGATATGAACATTTACCTGGCTTAAATCAGTCTCTCTTTTCAAGAGTTATGGATGATTTTCTCAAGAAGGGTTCTTCGTTAAATCTCGAATAAACGACTGAAAATGATGATCAAATTTCGTCTGTTTTCCTGCCTCGCAGCAATGACAATTACCTGTGTTAGCATGTATTATTCTTTTTGGAAGGGTAGGATCTGGACCTAATCTTAAAAAGATCAGCGAAAAAACTGTAGATTCTCCTACATTTGTGATTGATGACTCCCCAATTGAACTCGTTGACAGTATTAAGTATCTTGGAGTCCAAGTTGACAAGTATCTCGTGTGGGATGAACAACTTAAATCTGTTCAAGCTAAGGTCTCCCGCTCATTGGGCTTTTTGAAATATGTAAAGAACTTTTTGCCAAAAAATGTCCTTTGCAAACTATATAGAGGCATTGTAGAGCCCCATTTTCGATACTGCTGTTCTATGTGTGGGAACTGTGCTGAGTCCCGACTAGTTAAGCTTCACAAATTGCAGAATCGTGCGGCTAGAATTGTCACTAATAGCAGCTATGATGCTCCTGCTGAAGCTTTGATTAAGGAATTAAAGTGGCCAACTGTGAGAGATATGATTAGAAGTGAGACAGCAACGACTGTATTTAAATCTTTTAATAATGTCGCGCCTGAGTATCTCTAACACTTTTTATAAAAAATTCTGCTCGCAATACTATCAGTCTAAGAAATGCCGAAACTGACTTGCTAACCCCTTTTATGAAAACTAGTAATGGGCAGAAAGGTTTCGCATTTCTTGAAGCGAAATCTGGAAAGACCTTAGCCGCGAGGCCAAGCAAGCTCCCTCTTTATCTTCTTTTAAGAACATTTTAAATAACTGTAAATAAATGATATTGTAATTAGTTTCTTTTTAAATTATTAGTAGATTTTTAATTTGTAAAGTTTTTGGCACGGCCCCCTGAAAATCAGTCTCACCGACTGACTAAAGAATAAAGAATAACCGTGCTACCGTGCATAAAGAATTTTAAAATGAACAAACGAAAACAAATAAAATGAAGTGAAGGTGAAGTTGCGTTTTTTTAGCGCCAAGTGCTGGGATCGCAGAAGTAGAGAAGACGTAATCGAGTCCGCGACCCCTTGTCATGACGCTCAAAGGGTGGGGCTCTACCGGGGATCGAACCCTGTCCGCCTGACTGTTGTTCTGGCTATAAAGTCAGAGGATTACACCACTGCGCCACAACAATCCCTTTGAACAAATTTTTTACACTAGTGGGATGATTTTTTCACTCTTCCAAAGGGATAACACTTGCTGAAACGCGTTCAAGTCATAGCTTTGATTGTGATTTTAGTCAGTTTTGTCAAGGTTTGTTGAAGGGGCCTTCTCGGGAAATTTTCTCATAAAATCGGAACAGAGTGACGGATTTCAGCCAGGAAAAATTCTAAAACTAATCGAATAAGTCGGCTATTCAATGAGATATTAAGATGGTTTATTGCTTTGATATTTAGGGAACAGTATGCATTCAAACGGAGTGCGCTTTGCTGGAATCATCCGGTAGAATATTAAAACCATTAGAAAAGCAGTTTAAACATGCGCTCTGGTCTGTAAAGTACACTAAAAACCCACACATAAGAACCAACCTTTTTCAAACCAAGCTGTTTTGATTCTCGTGTAAAGGATAACAGTCATGAAATCAGGCTGTAGGTTCTTAATTTAGGTTCTTAAATTTTCTCAAATTTTTTTACGATAGTTTTTCTTTGTTTGTAGTCTTTAAGATATCTCTGTTTAAAACCAAAATATTGTCATAGTGGATGGAACATTGGCAGTTTGGTTGAATCAGACTTGTTTAGGCCTTTTAGATGATTGAGGATTTCATTGTACACGATAATCAAATTACTGTTTCTGATTTTCACAGCTAAAAAAAACTATATCAATGCACTTGTTCTTCAAAATAAGAACCTATTCAAAAGCAAGGGTGAAAAGGTTCTTGCATAAAGGAGTAAATATTGAGGATTTTAGGTTATAGGTTCTTATACGAGGAAGCTTCTTATGTGCGGGTTTTTACTGTATGGGTCTATAGATTGAATGACTTGAAAGAAATAGACGAATAAACAAGAGAACAAAATACAAACCAGGAAGACCTTGCTGGAAGGCGTCTATGAACATTCCTCCTGTAAATCAAAATATAATATTCAAAAGGTTAACTAAAGGACATGATTCAGATTTCAGATTTCATTTTTCCATCAATAGCCTAGTACAAGACAACTTGTATACTTTAAGCAGCTACTGAGGAACTAAATACAACAAAATGAATACTATAACAAGTTAACAATAACATTAATCTAAAACAAAACGTGATTACAATCTAAAAACAAAACAAATCATAAAGGTTGTACATTGGGGGCTGAGTCAAGCGAATTTTTTAGATCGTAAGATGCTGTTAGACAATTCACAATGAAACTTTGTATCAATAGGCATAATTTATCGTCGTCATTCTGCATTAGATAAATGAAACTATCTTTCGTATTCATGTGTCTAAACAGAGGATGCTGACGCTGGATTTGCTCAAATAATTNAAAACGTGATTACAATCTAAAAACAAAACAAATCATAAAGGTTGTACATTGGGGGCTGAGTCAAGCGAATTTTTTAGATCGTAAGATGCTGTTAGACAATTCACAATGAAACTTTGTATCAATAGGCATAATTTATCGTCGTCATTCTGCATTAGATAAATGAAACTATCTTTCGTATTCATGTGTCTAAACAGAGGATGCTGACGCTGGATTTGCTCAAATAATTGTTCCCTGATGTCATTATTAATATTGCATGCCATTAGGCAGTGAATTTCATCTTCTAAAACGTTGCATTTAGGGCATAATTTCTCTTCTACATTTTTTTTTAGTCTGTGATATCTGCCGACTTCTACCTCTAAACGATGATCAGCTAACCTGAATTTGCTTAGTAAAATTCTCTTTCCAACATTCTTCATATTAGAAATATATTTTTCAATCTTAAATGCAGTTTTAAAGGTGCAATAAGTTCTCATTTTCGGTTGATTTTTCAACATCGAGAGAGTATTTTGATCGGAACATTCTATCACCCGTCGATTCACCACATGTGTGGTACCAATGGATCTGAAAGTTTGAATTCGGTTCTCCCATATATCTCCTAAACCATGTCAAACATGTCAATCGAAAGCCTTGATAATATCATTCAATTGTATTGTTAACCCTTTATATTGGGTAAAAATGTCAGTTTAAACAGTGGTTGGCAGTTTAACTTGTCATATTGACAAAATAACCTTTTACGATATCATTTCATAATAAACGAACATAAAAAGATAGAAAACTTCATCTGTAAGGTTTTATTCACACTAGAGTCAAAACGCGTTAGAATTGGGATAATGCACTTGTTAACGTCGTTTCAAACGAACTTTTAATCAATTATAGCTTCCTAGTGGACAAAACTAGTTGATTCCATCCAAAGAATTTTGAGGGCGCCGACAAAATATCGAAATGTTAACGGGTTCGAAGTTGAGGCAAAAATTAATTTCGACGCGTTTTCCCCTTGCACTTTGAAGGTATTTCTAATGCGTTTTTACTGTAGTGTGGACCAAGATTAATTTTGACGCGCCTTCCGTCGCATTTTGAATGTATTTTTAACGCAATTTTACTCTAGTGTGGACCAAGCTGTAATCACGCAGAGCCCATTCTTCTTGTTTAATCGAGTAGCTTCTCGCAATTTGTTTGATTCAAGTTTTGAATATACTTTTTCGGAGATGGTTTTCAGTCTGAGGCAAGAGGTTGCAAGTCTCAAATGAAGTAGATCGTAAAAAAACGAGCTTTTAAAACTTCGCTGACTGTTGAAAAAGTTTGTGCAATGCTATTGGTAACGCTTGCATGCGGGAAATGCTTACCATTATCAAAGCGAGGCAATGGGCTGCTTTCTTTGAAATCACAGTTAAATTGTTATATCTCCGAAAAGGTCTATTGTTCCATACTTACTTTAGCCCATCTGAAAGCAAAGCTCTTTTGCTCAAGAAACGCGTTTAAAGGAGAATATTTATATATAATTGCCGAGCACTCTGAAACCCTTTTGCACAAACCTTGCAGGTAGTCAGGCATTTCGATATATAAATAACAATAATATCTACTTTTATAAAATGGAGCGTATCCTACCATGTAAACCAAAAAATTACTGCGATTGAACGTTGTTGCGCGATTGATTTGAATGAATCGAAACTTAACGCTTATGACCTGAGTTAAAAGAAAAGATCTCCTAAGTCTTAAAATAGCCTATTGTATTTGATAATTCGACGTGTGCCCAAAGAAAGCAAAGCCAAAAGAAACGATGGCGTGTTTGGGTTTTCCTTTGTCCTATTTTGTAGATTGCGCCATATAACTTAGGTCATTCGCTTTAACTGATAGCCGAAACGATGAAGTGTGTTCATCGCTTATATTAAGTCTTTCTAAAATTTGAAATATAAGTAAATTTAACCATCTGGATTTCCAAAAGAACTCTTAATTTCGAATGAGTTAAAAGGCTTCAAATGATACAGCATCACCCACATAAAACAATACAAAAGAATAATCCACAGCCCCCAGAATAGGCCAAATTCTTTTTACGTGTATTTTTGTTTTGTTTTGTCTTCTTATTTTAAATCGAAATTATTTTTTAGCTACAATAGCAACTAGTCTAATTCGATTATTTAAATACAAAAAACGCATTAACAGAATGATTTTGAAGAAAAGATTAAATACAGTGTAAATGTATTGTTAGCCTAAACAACACTCCCCAAAAGAAATGACACCCAACGTCATTTGCAATCAGGATTGTTTGTATCCGACAGAAGTATAAATAAACTTTAATTTTACCTTATCGAGCAGGTTCTACGTGAACAACGCTAACTATAAGTTAGAAGAGTCCGTCTCAAAGATTTCCTTAAAACGACACTCCTCGAACGATATGACTTTTACGCCATAGCTGTAAGCATAAATGATTACAGTTTGTCTCAAATTAGATGTCACGTGAGATTTGCGGTAACGCAAAATTAGTCACACAAAACACTTCAAATGCATTTATTTGCGGAAATTTTCACGTGAATTCTTATTTGAAACCCACTTTTATTCCCTCTGGCAAAAGCAAATGGAATCTGCTTTCACTAAATCGAATAATATTTTGCAAAAGCGCCTCTCTACAACATTTCAAGTTTCCCTGAACAACACAGCAAAATAAACCAAAGCAGAGCACAATTTTTCAATAACATGAATTAAACTTATGAATTGATAGCGATAAACATATCTTACGAAATTATGTTGCATAAGCAGACAACGTACTCTCTCAGTACATCTGCCGAAAATGTATTTAAAGACTTAAATTTAGTAAACTTTCATTAATTATAAGACAAACGGGTACGCAAAAAATAAAAAAAGGCTCACAAATCACTACAGATGAGTAAAAATAACGTACGTTCCTTAGCCTGTACTTTTCCAAAAATTAATAAGATTTTTGAAATGTTTTATTCGTTGCGTAACTAACATGTCAATTTAGATAACAAAATTTTACGTTGTCATATTACATAGTTTCAGCCTCCATTTACAAAGGATGTCATGAAAACTCTTCATCTCCAAGTGCTTCAGAACAGGCCTAAAATCCTTCAACAAACTTTTGACAACTCAGTGAGACAACTTTCACAAATGATCTCCGTCAAGCTATCTTATCGATTGAACATCTTATAGTGTAGTACTTTCATACTTTAGAGGCTGTCCTTCAGATTCGTCCATCTAATTTAGAGTATCTCGAGGCTGAAAAGTTAGCAACTTTGATGAAACATTTTTAAACACTTTAATAGACCTTTTTACTTGCCAGAAAAGAGGTTTGGATCGAGCGTCCAAATTTGGTAAATTTTGTGAAGGAAAACAAAAGCATGACCCCCGTTCTCAGTGGAAACGCTGCTAGCTGTGGCATGAAGTTCATTCGGATCTCGAATCACTTGTCCGAGAATAAATCAACGATAACTTTACTCAAATTGAGTTACAAATGTTTCAGTTTGTACGCAGGCAAGTTTTGTTTGCCTTCTGTCCTTGTTTCTCGTTGTTTTCGTTCATTGTTAGCTGATTTTGCTGTGTAACAGTTGCAGAACAAAAGTGCGAGCATGCAAGGGTTTCATTTTGCGAGTTCGCGAATCGAAGTTTGCTGTTTTCAACCGTCGTATTCAAATGAAAAGAAACGTTGTTTCCATAATATGACTGATAAATTTACAAAATGTAGAGCGGGAAACACATACACCTGGATACACCTATCGAAAGAATTTGAGCAGAACATCTCAGAGGCAGCGGCGGGGCCAGACCAAAAATAGTGGGGGGGCAAAAGTCTAAAATTTTCAGACTGGGAAGGTAAAAAGGTATACCCAGACATTTTTATTGCATTTTTCAATTACAATTTTAGCCAAAATATTGGAAGTGGGGGGGCATTTGCCCCCTCATACCCTCCCCTGGCCACGCCACTGCTCAGAGGCGAAGGCCTCAAAATACTTAAGGGTGGAAAAGATTTGCTGAAAGATCACTCTGTTTTGATTGAATATGGGCCTAGACTGTTGCATAGCAAAATCAGCTAACAATGAATGAAAACAACGAGAAACAAGGCCAAAAGGTGAACAAAACTTGCCTGTATACAAACTGAACCATTCCTAACTCACTTTGAGTAAAGTTATCGATGATTAACTCTCTGAAAAGTGTTCCGAGATCCGAAGCAACTTCATGCCACAGCTAGCAGTGTTTATACTGAGAACGGGGGTCGCGCTTTCGTTTTCCTTCACAAAATTTACCAGATTTGGACGCTCGATCCAACCCTCTTTTCTAGCAAGTAAAAAGGTCTATT
>REGM01000184.1:79224-114968 GCA_004194415.1 Aurelia aurita
TATCCCTCCATAGTGCTGAAATTATCCATTCACTGTACTGAATAACCTCAACTGTACTGAAATTATCCCTCCATAGTGCTGAAATTATCCATTCACTGTACTGAATAACCTCAACTGTACTGAAATTATCCCTCCATAGTGCTGAAATTATCCATTCACTGTACTGAATAACCTCAACTGTACTGAAATTATCCCTCCATAGTGCTGAAATTATCCATTCACTGTACTGAATAACCTCAACTGTACTGAAATTATCCCTCCATAGTGCTGAAATTATCCATTCACTGTACTGAATAACCTCAACTGTACTGAAATTATCCCTCCATAGTGCTGAAATTATCCATTCACTGTACTGAATAACCTCAACTGTACTGAAATTATCCCTCCATAGTGCTGAAATTATCCATTCACTGTACTGAATAACCTCAACTGTACTGAAATTATCCCTCCATAGTGCTGAAATTATCCATTCACTGTACTGAATAACCTCAACTGTACTGAAATTATCCCTCCATAGTGCTGAAATTATCCATTCACTGTACTGAATAACCTCAACTGTACTGAAATTATCCCTCCATAGTGCTGAAATTATCCATTCACTGTACTGAATAACCTCAACTGTACTGAAATTATCCCTCCATAGTGCTGAAATTATCCATTCACTGTACTGAATAACCTCAACTGTACTGAAATTATCCCTCCATAGTGCTGAAATTATCCATTCACTGTACTGAATAACCTCAACTGTACTGAAATTATCCCTCCATAGTGATGAAATTATCCATTCACTGTACTGAATAACCTCAACTGTACTGAAATTATCCCTCCATAGTGCTGAAATTATCCATTCACTGTACTGAATAACCTCAACTGTACTGAAATTATCCCTCCATAGTGCTGAAATTATCCATTCACTGTACTGAATAACCTCAACTGTACTGAAATTATCCCTCCATAGTGCTGAAATTATCCATCTACTGTACTCAAATTATCCCACTACAGTGCTGAATAACCTCCACAGTACTGAAAATAGCCCTCTACTGTATTGAATAGCCCCCACACCCCCCAAATACTGCACAACCTCTACAGTACTGCACAGACAGACGTGTGCCACGATGAGTTTAGTTGAATCGCTTGTTTGCTGATAATGGTGCTTTGAAAACTCAAATATTAATCTTGAAAGCCCAAATCTGAACACAAATCAAAACCAGAAAATGTTAGCTTGAAGGCAGCTCTTACTTCTAGCCCTTTTTACAAGAAACTTGTCTGAGTGAAAATTTTCAAACACTCTTACCTGTGTTCAACTCCAAGTATAGCTTTGCAGTTCAACTCTAAGGATACATCTTCTGACGTTGGACAAGCTGCAAAAAATTGTCCTTAATAATATCAGACCCAGCCACAGTTTAAGCCTGAGTCAAACCAACAAATAATGTTTGAACATTTGAGATTTGTTTGCCATGCAATGTTTTCCCGTTTTGCCACGTCACAAACGCTGCTTGACAAGAAGAATTAAACAATACTTATTGAGCATTATTTTCGAAAGTTTGAAAATATGTTCTGCATGTCACAACCAGAAATTCTTGTCAAACAATAATTTGCGACATGGCCAAACTGACAAGCGTTTTGCTCGGCGAGCAAATCCCAAATGCTTGGCAAAGAATGTTTGCCCGTTTGGCCAGGGCTTTAGTTATCTACAGTCATTTGCAAATGTTTAATACCAACCATCCTTAAACATGACTTCAAATTGCTTCATATATGGTACGGTTAATTCTCTCAGTTTATTGACCGTTTTTTGTTCAAATACTTAAGCTAACAGCTCTTACTTCCATTCAAAAAAGACGGTAAGAAAATCTCGAAAATTTGAGCCTTTTTGCACAGCGAGTCAGGGCTGGGAAGAAATGGTACAAATTGACGCTTTGAAAAACATACTCCCTGTAATGGTAATCAGCACACCCTGAAAGTTAAAATACGGCACAAATTTCGAAAATCGGTCATCAGGCAGGAGAGTTGTTTTGCATTGCTATTTGCGAAATAACGCTGCAAAAGTGGCACTTTTCAGCTTTTCAGTCGTCTGTTCAGAATTGCCAAAAAATGTTCACTTTCCTTCTTCATAATTTTCAAGGAATTCCATAATGGCGTCAAGCATAGAGATTTGGTAGCTTTAAAAGTCCAATGTGTGCTTCAAAATTAAACACACACAAGTACTCAAAATTTAACTTGTTGCGCATCAAAAGGAAGGGTGTGATAGTCAATTTGGTTCTCAAAACTTTATTGTTTGCTGATTTCCCCTAATATTTGTCATTCTAGGTCACTGTTTTCTGACCAAGGTTGAGACGTAAGTCCCTGTTCTCAATCGAGAAAAAAAAAACTCGTCAAATTGTTGCAGCTCACTATGAATAATAGTCTTTGATATTTCGAGAGTCAATTGCGTGGCAACTGTTTCACAAATATATTAACTACTACCGGGCGAGCCAGAAAAAACAATCCCCGTTTGAAAGGCCACTGCTCCTTGGATATCGAGACAACAATATCGGCAAATGACGTATTTAATGGTGGGCATGTTCAAATCGATTTTAAAATTTACCCTTCTGAAATCGGCCACTGCGTTATGAAATTATGAGAGATTTTCTCGAGAAAGCCCCTTTAAGAAACCGTCAAAACAGACCTAAAATCACGACCAAATTTTCCAAATATTTCTGCCTTACAGCAATGCCTTTTATATGCGTTAGCACGTATTATCCCTTTGGGAGGATGAAAGTGTCATCCTGGGAGCATAACAGCAATAGTCCAGATGATTTTATCCTCCCACGAGGATAACACGTGCTAAAACGTGTTGAAGTCATAGCTTTAACGCAGAAATATTAGGAAAATTTGGTCGTGATTTTAGACTTGTTTTGAAGGTTTCCGAATGGGGCTTTCTCAAGAAAATCTCTCAATAATTTCACAACGCAGTGGCCGATTTCAGTCAGGTAGATTTTAAAATCGATTTGAACATGTCCACTATTAAATAATATATTTGCAAATATTATTACCTTGATATCCAGGGAGCAGTGGCCTTGCAAATGGGGATTGTTTTATTGATTCACACGGTATTGTCATTCAAATTTCAAGGAGTCAATCCATCAAAAGCTATTTGCAAAAACCTACCATGATTGTGACAAGTTGATACAACAACTTAAGTTGGCTCTGGGTGAGATAATTTCTAGCTTTTCCTAAGACACTGATCTGTGCTATGTTTTCGTGAGAATTAACATTTCTCTACTTCGTGATGATTTTTCTCTTAAACTATGGCAGGAGTGTTGAATAAAAACGACCTGCGGTGATGGAGTCAGCCCCAACATTTAGTGCTGCATAAGTGCACAATATTCACTCCCGTGTCTTCTCTTACGGATCTTACGCGACGATTTGTTGCGACCAGTCTCAAACGAAAGTATCTAGCACATAATTCCGCTTCAACATTAAGTTCAAGTAACGTACCAAACGAAAACTTTAAACTTTCAGGGATACTTCATTCTACGTCAATCAATATTTTACAAAAAAACAATTTGACCATGATAAGAAGGTATAAAATCTCAGGAGCAATACCATTGGTTATTGCCTTTACACCAAGGAGCTCATTCACTTCTCTCAAGCTTTTGTCAATCTCGTCCTGCAAGAAAGGTTAACTGCTGATTACAATTCATCACACAAAATGTCATCCAATTTTAATGTCACACTTTGAAACAAAAATTTGCCACCCCATACTATAAAATAAGGTACTTTGCGCTGATTTCACAATTGACGAGCTTCTGTCGCCAAAAATTAGGCTCCTTCTATGGTACATGATGCCGCAGACCACGAAAGGGGGGGGGGGGGCTAATAGGCCTTTTTGCTAGTCGACAAAAGAGCCTGGATCGCGCGATATTTTTGTACATTTTTATACGAAAGGTTCGATCGAGTTGCATTAGAGTTTCTATCACTGCTGTGCACGTTCAAATATTCTACAAAACGTATAAAAGATCAGTCACCCATGAGACCTTTCCTCATTTGGTCGGGGTTTTACGTAAGTTAGAAGTTGTTATAAGAAGCAGCATATCTGAAAGCTAGAAAGTCCAGATGTNGGGGGTGGGGGCTAATAGGCCTTTTTGCTAGTCGACAAAAGAGCCTGGATCGCGCGATATTTTTGTACATTTTTATACGAAAGGTTCGATCGAGTTGCATTAGAGTTTCTATCACTGCTGTGCACGTTCAAATATTCTACAAAACGTATAAAAGATCAGTCACCCATGAGACCTTTCCTCATTTGGTCGGGGTTTTACGTAAGTTAGAAGTTGTTATAAGAAGCAGCATATCTGAAAGCTAGAAAGTCCAGATGTTTTCGCAAACGTAGAAAGATGATGGAAGGAGGCATACTACCATGATGCTTCGCGTGCGATGTTCAACTTTCATAGATCAATTTGCTCTAGGAGCTAATCTAATTCAACACAGATGTTCTACGCCCACACTTCTAACTATAAATGAAGAAAGCCTTTTAAGCATAACATCAACTAGGCTTGCCGCGCGGTGCCTACGGCAATTTTAAGTTTTGCAAATTTCCTATCGAAAACAATACAAATTTTCTGAAGATTTACCCCAAAACAAGATGGCGTCGTGTTTTAGACGTTGCTGTGACGTCATGCCGTCTGTATCAATAATCTTTTACGCCGTTTCAAGGAGTGAGGCACCCCTCGATCACAGCGCCGTCTGGTTTGCTAATCTGTATTTTCCCGCTCAGAGCCTACAAACAAGTACTTCTCCAATTTTACAACAGCCTTATGAGCTGCCTCTCGGTTGGGGGTACCGATACATGTGACTAATCAGCGTTTCTGTCTCGAGTTAGCGGTAACCCTTCAAATTTGACTGAAGCAGATTGTCCCTCAGCAACAAAACATGGTAATTTTTTATACTTGTTTGCTAGATGAAATAGATTATAAAACAAACCCCCCCCCCCCATTTTTGTTTCACATTGTAATTCAACCATTTTTGGCATTACAAAAAAGTATATTTCTAGTAATGGTGATTGTTAACTGATCTTTCTTACCCCCAGGATAATAGTGTTCCCAATAAAATTTCTGATGAACATGCAAATGTTTCATACGTTGGGGTTCCTGCTGCCATATCTAAGATTATGGTTTTAGGGTGAGGAAGGTTGATGGAAAACTGGATATATGACGCTCGTATAGTTCGCTTCCAGTGCCCCTAGAAGGCGGACATCTTTGGAAATGCGTTGGGAAGAGATTTCCGTTTCTACACCGTTTGATTGAAAAAGCACATTCGCCTAACAACCTGAATTATTCTGTCACTCTTTCTCAGTGGGAACTAAATGATTTACACTGGCGGAGGAATACTTCAGTCGAGGAATGGAATGGATTTATGCTTATTCTTGCTCTCTGAATGGTAAAGTTTACCAGATTTTATTGTTATGTCAGATGCAGCTGGCAGTATTGGTGACTTTTTGCACTTTTTACTAGTATTCGTTTGCACAATTGGGGCCCATTACTCTTTATCTTTTAATCAACGAGAGTGGATTGAATGCCAGTTGGACAATATGGCAGCCATTATTGTATTTAAAATAAAAACAAAAATGAAGAAAAATAACCATATGGTGCTGAAAGGCTTCCATCAATTATCAAGCATTAAGTCATCTGGATGTATTCAAATTTTAAGATTCAATACTTCAAGCAGTTTTCTATTGATTTCATGTGCAGCTGCAGAAAAATTCATCACCTCAGCATTAAGGATTTCGCATCAACAGTTTATCCTCCCCACAAGTTATCTGATGAAATTAAGGTTCTCTGAAACTGGTCAGTGTTGCCAATAATTAATCTAGCTCGGACTGAATCTCAAGTTTGCTCCAAGGTAGCACTAATGAAATATCGCTGGATACGTGAACCTCTTGATGGTCATCTTTCTATATAAATATATTTATACAAGGCTTGCTGCGCGTCGCCTGCGGCGCCGCGCCGGCCCGCCGTCGTGCTTCGCATTCGTTAGAGAAGGAAAGAGAAGCTCTATCTAGCCCCTCTCTATTACGTCCTCTAACTAATAAGCCCTCTTCTTTGAAGCTAAAATTTGAACATCTATTAAGTCTTCTCCATTAATTCCCCCTCTCTTATATGGAACACAAATGGCTTCTAAATATCCTCCATTTATTGAACCAAAATAATATAAATCGCAATTTCTGTGTGATTTGGGTTCATCACTACGTTGAATTTTTACTTGCAAAGTAGTTTGTTGATTCTGGAAAATATAAAGTAAAAGACCCAAAACCTATCATTGCTAGCCTTGAATTTTTGGATAAGTCCTCTCTCTAATAAACCCTCTCTTTAACGCCCCCTCTGTAGCCTTCGAAAATTAATAAGCCTCCCGGGGAGGGTCTTAATAGGGCTTTTACAGTATTTATCTGTGTGCTGTTTCTTTATGTCTATATTACGCGTACTTGTAAGAACACTGGCGAAGAAGGATAGGAGTGCAATATGGAGATACCTTTGAAAGCAAAGTCAAGGGTTGATATTAACGTTATGAATCAACAAAGTTATTTTGTTGGCATATTGAATTAGCATTCAATACCACTTCTATGTCCATTCCGTTTCTCTCCTTCGTTTCATCTTCCTCTTTCTACTCTTTATAAACTTTATTGCCTTTGAAACTGTTGCTATATCCTTACTCTTTACAAATCTATATATTCACTATATCCACTTTGCAAATTAATCGTTGAAAATGGGNCTTGCTTCCAATATGCAAGATCCCAGTTTTTGCCGAAAAGCCGAACGGATTTGAAATTTCCGAAAAATTTCCGAACTTCCGACGCTAGGGGGGGCACGTGCCCCCCCTGCCCCCCGCCCACGACGCTTCTGGGAAAGCAAAATAACAGTGGCAGGGGAAAGTTCTTCTCGGCTTTGAAATTCTTCCACAGTAGGCCGTTCATTAAAATTATTTTAAACGAATGGAGATACATCTAAGACGGATGTTTTATATAAAAAGGCTTCTTATTATGTAGACATTACAAGAAAAATAGCCAACTTGACGAGGAAGGATATTTTTAGCGAAAAGCTTAATAGACCCACTTTACCCCATGGACCCACCTAACCCCACCCTACCCTAATGACGAGCAATTTTAGTAAATTCGTGTTTTGCAAGATTGCTAAAATAGGCCTTAAATTAGATTCATGTTAATTTGTGAACTTCTCGTCCATGACAAACATACTGTTTCTCAACCAAAAATTTGAAACAAGGCATGCATTGTGTTGAGGCACAAAAGGAACAACTAAAGTTATTTATTTTGTATCCCTAGGGGACTTTTCATTTAATAGTCATTGCTGGGGAGCAGAAAGTTCTTATAAAAACACTACCTTTTCTCCACAAAAGCTATATCACAAAATTGCAAATAAATATGGAAAGAAATGACCGATTTTAACAAAATAAAATTCTGTAACTAATATAATCTTTCTTCTGCATCATAAAACTTCAGCAAACCAGATCTGACTTGTTTTCCATCAAAACATGGCTGTTAAACGCCCCCACTTTTTTTCTGACTCACCCGGTATATATATAAGCTTGTAAAGTTTATGTCAAATTACCGGGTGCAAAACTAATATTTCCTTTAAGATATCTAGACTATAAAAAAAATGAAATATTTAGCTACTGACTCTGAACAATGAAAAAATGACATATTGCGTTTTGATTATTGTGATTAAAACTTCGACGAAGTTAAATTTAATTTTGATGCTATGTGATTATTGTGATTAAAACCTCGATGAAGTTAAACTTAATTGTGATGCTGTTCTACAATCAAGTAGAATATTTTTACGATCATTACCATTATTACTCATTTTTGATGCTTTATTGGTCTCAAGTAGAGTTTTTACTATTATTATCATTACATGATTCCTTCAGGGGTTATTACACCCATCTTGGCTGAAGTTTGGTTACCAGTAGTTGTTACTGGACAGAGGTTATTACACCCATCTTGGCTGAAGTTTGGTTACCAGTAGTTTTTTACTGGATTGTTTTTTATGGGAACGAAATTGGACCAGGGCTCTGGGAGTGGGGCAAAGGGCAAAATTGCCCGACTAATACTAACAACACTAACAACAACTATGGCAACACACACACACAAGTTCTCTTGAAAG
Organism: Aurelia aurita; assembly: GCA_004194415.1. Classification (NCBI taxonomy): domain Eukaryota; kingdom Metazoa; phylum Cnidaria; class Scyphozoa; order Semaeostomeae; family Ulmaridae; genus Aurelia; species Aurelia aurita. The sequence goes on from REGM01000184.1 coordinate 87,375, forward strand.
TCAGTTTGTCTTTTTCTTGTTTTTATCTTTTTTCATATGGGATGAGACATCCCTCCCCTACTCCAAGGTAGAGTCGCTCCCGCGTTTCTATTTGTTTGTGTATTCAGTGGGTCAACACCCATTAGGCTGATGTCACTGCTTTTTCTGTCTCAACAATTCTACATTTTATGTACGGTGTGCGTGGTCTCTGTTTTGATTTTGTTGTTATTATTATTTTGTGGGTTTATTTTATAAATATTGTTGGCATTTTCTTTGTTTTTGTTTTTTGTTTTTCTTTTATGTAGTGCGATCATATCCTCTATTTCTCTGGCTGCTACTTCTCTGGGTGCTACGTCGGGGTTGGAGGAACACTTTGTGTTTTGTGGGCGTTAAAAACCAAGGCCCAATTTTGCGTGGCTTTTGTCTTATCCTCTCCTTGGGGTGTCCGGGGCAAAGGATAATTGGGCCTAACACCCAATTTGCTCAGTCAGCCCTTATGATGATGAGAGGATCTGATCAGCACAGAAGGCCCCTCGTTGGAAAATAGTGCAGTATTGATAAATCTGAAGGGCTATATTTTTTCATTTATTTGGAAAATGCTTTGGCTACATATTGGATGTTTTTGACAAAGTATTAATTGAATATTATTGATATACTGGATCAATTGCAGAGCAACCCAACTAAGTAATTGAATACTATTCATATACCGGATCAATTGCACTGCAACCCAGCTAATTGAGTGAATACTATTCATATTCTGGATCAACTGCAAAGCAACCTAGATAATTGATTGAATATAATTGATATACTGGATCAATTGCACTGCAACCCAGCTAATTGATTTAATATTATTAATATACCGGATCAATTGCACTGCAACCCAGCTAATTGAGTGAATACTATTCATATTCTGGATCAACTGCAAAGCAACCTAGATAATTGATTGAATATAATTGATATACTGGATCAATTGCACTGCAACCCAGCTAATTGATTTAATATTATTAATATACTGGATCAATTGCACTGCAACTCAGCTAATTGAGTGAATACTATTCATATTCTGGATCAACTGCAAAGCAACCTAGATAATTGATTGAATATAATTGATATACTGGATCAATTGCACTGCAACCCAGCTAATTGATTTAATATTATTAATATACTGGATCAATTGCACTGCAACCCAGCCAATTGAGTGAATACTATTCATATTCTGGATCAACTGCACATCAACCTAGATAATTGATTGAATATTATTTATATAATGGATCAATTGCACAGCAACCCAGCTAATTAATCGAGTAGTATTACACTCTGGATCAGTTGCACATCGTCCTAGCCTATTAATCGGATAGTATTTAAATGCTGCAGCAACCTAGTCGTGTATTATTTACATCCTGGATCCATTTCATTGCTGACATATGGTTATGAAGCATGGCCAATAGATAAAGAAGCAGCAAGAAAGATAAATGCATTTGACATATGATGTTATCGCAGAATACTAAAAGTGAAGAAAAACAGTGAAAAAGAAAGCAACCAACACAGAACATTCGGACCTTCAATGACGCTGAATAGATAGTTAGACAGATAGTTAATTAGGATCGGGTCGTATGTCCTCCTAGTTGGGCGGTTTTGCCATGCTCCCACATACCAGCATGGCTGCATCTCCCCCATAGCACAGGAGAGATTATACCCCTGGAGCTTTATCGATTCAGTTGTTCTACAAAGAATATATATATATATAAAAATATCGCATATGATTTGATTGACATGCGACCCCAATTACTGCCAAACACTTGCCTCATTTCTCTGTTGTTATGTCCAACAAGGGCAAATAATCTTTCAATAGAGCCGAACTGGATGTCTACATTTCCACGTTAGCCAATCAGATATGGCCATGACGTCACATACACAAAAGAAAAGACGGGAGAAAGTACCCCTCGCGTTTTGCTCGTCATGCCAGCGACTATAAGGTAAATTCAGTAAAAACTCATATTTTTCAACTCAGCACTAATATCGTTAAATTTTCCTCGTAGATATTTTTAAAAGAATACGTAAATCTGGGGAAAACGGCTTTTGAAGTAGGCCCATCATTTGAGGTCTTCATCCTTACCAAAGAAGCCCTCCAAAAACAAAGTAAAATCAAATCAGTGTCTTTCTATTTTGCAAATATCATTGCAAATACATTAAAAAAGCCACAACTGGCTTTTTAACAGTACCAACCGTTTATTACCGAGGCAGTGGTGACGGAGAAGGTAGCATATGATTTCAGCCTTAGATCTTCCAACGTCGTTGCGTTCCTAGGGAATCAACAACAATGAAACGTGGTTTGATTTCATTGCAGCCAACATCTAAACTTCTTTGCTGAATTTTAATGATTCTTTTTGTCGATTTCATTTCATTTCGAAATTTAATTTCATTTATAAACATTATTCATCAATTTCCGATTTCGTTCGTTAGTTTCTGAGCGTGACATTAGCTCTCGTCGATCATTGGTCAAAACTTCGAGTGGCGGAAAAAGTCTTCACCTGACGTGAGTTGATTCCTGCCAAAAGAGTCTCTAAAAACATTCAAAATTGAGACGAAATGTTAAAACTAGCTACTATAGGGGACTTGAGGGACAAGTGCCTCCAGGTTACCAAAGATGATCAACAATAATGTCTGTTGGAGTAAAAAATCCGTGAAGTATTTTGTTGTTGCCCGAAACGAGAGGAGATTTGCTTACAAGAATGATCTACATTGCATGTTTGGCTAGCAAAGTGCTCGGATGGTTAAACTTTACCAATAAGTTCACTCTATCAACGAAGCTCCCAGCAAATAATCAGGTACATTTTATCCATCATGGTTTTAGTAGGCACATTGTGCTGTTTTTTGTTTGCACTTGAGTCTATAACATTTCGCGGGAAGCCAAATTCAGAAATAACAGACCCTTTAAATCAACAGGATAAGTTTTTGGCATAAAAACACCAACAATCTACAGTTTACAACGGGGATGGATGTGTGCCCTAGGCTACTTTACATCTTTGGATCTGTTAAATGATTTACTCTCAAGGTCAGACATATTTGATTCATTTGATCAAAATCTTGCTCCTTTACTTATTTGGGGCAATGAGCAACACCTTGTGTTTGTTCTTGAATTTTTAATCGAAAGGAGATACATAAAAATTTGTTCGCACTAATGGCAATGTAGTTTTGTTACGCTCAAAATACAACATTCGAGAGATTGAAAGCGGGCAGGGATTCATAGTAAAGGAAGTAAACAGGTAAAAGCATTTACGTTACGTCTACCCAATTGCATGGTTTTGAAGACATGAAGTACAACGGATATTTCTGAGAATTGGGAACAACAAAAGTAAAGATCAAAGTTTTAAAAATACTTCAGATGGAAAATGTTTAAGATCGAAACGAAAATCGATAGCGTTTTGCTTTTTTGCACGATTTTACAATAATAGGAGATCCACTGTTGTTCTCGTGTCAAAAATGCAAAGGTTTGCGTTGCCAGTGCCTTGGTAATAAAAGTTCGGTACTGTGTAAGAACCAGCTGTGGCTTTGTTAGTGTATTTACAATGATATTGAAAAATAGAAAGACACTGATTCGATTTTACTTTGTTGTTGGAGGGCTTCTTTGGTAAGGATGAAGACCTCAAATGATGGGCCTACTTCAAAAGCCGTTTTCCCCAGATTTACGTATTCATTTAAGAATATCCACGAGGAAAATTTAAAGATATTAGTGCTGAGTTGAAAAATATGAATTTTTACTGAATTTACCTTGTAGTCGCTGGCATGACGAGCCAAACGTGAGGGGTACTTTCTCCCGTCGTTTCTTTTGTTTATGTGACGTCATGGTCATATCTGATTGGCTAACGTGCAAATGTAGACATCCGGTTCGGCTCTATTGAAAGATTATTTATTTGCCCTTGTTGTTATGTCTTCCATGCCATCCAGAATGCCGCGGAATGTTAATCAATGATTTAACTGTTCATCAATTAAAAATCATGACTTTTGAGCAATGTTAAGGATTACACGAAGCTGTCATTTCGTCTTTTCGTACGTTTTGAACTTCCACTCGACAATTATTTAGCTTTTAATAATGTTAATAATAATTTTAATAATTTAGCTTTTAATTATTTAGCTTTTAATTATTTAGCTTTTAACATGTGGAATTCATAATTAACTGAAAGATAAAAAGACATAAAAGACGACAATTTCGCTGTTTTGCTCCATAGACAAGACCACGATAGGCAGCGTCAGTATTCCAGAAGTCACGCATCGTATTCCAGAGATACGTTATACATGGCTTCCATTGTAATCTATTGAGGTTTAATCATTGCGTTTCTGTTTCTTCTTTTTCAAGAGTCCATATCTTACAGCTCATATTTCATAGCACTTTCAGGGTATGGAGAAAATAATAATTCACAGGATAGTCCTTTCACAGAAGCTTTTCATCAGTGTGGCGTAGAAGAATCTTGCAAATATATCGTGAGGAATGTCTTGACAAAAAAGTTCACAAAGGCCAAGAATGAAGATGAATTACCGAAGAAGAAAGAGCATTACATTGTTTGGCAAAAGCGAGGTAAGTGGTGACGTTTTTAGAGTATTATATATGTCAAGCCTCGAGCCTTCGAGCCTTCGAGCCTTGCACTTCGAGCCTCGGGCCCTCGAGCCCTTGAGTCTCGAGCCTTTGAGCCTTCGAGCCTTGCACTTCGAGCCTCGGGCCCTCGAGCCCTTGAGTCTCGAGCCTTTGAGCCTTGTATTTCGAGCCTCGAGCCTGCGAGCCTTAGATCTCGAGCCTTACATTTTCCAGACTAAGCCAAATACAAAATGAGGCGACATATTCTAACAAAGGGTATATATATCGTTTTCAGCAAATTTAACAGTAAGCAAGAAAACTATATTTTGAAAATGAGATTGAAATCAACCGGCACAGGAACTTTAAAATTGGTTTATCGGAATGCGTCTCGATTAAGTCATGGACAAATTAAAGCTTCAATTAAACTCCCTTGAAAACTCCCAAGTACAACTTGTCCGACAACATTCAACAAAACCATTAGCAGCGAATAATAAAATAATCACTATGAAATAATAATAATAATAATAATAATAATAATTGAAATAATAATTATCATGCAAGCAAATTTAGATATATGATTATGGCATAAATGCAACTACTGAAGTCAAATTGGCATCCGTTGTTCGGACAATTATTTTCTGTTTACTGGATGGTAGTGACAGATCCAACATACACATGAAGTACTTCCCATATTAGAAAAAACGTTTCTAATTCGAAAACGACCTTCAGGAAATCTCGAATGTGTTACTTTTCATACCAAGGGTATTTCTACTGGATTTAGGGGGTTAACGCAACCGTTGCTTTATGATAGAAATTAATTAAGCAGCTTCTTGAGTCTTCTCTGCTATATAACTCTACGTCCCTCCAGGAGAGCTGCCAGATAGAGCGAGAGAGCCAGAGCCAGAGCCAGAGGGATTGAAATCAACCCTTTCAATCCTTGAGGAAAATGTGTGTTCTCACAGTTTACAAATTTTGCAATTACTCTTGCTATTACCTGGACTTAAATCCTAGCAATTGCAAACAGGAATTATGACATATTTTCAAGAAGATAAAGATCAAAGATCGATGGCTGTAGGCTCGAATCGAAATATAAAACTCGAAGGCACAAGGCTCGAAGTATGAAGCTCGAAGGTTCGAGGGCTCGGTATTAGAAACACTAGTTTTGAACCGTTACAGTCTCACACTTGTACCATACCAGCACAGTGTGAACGCCAAATGCAACACTTTATAATGATACAACGCGCGCCAATAAGCGAGTGAATATTGTGTTTACCCGTAGCAACCGGTTCAGGTTGCCCTTTAGGAGTTGAAATTTTGATTATTCTTTTGAAGATGTTTCAACGTGCTTCCGCTAAAAATAAAACCACTGGATGGGCTCGCCTTCCATCTATCCTACAGATGAGCTCATTCTGCATAACTCGTTTCATATTTCATTTTCATATTTCATATATTTAGCTAAGGGGGAGGGAAGCCCTTCAGCACAAGTGCTGGTTTTCAAGGGGCCCTCCCATAAAATAAAACTAAATTACAAAAACTAATTAACATTAAAAACTGTTCGAAAACCTATTTTACAATCTAAAAATTTATTTACAATGTTCAAAGTTTACAGTTAAAAGAAACGAGTCAACCCTATATCAATTGCTTAAATAGGCTTAGGGAGGATGCTTGCTTTGACTCAGCTGAGAGGCTATTCCACAACTTTGCTCCTCTGAAAGAAAAACATTTTTGTCCATTTGTTGTTTTTTTCATAGGTAGCCTCAGGTCCGTCTCTGTATTGCGGAGGCTACGGGAGGAGTCATTCTGAGTTTTTTGTGAAGAGGTTACACAAGTATTGTGGAGCTAACCCATTTAGGGATTTGAAGACCATTGTTTCAGACTCATTTTGAATGAGTTCCTGAATGGTCTTCCAACCCAGCCCTTCGATAAGTGGTCTGCTTGGGGCGTCGTAGCTGCTCTNCCCATTTAGGGATTTGAAGACCATTGTTTCAGACTCATTTTGAATGAGTTCCTGAATGGTCTTCCAACCCAGCCCTTCGATAAGTGGTCTGCTTGGGGCGTCGTAGCTGCTCTTTGTTACAATTCTAGCAGCACGTTTTTGAAGTTTCTGCAACTGATTGATTTCAGTTGAACCGGCGCAGCCCCAAACAGAGCAACAATACCGAAAGTGGGGCTCCACAATGCCTGTGTAGAGAGTTTGCAAAGATTCTCTTGGTAGGAAAGATTTGGCATGCTTCAAAAAGCCTACTGCCCTGGAGACCTTCAAGACCTGGAGACCTCGTGAAAGATTTTTAACAATGTTCGCATCAAGATAATCTTTTTTTAAATATATAACATTAAAATCAACTACAATACAATGCTCTGAGCCAATCCTAGCGGGAAAAGACACATGGCCATCTAGTCCCCACTATGAATGACCCTTACATTGAATATGTAAGATAATATATTAATTAAACAATCACAACAACGCTACACTACACAACACTACATTACGCTACACTAAAGTACAAGAGAAAACCACGTAGAGCAAGATCGCCCCCGGCCATAGAACTACCACCCCGCAGAACACTGCAAACCAGCCACAATCCAAAACAGCCCAGCGAGCGGAACCCGAATCCCGCAACGGCCGCGAAACCCCGACGACCCCAAGGGGCCCAGTCCCCGGGGAATACAACGAATTCTTTTGTTCCTCAACATTTCGACATCAGGGTTTGATAAAATACCAAATTTGTTTTGCAAAATCGATGAACAAAAACACTTCGAAAGACTCTCAAGGGGCCAGCCCCCAAAGCCAACAGAACCCCACAACCATCGCAAGACCCAAGCCCCACCCTCCAAACTCCCCAAACGACACCCAGCCCGCAACACCCCGCAAGGCAGCGGCATCCCCACGTCCAGAACCACAGCCCCACTCCACATAGCCCCCGGTCACACTACACTACACTACACTACACTACACTACACTACACTACACTACACTACACTACACTACACTACACTACACTACACTACAACAATCTCTAACGCTACACTACAGACGAAAAGAAGTTGCTGCTACTGTTGGTATTTAGTCCAATCGCATAGACCTCTCAATGAACAAAGTAGTTGCTTCTAAGATTATTCTGTTGATTTTGAGTCCATATTTGTAAGATCGAGTCCAGGGATTTCACAAAGCCGACCAAGGAGATCACGACGCATCACATCAAACCGATGGCAGTGCAGGAGAAAATGCGCGTTATCTTCGTTGTCCATACCACATAAACATCGTGGGCTGATGCAGTCGACGTTATGACGCAATCTGTGTTCATTGAGTGCACTAAACTCAACGCGGAGTTTCGTCAAGCGCTTGATACCTACCATATCGCGAATACCATATATAGATCTTTTCGAGGGTCGCATGGTTGATAGTAGCTTGCTCTTGAACTCTGCAAGAGATCTGGCATTTTGTATATTATCAGCCAGTAGATTCCATTCAAACATTGTGTTTTGAAAGTACGTATTCGTAAACCGAGCTGTTCTTCCCACATTTTAGTCGTAAGCACAAGAGTTTCGGAGATTGCAAGATATCTGGCGCTCACATGGAATTTCAGCAAACAAATAATCAGGAGAACGCGTCAATCTTAAATTGTAAAAATGGCACAGCCTCCTCTACCGTCTTCTGCTATAGAGATCTTCCCAACCTAATTCGTCGTATAACCTTCGCCTACTTTTACCTCTCCAAGTTCCCGTAACAGCTAGAGCCGCAGAGTACTGGGTCTGTTCAAGTTTTTTAGTTAAATCCAACTTCATATCAGGATCGTACTTGTGATATATTATGTCACCATAGTCGAGATGAGGCCTTACATAAAGCTTGTAGACTTGATCAAGTACTTCCCTGGAGACGTATCTAGAAATGTGACGAATAATGCCAATACCACGCCTCGCTTTAAGAATTGCCTCTTTTGTATGACTTTGGAAATTTAGCTTTGAGTCAAGAATAACTCCAAGGTGCTTATGCTCATGCATTTTAACTATCTCATCATTCCCCAGTTTTAATGACGGATGTTGTGGCCTTAACCTTTTAGTGGAGAAGATAACCTCTTCTGTTTTGTCAGCATTAAACTGCATCTTCCATTGCCATGCCCATAATCGTGCCTTTTCTAAGTCCCTATTCAGCACCTCCGCAGTCGCAGCTTCATTATTTACAGTAGAAAAAAGGGATGTATCGTCAGCAAACATCTTGACATCGCAATTTACATTATCAACTAAGTCATTGATATAGACCAAAAAGAACAGAGGACCCAAGACAGAACCCTGTGGAACACCAGCAGAAATATTACTCCATTGCGAACTCTTGCCATTCAGTACAACGCGCTGCTTGCGATCAGTTAGGAAGCTTTGAATCAGGGCGAGGAGACTGCCAGATATTCCACTACATTCCATTTTATACAACAAACCATCATGCCAAACTCTGTCAAATGCCTTCGAAAGGTCCAAAAAGACTGCCCGAGTCTCCTTGCTTGGAGTTTCCTCAAAAGCACTATAGATCTTATGGGTTATTAATAACAACTGATTAACTGTTGAATCCCCTGGGCGAAAGCCTGACTGATTTGCAGTTAAGAGACCATTTTCACAAAGATGAAGATAAATTGCGTCAAATATTAATTTCTCAAATATTTTCCCAAATATCGGCAAAAGTGAAATTGGTCTGTAGTTCTTTTTGCTTTGCCTACTTTCCTTTTTATGGATGGGAATCACGTTTGCTTTTTTCCAAATAGAGGGATATTTACCAGTCGCTAGACATTTTTCAAAAATTAGACACATAGGTTCAACAATTAACTGATCACAAATTTTTATCATTGAGACAGAGATCTCGTCACAGCCATGAGCTTTTTTGGAGTCCAATGAACGGATGATTTTAAGAACTTTTTCCCTATCAATTGGCAAGGTTTCCAGAACATTATTACACCTTGGGAGAAATCTCGGAAGAGTGCTTTCAGTAGATATCGCAGAGCATTGTTCAACGAAATAATCGTTAAAAATAGCTGCCTTGGTTTGAATATTCGTTACAAATATTCCATTTTCTAATAGTGGTGGTATATTTAAGGATTTTTTCTTGTTTAATAACCGGTTTAAAACAGTCCAATAAGCTTTTGCACCTTGGTTGGGATCGGACAATTTGTGACCCAATTTCTGATAATAGTTTTCCTTCGCATTTGTGATCATTTTACTCGTTTCATTGCGAACCTCCTTAACTAAATTCCAGTCCTCTTGTCTTCTACCGCGATCAAGAAATTTTTTGAAAACCCGATGTTTGCGTTTGATTGCGGTTTTAAGCTCACTAGTTATCCAGGGAGGGTCCTTATCATTACATTTTATTACTTTGTTAGGAACATTTTCAGAAAGGATAGAGTAGGTAATNAGAGCTCAACACAACGAATGTCTTTGTGAATCTGTGCATTGGGAACAAAGGAGGGCTGATCTGTATCACTTTCTACGGCCGTAGAAAGTGATTAGGATCAGCAGCCATTCAGTTCTCCTATTATTTGAATTGTCCTGATCACCCAATCACATGCGTGACAGACTGCCTTTAAGAGACCATTTTCACAAAGATGAAGATAAATTGCGTCAAATATTAATTTCTCGAATATTTTCCCAAATATCGGCAAAAGTGAGATTGGTCTGTAGTTCTTTTTACTTTGCTTACTTTCCTTTTAATGGATTGGAATCACGTTTGATTTTTTTCCAAATAGAGGGATATTTACCAGTCACTAGACATTTTTCAAAAATTAGACACATGGGTTGAACAATTAAGTGATCACAGATTTTTATCATTGAGGCAGAGATCTCGTCACAGCCATAGGCTTTTTTAGTGTCCAATGAACGGATGATTTTAAGAACTTAATCAAGATAATCTCTGATGACATCAGGAATTTGTAGCATGTGAACTGAACTATCTACCCCTCATGGAACTCTACCTCACTAAGTATTGTTTGACTAAGTATTGTTATAACTAAGTACTGTTTCACTAAGTATCGTTATCACTAAGTATAGTTATTACCGTACTTCGTTCAACACCAACCACAGTTGGTGTACAACTGGAAAAGGCTACACACACTTGACATACGCGTCGTGAAGTTGTTGATGGTGTTGATTAATGTTGCCAACATCCCACTTTCTTAGGCCTCCTTCATAATTCTTGGCAAATGCTGCTCTCCTTTTTCAGAGGGTAAACAACTCCCTTTTTCCATCACTCTTCAATTCTACAACTGATCTTGAAATCAGGCGCCCTTGTTCACAGCCCCTCTTGCCCCACAAATATGCACTAAGGAACCGAACTTCGAGGCGGAGAGTCATAGACACAACTCTTTAGAAAGTCCCAAATCAACTGAAGATCTGCAACACATATATCTTGTTTGTGCACTGTCTTTGTAGCCAGAAGATTCTTCATATATCGGGGAGACCGGGGCTAGTTTTAACACTTTTTAGAAAAAGGTAATTTCTCCTTAGAAGCAACAAGGAGATTATTTGCATTACCACCGTTGGCTATGTTGGGCTATTGGCTACCGAACGTACGTTGTCTTTCATTGGTGGAGCTCTTGTATTTTTGGTAAATTGGAAATCAAAATTGTGATCGGAATGTTGGGGCAAGTTTTCACAGTCACTGGGGCAAGTTGTACTAACACACAGAAAGCAAAAAAGGAAAATGATCGTTCTTGGTAAACTAATTGCAAAGTGAGATGTCGATGCCATCCCATGAATGCATCAACTCACAAGATTAGGCATAATAAGGCGCGCAAGCAATCAAAAACACATTCCGAAGTTCTCCTACAGCATTTTAGCTATCTTCAATGAAAATTTATCTCCAAACAAAATATTCTAAACTTTAATCTATCACTCTAATTCAAGAAAACTAAGAAACAGTTCCAAATAATTACTTTCAGATAAAAATTTCGCTTTTTCAATGGCAAATTTTCGCCACTCTTACAACTTGCCCCAGGCTGACAACCAGAAAGAAATTACGAATCTGCAAATACACATTAGGCATTTTGTTCAGATAACTGATTTGGAAGAAACAACAACTATCAGACTACACGACAGAACTCGATACCAACGCAGCAAAGATTTAACAGAAATACATCAAAAATTCAAATACTCTTCTTTGGGCTTTAATATCAGGGTTACAACGCTTAAAAAATTATAGCTAACAGCAGGAAAAAGAACAACTGCTTAAATTGGAGGAAATAACTAGATATTCAGTCACACAACAGCTGGTGAGCACAGCTTTAATAGTGGTGGAGTAAACGGCCTCTGTTACAAATATGAAATATGAAAATATGCCATATCTTAGAAAGAATTGCAGTAAACTAACAAAGCATTGACTGTAAAATATTTTCTTGCAGTACTTCAACGCAAAGATTGTCAAGACATATCTGAAACGGAAAGCAAAACCAGTAGTGAATACAAGATTTGGATAAACGAAGTAACACCAATTTCTGTCTACTGCGATATGAAAACGGATGGTGGTGGCTGGACAGTTATTCAAAGGAGAGTGGATAGCAGCACCAATTTCTACCAAGGCTGGGAAGAGTACCAACGGGGATTTGGTGACAGAAATCGAAACTTCTGGCTTGGTCTGGATGCTATTCATGCAATGACAGCCAACAATGTTATATTAAGAGTTGATCTTGTTGATCTGGATGGGAAGAAGGTCTTTGCTGAATACAAGAAGTTTAAAGTTGGATCAGAGGAAAGCAATTACAAGCTTGAAATATCAGAATATTCTGGAAATGCGACAGATGGAATGAATCACCACAATGGCATGAAATTTTCGACCAAAGACCGGGATAACGACCAGGGTCCATCAGAATCTTGTGCTTTGCGATATAAAGGAGGCTGGTGGTACAATAAATGTCATCAAGCAAATTTCAATGGTCTCTTCACAACTGGTCCTAGTTCAAGAAGACAGCCCCAGTATGTATATGTCATGGTTTAAACTGAGTAATATGCACGGCACAATAGTATTCTCTGAGATGAAAATACGACGGATCGTGTAGTTGAAAAACGATTCTAGAATGACTGGCGTATAGACGATATCTTGGAATGCGTGTAGCACTGTAAGAATAGAATATACAAGTTATTTTTGTCTGAGGCTCTGTACAAACTATACTAAATAGTAAATCGTTGGACAAAATATGCAAAGAAAAATCTGAGGGATACCCGAAGCAAAATTTCCAGTTATGAAGCCCATGCTTTGACCGTTACACCACATAGGCTGCAGTTTCTTTCTGTGACTTGTTTAGATAATCCTTCACTCGGCCTTCCCACTTTTTCAAGAATTCGAGCTACAGAATATGTCAAAAGTTTAGGCGCACTTGTTTACATAAGAAATTGCATTACGGCTGGAAAGACTTGCTATAGGAAGGACTGAAAACGTCCCATAAGATGTATTGCGTTCAAATGTTCATGCAAACATGCATCGGCTGTCCCAAAAATCCCGTCTTCCACTGTCATTGGAGTAAAACTGCGTAATACTAAAAATTTGAACAGCAATATTATATATAGTGTACGGTTGAACAGCAATATTAGGTATATCTACAATCTTCGCCGCCACACTTGGAACACAAACCAAATATGCAACCAAATGTTTGCCTTGGTATTTCTCCAACCTATTTCCCCCATTTCTATATTGGAATAGATTTAGAAGCTGGCGAATATCAATATGAAAGATTCACAACTTTGAGTTAAGGGGAGGGGGGGATTGCGCATCGAAAGAAGCTTTGAGTCATATGAGTGTTTATATGATTAAAATTTTGGTATCTGTTACAAAATATTCAAGCGAGAATTCTAGTTTCATCGAAAGCCTCATGTCTGAAAATGATACCCAGAATTCCGCAATAAAAAAAAACGTATCCCTAAAAATGGCACGCCCGGTACCACCAACGTACTAAAATACCCCCCGAGTAACAAATGCTGGAAATGGGCGGACACTCTTTATTCACAGATCCAACGAGTGGAAATTAATATTTGTCTGAGATAGACAATGTGCGAGATAGAGCAATTTGAATTTTGACGAATTGAGCAAAGTCGAAAGGGAAATTATCAAACTGATTGTATCCCCCTTTTGCAAGACTGTTCAAACATCGAAAACTAATAAAGAGAACTATGTAACATTAGAATACGAACAAAGGAGTAGGAACATTGGTGCTCGAATGCAGGAATTACAAGGCCATGTAGATAAAATGAATAAGAATTCGGTTTTACAAGAAGCTTTAGTAAGATCCCTAACTCACCTGAGCATTTATTGCTAAACGTCATAACGTAGAAACATATTGATCAGTCGTTAGAAATATGTATACTAAATTAAATAGACCATGAAGTAATCTTAGATTACAAGCTGTAAAACGATAGTAGTGAGCTGAGCTATTATTGACATGATCGAACTACGTTGGTTGTTGGTTGATAGAGTATTCTATGAAACTAAGAGGTGTAGAATGATTAGTGAACCATGCATCAAGATGCTTAAGTATGTAAACTATTCTGAGTACGAGACATTTCTACTCTTCCTGCACAAAGTTGAATGCAGCAAAAATCAACTAGTTCCACAATAAGCAATACGCCGCTTTTTTATATCAAACATTTGTCTTAGATTTATCTCCATTCATTTTATAAAATAATTTTACTGAACGGCCAACTGTGGAAGAATTTCAAAGCCGAGAAAGCTTTCATCTGTCATTGTTATTTTGTTTATCTGGTCCATTAAATGAACTTGAGCTGAAAGTTTGGTCTTTTGCGAATTAAGTAATCTTTATTTCAAAGTCATTGAAGCGATAATTCCCTTTTTGTATATTTTTTATTAAATGGGGTAATGTGGGCCTACTGAGAATTCAACCATAACTCAAATTCAACGAAGCCTTGAATTGCTTAAAATTTCGCACTCAGATTCATCCTACCATGTTGTTTTATGTCTAAAATGTGAAAAGGCTCTGCTTTTACTGCAATTGAAGGTGTTGTGGCGCAACGGTGTAATCCTCCGACTTTGCAGCCAGAACAGTCAGGCGGACAGGGCACGGTCCCAGGTTTGAAGCAAAAATCTAAGTTGGGATTTTTGCTTCAAAATGATGGGTAGTTTATTCAAATCTATGGATAATTGCAGCGCAGCAACCGCGAAGCGGCTGCGCAGTGGAAATATAGATGGGTTTCAATTGCTATCATGGATTATGTGACCGACCGACCGAACGACTTTTTTTGAACTATAAATAGTCTTCACGCACATGGTGCTGCGATTGATTGATTTACACCGAGTATTTGTTTCTATAACACGCAACAGCAACAGCTGCAGGCAAGGGCTTCATGTAGGCAACTTCTAAGGTCCTGAAATGTGCCGCCTATGATCATATAAGGACATTTCAGGACCTTAGAAGTTGCATACATGAAGCACTTGCCCAACTGCAAGGGTCGGGTTTGAATTTCTGTTGTGGCCTAGCCAGTACAATACAGTTGGGATTGGAGTGCAGATTGGAAAGGAAACACAACGATACAAAAACAAGGTATTTCAATCAGTCTATCATTAAAATCATTAATTAACAAGGAAACACAACGATACAAAAATAAGGTATCTCAAGCATTCAATTATGTAGAATCAACAGGATGATTATTGAAACTAACATTATCATTCTCAAAAATTCTTGACAACTCTTATAGTCAGGTCGCCACGGGGAAAAAACGCGTGCACACCTGCAAAATTTGCGGGCAATGTAATGTTTGTACAAAAACATTCTTTGGACCTTAATAAACATAAATTTACCTGTTGGACATGCTGAATTTTCTTGTGAGACATTTCCATCAAATTATTAGCTGGCAGCGTTGCTTCTCGCTCTCGGAGCACAGTCGCCATTTTGAAGTAGGAGATGTTTTCGCGAACCCGAGGCTAAAACAATATGTCGGCTGGAGTGGGTGATAGGAAACTCTTTCGATTAGCTTCTATATCAATGTGATTAGCCCTTACAAATCTATTCACGTTTCCACAATATCGTGCTGTAAAATTATGAGTGACTGCTGCTCACCAAGCAAGGAGAGAACATTAGTTTAGATTGACTTCAAGTTGGTCTTAAGCCTGTCATTGAGACAAAAAGTCATTCAGAAATAATCAAGACAGAAAAATGTCGATATGTAGTACCATCGTACCATGAGGGGGGCTTTAGGGGGTAGCAGAACCTGCAAACCCAAACCAAAATTACTAAAAAACGTCGAGGCAAAATAGCAAAATCTGAAACAGCACTTTTGAAAAAAGATCTTCAATTTCCATCAGCAACCATTGAGTGTTTCTAACATCTTCGTCTTCTGGAACTCTTTTTACATGGTTTTAAGCATCCGAAAGTTGGTTCTTCTATCTCAGTTATTTGCACAAACTTGATTTTGAAAACCCGAGAAAATACAGATTTTGAATAAAAAACCTGAAACCCGAGGGCTGAAATTGGCCAAGCTCGCAACCCGTGAAAGCCCTAAGCCCCCCTCTGCCATCGCAGGGACTAAAATTAACTTTTTCTACGAATGTGCTTTTTCTAAACATCAAAATTGTTCAAAAATGTTTAGTCTGAATCCCCAGCATTGTCCCCTATCTCCACATCATCATCGTCACTAAGATCGCTGGCACTACCTTGAATGTCATCGTCGTCAAATTCGTTCTCGCATTGGCTGCAGTTACACATATCCGTGCATTTTAGTCCATGGGCAAAGCAATTGCAGCTTTCTGTATGACATTTCGACCTCTTGCAACTGCATGACACCATCTCAAGAATTGAGTCAGGGGCGGGTTTTTGAGTCATCCATTCAATTTCTAAGTCGCCGCTTGCAGCAATTATCCAGCCATGCCCATGAGGCGATGGATACTCTACATTCAGCTCCAGAGCTTGTTTTATGATTGCAGTGACGTATGATACGCGTTTGCAGTGCTGCAATAACTCATCTCTTGTTGGTGGGAGCTGCTGTGGCTCTGGCATTCTTCCTTTTTTTGAACAAAACTTCACGTATCTTGCTTCGTTTACATCAGCCATCGATTTGAGGCCATAAAGCGCACAAACGAATTCCTGAACAATTTCAAATAATTCCATATCAAACTCGAAGTCTTCGCCAATCATGCCAAAAACGTACTGAAAATGCTCGAACTTCTTGAGGATTTTGTACGCTTTTATCTTTCCAATCGCGTGAAAGGCACTTGTATA
This sequence comes from Aurelia aurita, assembly GCA_004194415.1. Lineage (NCBI taxonomy): Eukaryota > Metazoa > Cnidaria > Scyphozoa > Semaeostomeae > Ulmaridae > Aurelia > Aurelia aurita. Next base: position 104,127 of record REGM01000184.1, read on the forward strand.
GTCATTTCCAGTGAAAGCATGCAAGGCTGGAAGTGCCTGTGCAATGGAAGAACCTATATTATCGTAGATAGCCTTGACATCCAAAATTCTCCTGGACTTCCCTGATCCAATGTCAATGTAGATGTTGATGTTGAACTTATCAGCAAAGTATACACTATATATTGCAATATCACTGTCTACGGTGACAATGCAAATGTTTTCATTTCTGCACTGCTCAGCATGTTTGCTACACAAGAACACTTTAGTGTCTGCTTCCTCTTGCCTAGAACACAGTATCTCCACTTCAACTGCACATACATCTTCATTGACTACAGAAATGGCAAAACACTTGTCCTCAACTGTCGCATAAATGGTCCTGTTACGGATTCTGTCTCTGAAGCGTTTTGGATGACTCCAGTCACTTAGCAAAAACTTCACTAGCTCTATTTTGTTCTTTGGGTCAGCCAAATACTTCTTAAACTGTTTAGGTGTCTTTTGATCACGTCTTTCAAGCTTTATGCGAATTACACCACTGCTCCCACGCTTTTTCCTTTCCATCTCTTTAATTGAGTGATCAAGGTACTGATCTGTCACAAAGTAGATTGTCGTAGAATTCCCCCTTGATATTCTTTTAAAGACAAAGTCTGATATGTCTCCGAAAGTATCAAGATGGGCAGTGTTGAGTTGCTGTAAAATGACCATCCCATCAAAGACAAAGGTTGTTCCTTCTGGCAAAGTTTCCAGATGTGGAACATCGGCTTCGAGAGCATTGAGCAGCTTAGACTTCACTGTTTTCACCAATCCCCCATCAGGTAAAGCAAGTGACCAAGGTATTGGGCCAAGAGAGTAAGAAATGAGTTCTTTCATGCTTACCGTGTCTCTTTTTTCTCTGATAACCAGAAGTTTGGCGAATATTCCCCGCTCAGCACCTATCGTAATGGCTTTCTCCTTCACCTTGCAAATTTTCTTAGCTTTCATTGTGGCAAACGTTTTGAGCTTACATCTCTTGATTGGGTCGTAAAAGGAGGTGTCGTTTGTTCTGATTCTTTTCTCGACGAATTCATTCAAGGCAGACTCTCCACGGCTTTGAGCTTCAAGGAGATCTTTTTGAACATCATCTGGAGCTTCTAAGCCGGAGGCCATATTGATGAGGCTGGAACTTTCGTCAAATGGATTTCCCCAGGTCGAAATGACATCTGTTGCTTCTGACACTTTCTCTTCATCAAAATTCATCCTTTTCATACCCACATCTTTCGTAACTGATAGTTCCTCGTCAATGTTGAGCATAGCTTCCATCTTTCCAAGAGCTTTCGCCGCACAGTGACTGGTCAGTACCCACCTTTGCACGGTACCAGCTGATGTACTATATCCACTTATACCGCCTCTACATTTTTGCTCTCTATTGATGGTTTGTTCTATGCATTGATCAGAAGCAACTGCGTTGAAGAATCCAGGTTGACGGCGTACGGAGAAATTCCCATTCCTAAAAAGAAAGACAAAGACTGAGACTTTTGAACATAATTCAATCACCAATAACCACCACGCAAAGACTGGCACCGGCTGGCACCGCAGTGAAAGTTAAAATGACTATATTTTGTAGCACCCATTGTCACAATACAGGGTCGCTGGAAATTTCCTGCTACTGTTCTTTATTGCACTTTGCTTCGCTGAAAACTTCAAATTTTCTATTAAGTTACAAATGAAACATTGTTTATAAATTTTTTGACAGTAAACCAATCCATGATTGAAGACTGATTCCGCCCAATTTTTGCCTCGAAATGTTACAGGAATTGTAGTGCTATATAAATCATCTCATGCAGGCCTGCCTAGAAATACTAAAGGCATGGTTCCTGTGGAGCGCACTTTCATACCCTTGGAGAAAAACTATATTACTTACTCAAACTCCATATGAATTGCAGGATGCCTTTCTGGGAGAGTTTGCATCTCAGACCAATAGAAAGTCAAGTATCTCGCATAGTTTGGACGATCATATGCAAACATCCAGGGTAACATTCTTTGTGTGGACTCCAAGTGTAGTTTCCAGTCTCCAGTTCTTGTTGATCGAATGAATGCAAATAGAATNTTATAGCGAATATTTTTCTTTTAGTTTATTTAAAATAGCTGATAGGGTATTTGTGTTAAAATATGATTAAATAAAAATAAACTTGTTAAACATTTCCTCTAACAGTTTCCGTAGCACAAAGATTTTGCGCAAAAATTTGGCAGTGAAATTTGCATCAAATTGATATTAAAATGTAAACAGCGAATGCACTGGTGAATAGAACTTGTTTTCAGCAATGAACCTCTACCTTATGTAACAATGATTATGAGATGTTGAAGGATAGGGAAGCTATTTTAATTTTACGACGCAAAATCTGTCTATCTCTGCTTGCCAAATTTACATCAAACAGACAAATACAAAAAATCTCGAGTTTGATTCATAAACTACCCGAGGCAGATGTTTAGATTCATCCTTTTTCTTTCGATACATAATCACACCATCCTTAGCAACCCCTTTTCATATGCACGACGAATGACTTTGAGTTTGCGATCCACTTTTCAGGGCAACTTGTGTGGCTTGTATTCTATTTACATTTGAAGTTTGACTACTTACAATGCTGCTTGATATGAACTCACTGGCTTCACCCAAATTGACCCAGTGAATCTCTGATTGATTATCTGAAAATTATCTTTGTTTTTCGCTTTCAGCTACATTTATCTTATGTGCCTCTGATGTGTTTTCTGGCGGGCCTTTCAGGCTAGCAAGTCCCTACCTATTCCCAACAGAACGACAGTAAAGTTTCGTCTGTAATTTCTTAAAGTTCCTCCGGCCTATAGCTAGCTTTTTCTTAGTTTGTTTGCTGCCTCGCTTTGCGTCTTTTTTCATTTTCAGGCACACAGAAAAATGTTTTCGCAGCTCGCAGCAACTGTGACGTTGCTTGAAGATAACAATACGTAATTTATGCAGCTTTAGCAATGAATTATTCGAATAACTAGTGAGCTCTTTGTTATCAAGTAGCTAATCAAATTGCTAATTTGACCTACCCGGTACAAGGGTTCGTATTGACGTAGGAAACCGGCCCTCGGATCGGTATCTTGTAAACGGGCCGTGGTTGGCTTGGCAAGTGAAATTTTCTTGGGTAACCATTTCAGGAATTGGAGCTTCTACAAACATATGCAATATATTTCTGGTATTGACTGCTATTCGTAGCGGTGAAGCACGGGTACTATTCTGCACTTTTATGTTCGTGTGCAAGAGTTTATAGTTTGAATTGTCGACATCTTTGCTATCTGTTGACTCCCTTCGAGGCCATCCTCTTCTTATCATTGCTGTCTTTTGTCCAATTTTTCTTGTCTCCACTCCTTTGTGGATTTCGAGAGGACTATGGTACACAGCATGCACTTTTACGTTTAGTTGAAACCTGCAAAAAGTCGTTGGACAGCGGGGGCGTCGCAGGGGCCGTCCTGACGGACCTTTCGAAAGCCTTTGATTGTCTAAATCACGAATTATTAATTGCAAAGTTGAATGCATATGGTTTCAGTAGATCTGCTTTGCAGTTCATCCATAGCTATCTCGTGGACAGGAAGCAAAGGGTAAAAGTCAATGGTTCATTCAGCACGTGGACAAAAACAGTCTTAGGTGTACCGCAAGGTTCTGTCTTGGGCCCCCTTTTGTTCAACATATACCTGAATGACCTGTTTATGTTCCTAGAGGAAACCGAAATCTGTAACTATGCGGACGATACGACAATTTATGCGTATGGTCCAAAAATCGAAAATGTCATTGCGCATCTAGAGAATGATGCCCTTAAGTTAACTGAATGGTTTCCAAACAATTTAATGAAGCTAAATGAAGATAAATGCCATTTAATGATATTTGGTGCAAAAGAAAACGAAGTATCTATCAGAGTTGGAGCGGCTTGTCTGAAAGAAACAACAGGGGAGAATCTTCTTGGTATTACCTTTGATCGATCCTTATCTTTCAAACAACATGTCAAAACTCTTTGTAAGAAAGCCAGCCAAAAACTTCATGCTCTTGCCCGGATATCCTGTTACATGGGCACAGAAAAATTGCAGCAACTAATGCGTGCATTCGTACTTTCTCATTTTAGCTACTGTCCACTTGTTTGGATGTTCTGCGATAGAACCTTGAATCAAAGAATCAATCATGTCCACGAAAGGGCACTGCGCATCGCACAAAAAGATTACAAACATGACTTTGGTTTTCTCTTGGAACAAACTAATTCGGTGCCCATCCATATAAGAAACCTGCAGTTACTTATGACTGAAATTTTTAAAACAAAATTCGATCTGAATCCAACTTTCATGAAGGAAATTTTCGTGCAGCGAAACATCGGTTACAACATAAGACATGGTAACGACGCGCAGCTTCCAAAGGTACGCACTACTTCCTTTAGAATCGAGACTATAGCCTTCCTTGGACATAGAATGTGGCAGGTATTACCACCTGAGATAAAAGATTCTAGCACCCTTCCAATTTTTAAAAAGCAAATAAAGTGCTGGAAAGGTGACAAGTGCAGGCTTTCCAAGGTATATATACCACAAGTTGGGTTCCTAACAGGATAGACTTTTATCTTTTTATCCTCATGTAATTAGCCTTAATATATTTTGATTTATCTTTTCTTTAATATTGTATATATTGTATTGTAGAGTAGGCTTAAATTAGCTGTAAATTTAGCTATAATTAATTCTCGCCTACTGTATAAATAAATTAATGATGATGATGATGATGATGATCATGCTTCTTAACATTAGATACCAGGAAGTTTCCACTTTCTTCAATTGTTTTCTATTTGGTAAGTACGCTTTGGTACCATATGTTAGTTTAGACCATACACATGCTTCACGTAATTTTCTTCTTGTGGCCAGATAAATATCTATCAGTCAATACTTTAGAGGTTAATTAAATTTGTAAATTGCACTTGCTTTGCGATGGTCAGTGAACAGATTATTCTCTTTAGTTGTTATAACATGGGGTGTCGATGTCCATCCCATAGCAACGTCCTTGGCTTGAATCATTTTCATTCAAACCACCTGACTAGAAAAGGGTAATTCTTGCAACGTGGAAGTCATTCTGGCCTGTGTAAGTACAGTTCTAGCACAATTGAATAGCAGCACTTGTACCCAATATGCATCATTCAAAGACCCCATTCCAAGACAAACTTGCACCTTTTCAAAAGTCGTCAAATTTTGATTATATTACCAATCATGAAAAGTTTTTATATGCATTTCGCTCGAGAATCAAATTGATTTTAGACACATTGTAAAGTCTTGAAATGGTTTTCAACTGGTAGAACTGTGTGCTTTTAGAAACTATCTGGTTTTGAATCATACTCCAAAATCACAAGACATGACTATCAAATTGAATTTCATGCCTCAGTACCACTTAAATTTGTTATGTCCTTGATGAAGCTCTTATGTAGTATAGGACTTGACATTTCATATGAAATCGCAAATTACACATTTCTGGCTGAACAAGCCATGTTTTGAAATTCTGTTGCTCAAAATATGGTTTTTCATGCCATAAGGTTGTCGTTTTTTAAGGGCAGAACAAATGACGATCGCCTATGAAACTTATTTCACCTTTGACACAAACGCACAAACAGAAAATTTATAGATCGGTAACATAATCAAATTTTGCTCATTTTTCAAAACGTACACGTTTTTTTTACTCACCCGGTACATGCAAAGAAAACTTGAAAATACGTATGTTTTAAGGTAATGTTTATGAATGTGCTAACAGTGTTTTGACTGCATAATCTATCTGCAATACCTCCGTGACACATACATTGAAATAATTGCGGCCAATCCAGGTGTAAAAAAAAATAGATTTGTTTGGACCTAGGGATGGAAATTTAGTTTGAATTAATCCGAAATTACTTTTAAAGTGTTTTTTGATGATTAACTTGAGCATTAATACCTTGTTCATTGATATTGGTGCTTTAAGAGTTGAAATATCAATCTTGAAAGTTCAAATTGCCTTCACCTCCACACCAGAGCTTTGGCGTTTTGGCCTAAGCAAATTCCTGAAGCAAAGCGAAATTTGAACGAAACTTAAATATTATACCGGGTGAGTAAAAACGCATGGCGTTTGAAAAAATACTGCTCCCTGAATATCAAAACAATAATGCTGAACAATGTCTTGCTTCATAGCCAATATGTTCAATTAAATTTAGAAATTTACCCGGCTTTAATCGGTCATTCCTTCGCATGGCTATGGGAGATTTTCTGCAGAAAGCCTGCAAAAACGAGTGAAAAGAATGACCAAAATTTTGTCTCTTTTCCTTCGACTAACAACAATGAAATTTGCACATGTTATCCTCCTGAGAGAATGGAATACCCCTAACTAATTTTCTTATACTAAACGTGCTAAGCAAAGGAAAGTCATTCCTGTAAGGGAAAAATCGCGGGAGAATTTGATCGCGATTTTAGGCCACTTTTGAAGGTTTTTCGAGGGGGCCTTCTTAGGGAAATCCTTCATATTTTCAGAAAAAGTGGCCTATTTCAGCAATGCAAATTCCTGAAACTAATTTAACATGTCAGCTATTCAACAAGATAATAAAGAATATCATTGCTGTGATATTCAGGGGCCAATAGCCTTTCAAACGCCGTGCGTTTTTTCTGATTCACCCGGTATTTTTCTTTGATTTTAAATTTAAATCTCGATGTGCTTCAGGAATTTGTTTTGGCCAAAAGGCCAAACCTCTGGTTTGGAGGTTGAGGCAAATTTGTACTTTTAAGATTAATAGTTCAACTCTCAAAGCACCAATATCAATGATAAAGGTATCTCCGTTCAAGATGACTATCGAGGAACGTTTGAAAAGTGATTTCCCATTGATTAAAGAAACATTGTCGTTGTTTTAGGCCCGACCAATCTGTTTCCTCTCTTTCGGGACACCCGGTATATATAACGACTTTAGGTGAAATGTAATACCAACCTCATGGGGAACGTTAGCACTGTCATCTGTTCCTTTTGTTGTCTCCGGTTTTCTCTTTTTCTTTTTCCTGTTTTTCTTCTTCTTTGCAATTCTGTCATTCTCCTGCTGCAATTCTGATTCCATATTCTGTGAATACAATAAGACACTTAAATTAAGAGCTAATGAAACTGAGTAAGAGCTGCTGTATGCTGCTGAATTTCTTGAAAGGAATTTATCAAAAATTTTCTACCGGGGGGCGCCAGAAAAAGTATCGACTTTTGAAAGGCGATGATAAATCGTACACAAGGCCAATCTCGAAGACCGATGATTTGATCTTTAATCAAAATCCCAAATAAAACTCGGCAACTTCTTTTTATTTTTCGGTTGCCTACTTCTCGCGTTATAAGCGATTTTCTTCAAAATTCTTAGTCTGAAACAGCATAATTGATCCAAAAAACATCGATCAAATTTTCTAAAAACGCAGCTGAACGAGACAATAAGGAAACTCTTGGAAATGACTTATGAATCAAGAATTTGATTAGTAATGAACAGTTGCACGAGTGATCGCTCCATCCTTTCACAATCTTTCAGTATTACTTTCTTCAATTTCTTTTCTTTTTCAAGAAGCTTTTGTGTTGATAAAAAGTAATAGTTTCCTCTTTGTCCATTCAAGTTCAGTCTTTACGAAATTTCATCCATGTTTTTCGATGGATGTACAGGGTGCGCCAAAAAGAACTTCGCACGTTTGAAACTTCGTTATGCGGAGAATGAGTGATAAAATCAGAATGATTCAAATTTTGGTTGATAGCGGAAAGGTTGAACTATTTCTTGAGGTTTTTTGTATTTTTTAGCATTGGAAACATAGGTAAAATTAAATCTATGAAAATTCCTTTACTTTGAAATGCGTGAAGGAGGGCCTAAAATCGCTCGATAAGATTATAAGGAATCTTCTCACTGACAGCAATACGCAAATACATTTCTCATTTCTTTCAAGGAGTAAACAGCGATCTTTACAAAGGTATTAGATCATATATTTTACGGCTTTTTATAAAGATTCGATCTATAATTCTTGAGGCAGATAAAATGTGGTTTAGTGAGGAGATTCTTTATAATTTAGATCAAGGGTTCTTTTCACGCGTCTCGAAGTAACAGCTTTTCGTAAATTAAATTATACTTATATTTCTAAAGGCTGATTTCCAGTCAGTGGAATTTTCCGAGCGGGCGGAATTTACACAATCAAAAGTCATTCAACCTTAAATTTCTATTCAATTGCAAAGCGACATTTTCTGTCGTAAACAAAAGAATTTACCACCNTGGAAACTGGCCTTAATGCTTAGAAAGATAGCACAAAAATCACGAAAAATTAATTCAGCCTTTCAGGTATTCCCAAACTTTGATTCATTCCAGTTTATCAAATATTCTCCGTTCAATGAATTTTCAAACGTGTGACATTCTTTTGGCGCACTCGGTAGGCTTTTCCAAGCGAATAATCTCCAAGGATTCGTTTAGAGGTTGGGAAATAGGCCGCCGAAAGATCGACAAAAATCGCCAACTATTACATATTTGGGATTTTGACTGCAGATTTAATCATCAATCGTCAAAATCAGCTCAGTGCAAGATTTATCGTGGCCTGTCAAAAGTGGCTACTATTTTGGCACACGAGGTATGTGAAAAGTTTGGCAGGTACTGTAATGTCTCGTTCAATTCCTATCCTGACCATCCCCCCAGGATACCCCCGGGCATTTGACAGTAAATTTTCCCCAGCCCCCTGGGCATTAGACAACACCAGGAGCTTTGCATTATACAGTTACTGGGACTATGGCATGTTCTCAGTGCCCGGCCCCCGGGCATTTGCCAGAAAAGTTTGCCCGGCCCTCAGGCATTTGCGCAAGCAATTTTTGTTGACCCCTGGGCTGCCTGGGGGGATGGTCAGGGTAGGAATTGAACAAGACATAAGTCAGGAAAGGGATCAGCATCATCATCATCACAATCACCATCATCGTCATTACTCTATTTTAAGTAGGCTGAAAAGACCTCTAGCTATATTGCAGCTCATTTAGGCCTACTATGAGCAGTGCATGCCACATCCAGACATGGGACCCCTAGTTTAACATCCCTTCTGAAGGACGGGTGAGTGAGTTGTTTGGCCAGGCATCTTGGAGATAGTATATCAAAATTTTGACCTCATTCAACCAAGCCTAACTTCAGTTACCTAATGGGAACTGCTCAGTCACAAATATGCCAGAGATTTGCTACTGAACTGTCTTGAATCCTAACAGACTACATATTTTGCAACTAATACTTAATTGAAGTATTTTAACAAATGAGAGAGTGAGAAATAATTGACTTGGACTGACCTTGTCAAAATCATAAATTCTCAAAATTCAATTTTGCTCGATAATAGCTACTAACATTAAATACTGTACCGGACAAGTCAGAAAAAACGTGGGGCCTTTAACAAGAAATATTTTAGTGAAGAGCAAGACAAATCCGGTTTGTTGAAGTTTTATATATTGCAAAACATAGCTAAAATTAGTTATAAAATTTAGCTTGTTAAAATCAGTCATTTCTTTCCATAAATATTTGCGAATTTGTGATATAGCTATTTTGGTCAAAAGGTATCGTTATTATAAGAACTTTCAGCTTCCCAACAATGACAATTAAATGTATAGTCCCCTAGGATACAAAATAAACAGCAAATTTTTCCTTTGGTGCTCTAACACACTGCAAGCCTTGTTTCAATATTTTGGTACAAAAACAATATGTTTTTCATGGTTTGAAATTTCAAACGTGTATGAATTTATGAATCTAATTGAAAGAAAATCTTGCTAAAGTCACTCGTATTCATGGAATAGAAAGACCAATTCCAACCAAGTAAATTTTTAAATCTAACTTAACATTTTTCCTGTGAAATGAAATTAAAAAAATCGAATTTGTGAGGAAAAGTGCATCAATAACAATTGGCAAACACCCTACATTTTTTCTGACTCACTGATTTTTTGCAAATTTCTTATCCAAAAGAGTGTTATTTGATGTATTTGATCATAATTATCATGTTTTGATGGGAATTTTGGTTCAACTGTTATATATTTCATGTAATTGTTCTTTATTTTGGCTGATTTTGCAGCTTTTCTTGAACACAAAAAGAAAATGCTGATGTGAGCAATATTGATGGATAATTTTAGCTTACTTTCAAATCTGAAAAAAGTTAATGCCAGAACTATTTGCAGAGGATCCCTCCCCTCCCCCCCAACTAACATAGGACATGTCAGATAGCCCATGTCATGATAGTTGTACCTGGTGTATTCATACTAACATTTTGTGAGTCATCATTTCTTTCACAATCATTCTCTGCGTCAGAACTTGGACTTTCTTCCTTCTCAGGACTCAACTGAAAGAATCACAAGAGCATGTTCATAACCTAACATTGTAGAGCTTACTTGAAACAATCTGAAGTATCATAGATTAAGATCTTGAATAGTTAAAATAAACTTTGATAGTTCACTTGCTGATAGCTTCGCTTTGATAGTTGACAACAGGATGTCCCAAAAAATTAGTCACCATTTGCCAATATGGAGTTGTGAACTATACACAAGGTTTTCACGGGGACTCGCATGATAGTGCTCGAGCATGTAGGCATGCACCCCAGTAATGTCACTTGAGCGATTAAGCACGCATGCAAATCATTAAATTTCTTTTTGAGAAGCAAAATATATATGTATTCATCAACATCCTATTTGTTAAAGGGAATGTAAGCATATATAAGCCTTTGATAAAAATAGCTGCGCAAAGACAATAGACCTTGACATGCGCCAAACCTTATTTGGGTAACTGATCCATGTCAACCGGAAATAGTGATATATGATTGACTACAATTTGACCGCAAGTGGCTTGAGCCACTTTTATGTGCTTAGATTCCCTTTAA
>REGM01000184.1:118765-133946 GCA_004194415.1 Aurelia aurita
CAACGTGACTTCTATATCACTCTGCTTCCCTACATTCTCTACATGTTTTTTTACTTCCTTTATCCAACTCGCTTCACTGTTATGCTTTACATCTTTCGACCAAATGTCACTCCAGAATGCTTTACTTTGGTCCACGTCAGGTCTTATGTCATTTTCCCGTTCAACTCCTTCTATCTTTTCAAATAGCAGTTTTTGGTTGGTTTGGAACAGTCTATTTTGTATGTATTGGTTGTTTCGTTCTTCGTATTTCTTAATCTTGGTGGTTTTTGCCTTTATTCTCTGCTTCAGTTCCTCTATAACTGTCGTAAAACCCTTATTCCAAACATGATATTTTCGCTCCAAATGATCTTTCAGACCTTCTGATTTTAGTTTCCCCTCTTTCCACTTCTCTACTCGTGATACATCTTTTCGAATTTCAGCAGTCTGTCTCAATAACCTCTTTTTCCACATAGGAGCTTCATTCTTCTTCTTCTTGCCCTTTTTCATGCCGACTAGATCTGCCACGACATTTGCAGCGGCTAATATGATGTGATTTGTGTCTGTTATATCTCTACTGATTACTTTATCAATGACTTCATTCACGATCTCGAGCTTCTCTTTCACCTTCTTCCTGTCCATTGATCGTAAATTTTATTATTATTATTATTATTATTATTATTATTATTATTATTATTATTATTATTATTATTATTATTATTATCATTATTATTATTATTATTATTATTATTATTATTATTATTACCCAAATTTGGTAAATCCTCTTATCACACACTGAGTTAGACTTGAAACAAGACTTTTTAGTGGTTGCTTTTTCCGAGTCTGACACGTTCTAGAGGTCTGACACGCGCAAAGGCTGTTACTATCAGGGAGCGCTTACTATCGTTGGACACTGCGCATATACCTACATTTTTGTGATAAATTCGGTCCCGAGAATTTAACGAGGTGTAATTATCCGGTCGGTATTCTCTCTAAGTCAACCTTTTGCGCTTTAGTGACCTCAAGCTATTCTTTATTTCTTCCGAGCAAAGATCAACTTATTTCTGTATTGTGACCTTTTGAACGCTGACGAAAAGCTCGCATGATTAACATCTGAAAATACATTCAAGACTGAAGCACAGCACTCTAGGGAAATTGAAACACCGGGAAGTATTACAGTCAAACGACCTCAAGCGTTGCACGAGTCTTCAAACATCTGAAGTGTAACTTCGGAATTCAAATTGACGATTCGTTTTGAGTTTTGAGTACATAGATTAAAACAATAGTCAATGCGTTGAAAGTTTGGTTAGGTCTTATTTGAAGACATAGAAGCATACACGAAAACCGATTTAGATATTCGGATTTCACTTCCGAATTCAACAAGAAACTTCAAAATCAAAATGGAAATGCCTGTTGCAAATAAAGCTGGCGGGGTTTTCTTTCCAGGCAAACCCCTGCCTTATTACACAAGAAGGTAAATTGTAGATATGTACAAGGCAGTTCAATCTCGGTCGCAAATATCGGCCTCGTTAGGCGTAACCCATGCTGGCATAAAAAAAATTATTAATCATATTGCAGAGTATGGCACATTAAAACCATTCAAGACAGGTTGATGTCGCTCTTCTAAGATGACCGACGATCTCTTAGCAGCGTGCGAAATATCTAAATTGCAAAAGCCTAGCATTTATAAAGATGAGATCCAGCAACAATTACTTGATGGTGGGATCTGTGAGATTGATCCCCTACCAGAAAAGATCAACAAGGCGATGCGCAAAAAGCTCGACTTCACTTGGAAGAAAATAGCCCCGAAAGTAGCCCAGATTCCTAATCAAGCAATCTCTAATCTCAAATGTGATATTTAAATCTAGATTGGAAATAAAAAATGATCTTGGAAGTCTCATTGAAAAACTGTATTTACCTTTGAGAGTCACGTTTGGCACGCGAAACAGAAATAGAAAACCACAATATGAAACTTGAGATTTAAAGTTGCGCGTTAATTTGAATTACGAAGTTACACATAAGATGTTTGAAAGTTCATGCAATGCTTGAGGTCGTTTGACTGTAAATGCAACAACTGCTCGTGGAATAGAAGCACCTCCTGCGAAGTGACGTTACTAGAAAAGAAGTAGGAAAAAACGAGGGCTCGATTAACTCATTTCATATCTGTGCTATGAATCCGAATTTTGGAACGTTTACAAAAACTTAGGAACGTTTACAAAGAGGAGGAATTAGTTCAGGAAATACACTCATTTCGATAAGAAACCACTCATAACAAACTCTAGTGGCCTCTTCCAGAAAATATGGCTACTAGAAGCGATCAGAGCACCATTCAATGTTAAGAAACTTTGTCAATGTTTGGTTACGAGTTGCAAAGTGTAATAAGCAAAAAGTACAATAATAACCCAAAACATACTAAAAGGATGATTTTTATTTATGATTTGGCTCTTCATTGTAATTCTCTGGGCTCAAAATGCTATATTTACAGTCCTCAACGAACTGTAAAATTCAATCTTAGCAATCGTATCAGAAACGAATTGTAAAATTCAATTTTAGCAATCGTAACAGACCGAAGAGAAGTTTCACCAATGAGCTTCCAACCTTTGATAATGCTCAATTGGAAGTGCTCGAAAGAATAGAACATGGCAGTTATGGAAACGTTACAACCGCAATTCATAGAGGGTGCAAAAGTTGGGTTAAAGCAACCATATGATGCTACTAGCCATGAAATAGAGTTCATTAAGGAAGGAAGACTTGTCCATAGTTTATTGGGAAATCGCAATATTGTAGAGCTCATTGCGATTAGTTCAAGTCCCTCGTTTATCCTAATGCAAGATTTCGCCTCGCTAAATGGTTCGAATGAAAAAGCCACATCCTCCTCCATTAAGGCAAACGAGGAACTTGAACTAATTGCAATGAACTCCACAATATTACGATTTCTTCACAATATTGAAAATTAAGAAACTCTGCAAAAATTGTTGCTCTAAGAATTGGGCACAATGTTAAGAAACCGTCCTACAATGTCCAGAGCCATGTTTGTTAAACCTTTGCTAATTTCTCGCTTTTGATAGAAGAGTTTGATATAATATAGTTTCAACTTATGCCAGTAAACTGATAACGAGAAAATTTGTTGTAAAAAGTTCCATTCCCCGTTCCATTCTCCGTTCTATTCCCCGTTCCATTCCCCGTTCCATTCAATTCCCCCATTCCATTCCCTGTTCCCTTCCCCTTAATACAGATAGCCATAAACCGAGGAACGACCTATCGACCAATAACGACCTAACGACTAATAACGAGTGATCAAATTACAATAACGATGCGAGTTATTTTTCATTTTTTTTATAATCATTGACACTATACACAATGGTACATGGTCTAAAATAAATAAATCTAAAAATTAACAAGCATAAAGCTAAATCTACAAACATGAGTTATAACAAACTAACAACAACGCGAACAAATGCAGCAAGACAACATTAAAAATGAAACACTTTCAATGAACGGGATTTTAGGCGATTGGATAGGGTTAGCTATTGTCTAGTCTGCTTTTAAATGCTTGTTTTAAATATTTCGCAATAGACAAAATGTTGCCAGGGTCTTCATTAGCATTTATTAGTTTGAATGTTAAATTTTTGAATGTTTGAATGCATTGTTAGCATTCATTTATTAGTTATATGTCACAATAGGTTTATCAACCGGACCAACATAAGTACGGAATGGACGGATCAATGGATCTAGGGGATAGCGGATTTCATATCTTTGTTTTCTTGTGGTTGAACAAAACTGCTGTAGAAACAAGGACTATTGCACCTATTAAAGCCCATGCCCTCGATAGCTGAGCCAGTTCTGCACTGATTGCAATTTATGTCGATTCAAGCTTAAAAACTCCACGGCATTTCTGAATTTGAAGGAGCATGGACTTTAAAGAAATTTCTAGTTTTCCTTGCAAAGCTAATCCCTTGCAGAGGTAACAGCAATGTTCTTTGTTTGCGCTGAATAAACTAAAAATATACTTTAATTAAGCTTAAAAGGGACGTGGTGTTTGCTTGACGGACACGGATAGCAGAGTTTAAATGACCTCAAATAAATCAACTAACTTCATGGATGAAATGTAGAGTTTAACGTAAGTATAGTTCTATACATTTCATCACGGAAGTCTTTATCATCATATAATAAAAGCTACGTTGCTAAAGATGCCCATGCACAAATGGTGGTAATAATACAAAGACGTATTTCATAAGTAAGATATATCCTTCTTGATCTTATGTCTATTTGTTCCCCTCCGCCAAGTCTATTTGATTCACGGTTTCAGGCAAAACCCTCCATTGAAAACATCATTGAAAACCTCAAGCGTCTGAAGTAGCCAAGCCTTCGTCAGCTATGGCGGGCAAGAGACTCATACTTTGGCCAAGTAGCTCTAACTGCTGTATTAGTCCAGTTACAGCTCGAATCCGATCCAAATCATATCGATGTTGACATAATGAACTCGAGGCAGACAAGGTTTAGTCCAGCTTCTTAGTATTTTTGACCCTATCAACTTGAGTGACGTTAACCCTATTCTAACCGTGGGGGGCGTTTTTCGCCCCCTACCAAACTTATTTTAATAGCTCTTAAACGATGATGGCTATAAAGCTGACACTTCTTGATTCTTATTAAAATTTAATTGGCAATCAAAAATTACAATTTCAATGCCTATTGTTTAACCACGTGATCACCAAATGCCCTTATTTGGTGACAGGTCACAAAGAAAATCTCTAAAATGGCTCTAATTTCTCTAATTGTGTTCCAATCTCATCAATATATATACCATTCGATTTGTCTCGATGAGTACTTTCATTTGATATATAATTTATCTATATTTGCTGATATCAGCAATTTTTAAATTGTCTGACGTCATCAATATTTATGACGTCATATTTCTAATTAATTAGTAATTTTTGCATGAAAAATGAAGGAATGATTTCAAATATTGGCGAAGATGTCTGATTTCACCAAGTAATTGCGAAATTGATGACCTTTAAGCATCATTATTGCGCTAACAATTTTGCATTGAATCTTATTGCCCATAATTAATTAGTTAATTGATTAGGAACCAAAAATATTGATAAAACTACATGAAACTGCAAAGTAAGGATATCAAGCAGGTATTTCGATAGTTTTATGGTGATTTTACTCTGTTGTTTATTAAAAATAGACCTTTTTATGCTAATTACTCGATTTCGTCAAAATGTGCATTGTGTTTGGTTGCCTAGCAATCAGTCACGTGATTGCAAACTAATTAAGGCTACTTTTGGATTCTCATTTGTTCAATTATGATGCAGTGCAAGTCTCATTATCATAGCTATTATAGTTGCGGAGATAATTAGGGGGCGAAAAAGGGCGAAAAAGAAGTGATACGAAGCCCTATTCAATACATTTCAGTCAACCTATCCAATATACCATCATAGCTCGCAAAGTCCGTTATCCCTTAGATCCATTGACCAGTCGCGCAAAATCGGCTATCCCTTAGATCCATTGGTCCGGTTGATACATATAACTCGTTACTGTAATTTGATCACACGTAATTAGTCGTTAGGTAGTTATTGGTCGATAGGTCGTTCCTCGGTTTACAGGAACCCCACTGTTTGGACATCACAGTACTATCTTCCAAGTAATACAGGAAACAATTGGAAATGAAATAAAAATATGAAGGGGATCACTTCAATAGGCAGATAACGGGGGTGTGCCATTTTGAAATATGAAACTACACCCTAAAACTTATAAAAATACAATATATAAATAATTGTAGTACCATAAAATAGCGTAGATGTATAAAACACGACGTTTCGAGCATGTACTCGTTATCAAGTGAAACTAAAACTAAAACTTATAGTTTGCCAAAAACCATACCCCAAAATGCATAGGAAATATAAAATGCATACTCTAAAATTTAATTGATATTAGAAATTAAAATCTTCGGTCGAAATTAAGTACCGTTAAAATTATTGTTTACGATGATACCCAAAAATATATGATCTTCCCAAAAATGTAGCCTGTGTTCCAGACCACTTGAAAAGAAAGGACAGGAAAGGACATCGTCTGAACACGGATTTGCGCTCCGTTGCACAGACCACTGTCCTTTCGTTTCAAGTGGTCTGGAACACAGGCTACAAAAATGATGCCCCAAAATTTATGGCCACTTATGATCTTATAAAAAATGGCACCCTAAAATTTATTTTTTTCCTGAAAAAACAGACCCCAAAAAATGGCACAACCCTTATCAGTATATGGAAGTGACCCCCCCCTCCCCCGGGGCTCCTTATAACAAGATACTTGTAAATCATCTCCTGCTGCTGTCATCTGGCGCGGTCTGTGAAATTTTTAACCCAATGTTTGTCGAAAGAATGAAGGTTTATCTGGATGTTTAAAAAAACCACCCAAAACAATGAATTATTTAACAAAGGTGAGATTTGTTTTGATCAATAGCAGATCATCAAATTTTCTTTCCCCCCCAAAGATTTTTCATCTGTTCTGTCTGATCAAAATCCTAACGTTTGCTCTTTCTGCCTTTCTCCGCAAAATTTACATGAAAAAGATCAAAGATGCAAATTTTCATAAAAGCGGTTCTACCTTTATCAGGCAAATCAAGGGTGGGCATGTTGTCACACTGTGGACGATGTTCCTACCTTTGTCCGAAAACCGGCAGTTCGATAAAAATTTTGCATTACCTTTGTCCCAAAAACCTGTCATTTTTGTGACAATTTTCCGCTGTTATTTTTCTTTTATTTGGCAGACAATTTTGAATTAAATCATCACTGACGATGTTTGTTCCAACAATCGGTACTGTTGTTAAAAAGCTTCATCCGACTTACGAAAATAGGTTGTAGTTATGTCTGTTAAAGCAGAAGTGTCCCAAAATTGGTAGTCTTGGTTGAGATACTAGTCTTTTTGTGTAAATTTGACAGACAAAGGCCCGGGGGCACTAATGTATATTTAGGGTACTGGGGACGGGTATCGTTTTTATCGTTTTCCCAATTATTGGGAAGGGTATCATTTTCACGATTTTGGTATAAGGAACGGTATCGATTTTCAAGATTTTGGTATAAAGAACGGTATCCATTTTGTGATTTTGGTATAAAGAAGAATAGGCCATTTTTTTGATAAATTGGCAGGGCCGTCGAGAGACGGCCGGGGCCCCAGGGGCGAAACGCCGAAGGGGCCCTCCCGCGCCGAAGGCGCGGGGAAATTTTTTGGACCACGCCCTTTTTTCCTTAGGCCACACCCCCCTATGCACTGTCAAAACGCTGTTTTTAGATGGAAACGCCCTCCTATACTTTCCTGAAGGAAAATTGACAACAAAGAAAAAATACATGCCTACTTCCTTGCGGGCCCCTAAGGGCCCCGGGCCCCCTGGTAACTACCCTGGCTACCCCCCCCTCTCGACGGTCCTGTAAATTGGTATGAATGCGGGTATATATTTTCGAGAAATTGGTATAAGGTCGGGTATACATTTTCGAAAAATTTATATAAGGAACGGGTACGTTCTTGAAGCTTGAGTTGAACGTCCCCAACCAAAATCTGGTCAAGTGCCCCCCCCCACCCCCCGGGTACAAACGTAGAACCGCTTTGCCGAAAATTTGATTTTGTGGTCAATTTCACGTAAATTTGCCAGACAAAGGTAGAACCATTAAAGGGTAAACTTCAGAATTTTGGTAAGGTAGAACAACAGTAAGATATACTTTGGTAGAAGAGAAGATCAGATTCGTCAAATTTAACCTTTATCCCAAATCTGGTTGTTTTGGGCAGGAACATCGTACTATGTGGTGAGAAAACCGGTCTTTTTTCGCCAATTCCTTTTGACGCACATCGAGTCAAAATCTTTACAGTACTTGCCCGCCCCTGGGCAAATTTACGCAAAAAAGACCTGAAACACAAATTTTAGTGTTCTCAATTCTATGATGGAAACCATACTGGAAAGTATGGAATTGGTACGCCACATATGTACGCCATGGGAAAGCTTTGGTGCGCCAATGGGCGTGAAGGAAAACCTTTCATACTCCACCCACTCCACTAAATGTTTGTTTATATTGATTCACCAAAAAACCTTGGCTATAGACTGTCTATTTCTCGTAATATTGCAAACAATAATACATTTTTAAGGCCACGCCCTTTGGCTTTACTTTGGCTTGGAACGTCTCTCCTGACTCCATGTTGACCATTGCTAAAATGTAAAGTTAAACAACGTTTGTAGGGCAGTTTCTATAAATCAGCACCTACAGGAAAATTTTTGAGGGTACTCCAGTTACTTTAGCTTAGAATGCATCTCACGACCCCATGTTTGCGACTGGCAAAATGGAAATTGAAACGATTTTGTAGGGACTTAGGAAAATTTTTAAGGTGCAAACTCTTTACTTTGGCTTAGAAAGCCTCTTTCGATCTAAAATATTGTCATTATTGAAATGGAAACTCGGAAATTTTGAAGAATTCGTACCACACCAAATCTATAAATTCTTGATTTGCCGACAGATGTTATCAATTTGCCGACAAAGTAAAAGTTGGGGGGGGGGGTGCCACACCCCCCGCACCCCCTTTGGCTACGCCCCTGGTGACCAGGTTAATGTGCTCCACTAAAGCATAAATTATAAAGATGTTCAGAATTTTGGACAAGATGAATGAAGTACGTCGATATAAAATACAGCATAATTTACCCTTATCAAGCAGCTTGCTCAACTGCCGTTGCTAATAATAATTGATATTTCTTTGATTATGCAATAAATCTTCTACAAAAAGTTTGGCTCCTAAAACAAAGGTCATGCTCTCAAGTCCTAGACTATACTAAAGAATTTTGATTCTGAGTGGCTCCAACCGGTTAACCATACGCCAAACCACTCTAGTTTTTAGGCCAAGAGCACGCCAAACACCAATCTTATGGCAAAAGTACGCCGGCGCACCAAAATCAGAGATAGCGGTGCGCCACAGATCTAATAACAACAATAATAATAATAATAATGATAATAATAATAATAATAATAATAATAAAGTCAAGAAAAACAAGAACTTTTTAGTGAAATATTTCGATCTTATGTAGATCTTCTTCAGTCATAATGAGTGTAAATTACAAGGATTTACTATAACGATAAGGGNCCTTTGCTTCTACGATGCTAGCGGGCAAGCAGTTCCACTCTTTTATGATTCGCTGGGAATAAAAGTTCTTTCTGACATCTAGTCTGCATTTATTCAAGACTATTTTAAATTTATGACCCCTTGTCTTATTGTCGTTGAGCTTGAAGAACTTCGAGGGATCAGCGTCGATGAGGCCATGAAACAATTTGTAAGTTGTGATCATATCACCACGCTTTCTCCTATACTGAAGAGTCGGTAATTTTAAGGCTTGTAATCTTTCATTGTATGATAATTGGCTGATGCCTCGAACAAGCTTCGTTGCTCGTCTTTGAACGGCTTCTAGTTGTTTGACGTGTTTGACCATATACGGGTTCCATACAGGGACAGATGTTTCTAGCAAGGGTCTGACGAGACTCTTGTAAAGGCCAATAAACACATTTCTATCTAAATAAGTCATTGTTCTCTTGATTGACGCCAGCACTCCAGTGGCTTTTTTAGATATTTCTGCAATGTGTTTATCGAACTTTAGCTTGCTATCCATTACTACTCCAAGGTCTTTCATTTCTTTAACTTTCAATATGTTTGTTTCTGTATCGTTATGAGATGATAAGAAATAAGCTTCTGCACTGTCCTTTCTGTTGCCGAGTTGTAATTCTTTACATTTTTGTGAATTCAACGGTAGCTGCCACTTTTTAGACCAGTCACATACTTTTGATATATCATACTGAATACGGGCATGATTATCTTTTTCCGTGGTGTATAGTTTGATGTCATCTGCAAACATTTTTACTTTGCAGAACTTCATTTGGCTTGGTAGGTCGTTAACGAATATTAAGAACAACAAAGGTCCAAGAACGCTACCTTGGGGAACTCCGCTAGTAACTTTTACCCAATTTGATTTGCATCCGTTCAGGACAACTCTTTGATCTGTGGCGTGACGTACGCCGATTCCAGTCTGGGATGGAAACGAAGGAATTTCAGTTAGCAAAACCACCGGTTTTGGAACCAACATGGTCAAAAATCAATTAACTACAAACTGAAGAAAAATAACAGCAGAAATTTGTTGTCAAAATTAAAGGTTTTCCGGACAAAGGAAGATGATGTTTCATTCATGATCAAATGCTTTCACATTTTATTTCATGCCATTTCTATTCTATAAACGTTGCTGTATAACTGTTTTCATGTTTACAACATTACTTTGCTTAATTATAAAGATTCTTTACTGTTATATCTACATAATTTCTCTGGTTTTTCAAACTTGTGTCCTCCTAAAACATAAAACATAAAACTTGTTCTATTTTATAAAACATTTGACTGCTGGTTCGACTGATTGACGCAAAAGCAAGATCGAGAGATCGAGGCAGAAAAGTAAATTCCTGTTTTTCAGCTGTAGTATTATCAGTCTTATCAAATTGGTTTTGGTTTGTATTAGATTTTGATATTTTGTGTTATAATGTTATTAAATATGAAAGTTTTACAGAATCTGAATCTTGTTTTGAATGTGCATGTGAATCTTGTTCTGGGAAAACTAAAGTACATTACAGGGTCTAGCCAGCCTATAGGCCGCGAGGCTTCGTTTCTGTAATAGAACTTTGGTTGCTCCAGGTCTGACAGGGTGTCGGGCAGAGGCCAAGACAAGACTGAATATTCCGCCTTGGAGGAGGAGAAGGAACTAGCATGACATCAGGCTCACCAAGTGAAAAAATTATGTTTCATTTACTCTGGTGAGACTGATCTCAGGCTAAGGAAGAACGGGAAAGGAAATCTGACTTCTCAATTACTACGCTCTATGAGATTAAAACAGAGACTTACAGCAAGTCAATGTTTACCCCTGTTTCTCAAGATAAGGCTCAAATCCTTACTGGTTGCCAGAGCACGCAGAAATCATCCAATTTCATGCTAATCAGCCAATGACATCGCCGCTTTCTAGTCCCTTGATACAAAACCTGCTGCTCGAGTTGGATTTTCTAGTACCCTCACAAAAAGTTTAGAGATGTCCGTCCAGAGTTGTTTACATGTATAGAAACATATCTTATTTGGAGCCGGAGCTGCATTCATTTTCCGGTCGAAGAATATTGACCTTCTTTGAAATATCGATAGAAATCGCTACAAATGAGATATAAAGATGAGGATTTTAGCGATTATACATATTGCCATGAGCAATAACCTAAACACATTCGCTTCTATTAGATCTCAAAATCGCAGACAATTTTCAGTTATTTTTGGCAGTGATATCATCTGAGCCTATGCTTCTCCTCGCATAAAACCCTTTCCATTGCCCCGAAAAAGTTTAGATACAATTCTTAAGCTAGATGATTCACTTACCAATGATTCGGGCATCAGTTTGACTTCGTTTGTCGTTTGTATGTCTGCAAATTTTTATAAGAAACAACCAGTCTTTGCTAAATAATAAAATATTNTGCATGTATAGAAACATATCTTATTTGGAGCCGGAGCTGCATTCATTTTCCGGTCGAAGAATATTGACCTTCTTTGAAATATCGATAGAAATCGCTACAAATGAGATATAAAGATGAGGATTTTAGCGATTATACATATTGCCACGAGCAATAACCCAAACACATTCGCTTCTATAAGATCTCAAAATCGCAGACAATTTTCAGTTATTTTTGGCAGTGATATCATCTGAGCCTATGCTTCTCCTCGCATAAAACCCTTTCCATTGCCCCGAAAAAGTTTAGATACAATTCTTAAGCTAGATGATTCACTTACCAATGATTCGGGCATCAGTTTGATTTCGTTTGTCGTTTGTATGTCTGCAAATTTTTATAAGAAACAACCAGTCTTTGCTAAATAATAAAATATTTCGCTAGTCCGTATTTTTCTCTTTACACACTCTCCGCTTCAGGCAACCGTAAACTTTGTATCACAATAGAATTGCATCACAGAGCATTTCTAATATGATAGAACGATACGATTCGCTTGAAGCAATCTTGAATCAAATAAACAAAAAGAACAAACAGTTGCTTTCGGGTGTGCTAAAGATGCACGGTTTTGCTATTTTTGTTTAAATCAGATGTGTGAAAACTATTCATGAGTGCTTCAAACAAAAATAGCAAAACCGTGCATCTTTAGCACACCCGAAAGTAACTGTTTGTTCTTTTTGTTTATTTGCAATTCATGAGTACTTCAAGTGAATCGAATCGTTCTATCATATTAGAAATGCTCTGTGATGCAATTCTTTTGTGGTACAAAGTTTACAGCTGTCTGAAGCGGAGAGTGTGTACAGAAAAAAATAGGCCCAACGAAATATTTTAAAATTTAGCAAAGACTGGTTGTTTCTTATAAAAATTTGCAGACATACAAACGACAAACGAAGTCAAACTGATGCCCGAATCATTGGTAGCTTAAGAATTTTATTTAAACTTTTTCGGGGCAATGGAAAGGGTTTTATGCGAGGAGAAGCTTATAGGCCCAGATGATATCACTGCCAAAAATCACTGAAAATTGTCTGCGATTTTGAGATCTAATAGAAGCGAATGTGTTTAGGTTATTGCTCATGGCAATATGTATAATCGCTAAAATATTCATCTTTATAGCTCATTTGTAGCGATTTCTATCGATATTTCAAAGAAGGTCAATATTCTTCGACCGGAAAATGAATGCAGCTCTGGCTCCAAATAAGATATGTTTCTATACATGTATAAACAACTCTGGACGGACATCTCTACAACTGATTTATCAAAAAAAATTGCGAATAACTGCAGTAATTTAGCATCCATTTCACTTGTTGTGAGGGTACTAGAAAATTCAACTCGAACAGCCCATTTTTTATCAAGGGACTAGACAGCGGCGATGTCNGCAGCTCTGGCTCCAAATAAGATATGTTTCTATACATGTATAAACAACTCTGGACGGACATCTCTACAACTGATTTATCAAAAAAAATTGCGAATAACTGCAGTAATTTAGCATCCATTTCACTTGTTGTGAGGGTACTAGAAAATTCAACTCGAACAGCCCATTTTTTATCAAGGGACTAGACAGCGGCGATGTCATTGGCTGATTAGCATGAAATTGGATGATTTCCGGGTGCTCTGGCAACCAGTAAGGATTTGAGCCTTATCTTCTGTTTCTCTATATTGATATTTTGGCTGGAAAAGTAAATTTCAGAGCGGACGTGACGTATACATTTTCTTGCTCAACAATTGTGTAGCATGCACAGGGGGGGGGGGCACTGGGTACCTGATGTGTTATCATGATCGTACAAGAAGAAACAAGGGAAGGGTGTCTTTCTTCAAAGTAGGCGCGGCGCGGGCCCGCATTTAGGGGCTTTGCGAGTTTGACCATGATTTCAAAAAACGGTGTCCTTTCTTGCATTTGAAATTTGGGACTAATCAACGAACTTAGCAGACTGGCAAATTGATTACAAGGGGTAGATGTTCGGGAGTAGTTTCCTACTCTCCAACAAGCGAGGTTGCTCTCCTCTGCTGAAACGAAAACTCTCGATTCGTTGTCAGAGACCTGAGAAATTCAATGTGACACGGGAAACGGCATGCTTTCAAGAAAATTTTTCGCAATTAGGGTATGCATTTTGTTAAAACAGGCAAGCGTTCTGTGTACGAGCATGATAAAATAGAAAAGTAAAGGAGTGCCCCCCCCCCTGCACTACTAAGAATGATGGACAGCACAGGATGTTTAGGCACTTGCAACGGAAACGGCTCTTTAGCAAATTTAGCTGTATAAAAAGCTCTGAAGAACAAATTCTACTTGGGTTAATCTTGGACTCGCACTAACGTGGTTCTCTGAGACGAAGAAAAATTTCAGTGCTACTGCAAAAGAATATCATCACAGGTATGTTGATTTGCAGTCATTCTATTTAAACGTTACTTCTACATGCTGTAGAATCTGTCTTATACGTATTTGTTAATATTTTGAGAAAATGATATCTAATTTATATCTATATTTATAGGAATGCTATCTATTTCTTAGCAACATTCGTGATCGACTTCGTTTTGTGTTCCGATATGAATTAAGTAGGGATTGAATTGACAAGAAGAGGGATGAGTTTCTTGTATGGCCAACAGTAAATTACATTTTTTTAAAGTAGCATAGACCATTTCGACCATGGTCTAAGTGTAAGAACTGTTTATCTTGTGTGCTTGTGCGTTTAATTTAAAAAAATGCCTAGTTAAGCGTTCAACGCTTCAATATCATTCAGAAATTTACCAGCAATCTCCGTTACAGCGATTCAACAATGCCAACAAATTTGCGGACATCATCTGACAAAGCATTAGGCTCTTCCAAAGCAGCAAAGTGGCCTCCTTTCTCCATTACAGAATAGCTGACAAGATTACACGAATCCTTGAGCCATGATTTTGGAGTTGGAAAGACCTCATTTGGGAATGCAGCGTATCCAGTTGGGACATTAACGGGATGCCTGCAAAAAAAGTTGGAAGTCGCTAACGACACACTAAGCAGTGCGGGACGATCTTTATTTGTATCACACAGCCCCATCGGTTTCGTCATCTGAACTAATTGTTTAAAAATAGTAATTAAAATTTACATTTCATTGAGAGTTTTCTTCCTGTCCCTCAACCATAATCACCACAAGTCTAAGCATCTCAGTCACCCTTATTCCAATTAATCTTAAGGCTTCTAACTTTGGCTCAATCTCCACAGCTAGCCATTTGGAATGGCGGCCATGTCAGTTCAAGGAGACTTGTTGAGCAAATGAGCGATAATGATGGTTCGATTCGCGGTGAAGAATGAAAGGAAAACAGCGCATAGTGAACTGGATGTTTGTATTACTAAAATAAAGGGCCAGACGAATCTGATAGGCCTAGACAATACGAACAAAGACCATCCTACAGCCGTTGACACACACTTGCCTCTTTCCTGAAATCTGTTAACAGTTATATTAAAGGACAATTCCGGGGTTGGTATAATTGACGATAAAATGAAAGATTATGCTGTTATGAATAGTGTATCGTACTTTTTTCCATTATTTTTCCTCTTTTCTCTGCGAAATTACGTATTAAAAAGCGACCACTGCTCAGTGACGTCATCTCAACGCCCTCTGGGAACGAGGCAGCCCTATTGTTTTCTCGCCTCTGATTCGTGACTAGCCTCCTTATCGTGTACT
>REGM01000184.1:134740-145448 GCA_004194415.1 Aurelia aurita
AAAAAAAAATGCCTAGTTAAGCGTTCAACGCTTCAACATCATTCAGCAATTTACCAGCAATCTCCGTTACAGCGATTCAACAATGCCAACAAATTTGCGGACATCATCTGACCAAGCATTAGGCTCTTCCAAAGCAGCAAAGAGGCCTCCTTTCTCCATTACAGAATAGCTGACAAGATTACACGAATTCTTGAGCCATGATTTTGGAGGCGAGAAGACCTCATTTGGGAATGCAGCGCATCCAGTTGGGACATTAACGGGATGCCTGCAAGAAAAGTCGGAAGTCGCTAACGACACACCAAGCAATGCAGGACGATCTTTGTTTGTGTCACACAGACCCATCGGTTTCGTCATCTGAACTAGTTGTTTAAAAATAGTCATTAAAATTGTGAGTTCGAATGAATTCAACTTTTTCGCCGCGAAAAAAGTCGCTTCGCACGAAAAAATTCGCCTAGTGCAAAAACGGGCTTAAAGGACAATTCCGGGGTTGGTATGATTCATCATAAAATGAAAGATTATACTGTTATGAATGGTGTATCGTACTTTTTTTTAACTTTTTTGCGTCTTTTCTCTTGGAAATTGCGTATTATAATCTGAAGGTCAGTGCGAGCCTACGTCATTGACCAGAAGGTCAGTGCGAGCCTACGTCATATTGAACGCAAACGAGGCTATCAGAAAATTCTCCCTGCAAATCTCGTAAGCTCTGACATCACCGTCTTGCATCTAAAGCGAGGCTACACTCCTCATCGTGAACTCTTCCAAAATGGCGACGAGCTTGGGCCTAACTTATGGAAAACGTTTGACACATTGGCAGCCGTTACGGATGCCTAAATGTGGAAAAAAGTCGCAATTCTTTGTCAGGAGTTGGTAAGGTTGTTTTTTGACATTACTTTTATACACCCCGGAATTGTCCTTTAAGAACTGTTTATCTTGTGTGCTTGTGCGTTTAATAAAAAAAAATGCCTAGTTAAGCGTTCAACGCTTCAACATCATTCAGCAATTTACCAGCAATCTCCGTTACAGCGATTCAACAATGCCAACAAATTTGCGGACATCATCTGACCAAGCATTAGGCTCTTCCAAAGCAGCAAAGAGGCCTCCTTTCTCCATTACAGAATAGCTGACAAGATTACACGAATTCTTGAGCCATGATTTTGGAGGCGAGAAGACCTCATTTGGGAATGCAGCGCATCCAGTTGGGACATTAACGGGATGCCTGCAAGAAAAGTCGGAAGTCGCTAACGACACACTAAGCAATGCAGGACGATCTTTGTTTGTATCACACAGACCCATCGGTTTCGTCATCTGAACTAGTTGTTTAAAAATAGTCATTAAAATTGTGAGTTCGAATGAATTCAACTTTTTCGCCGCGAAAAAAGTCGCTTCGCACGAAAAAATTCGCCTAGTGCAAAAACGGGCTTAAAGGACAATTCCGGGGTTGGTATGATTCATCATAAAATGAAAGATTATACTGTTATGAATGGTGTATCGTACTTTTTTTTAACTTTTTTGCGTCTTTTCTCTTGGAAATTGCGTATTATAATCTGAAGGTCAGTGCGAGCCTACGTCATTGACCAGAAGGTCAGTGCGAGCCTACGTCATATTGAACGCAAACGAGGCTATCAGAAAATTCTCCCTGCAAATCTCGTAAGCTCTGACATCACCGTCTTGTACCTAAAGCGAGGCTACACTCCTCATCGTGAACTCTTCCAAAATGGCGACGAGCTTGGGCCTAACTTATGGAAAACGTTTGACACATTGGCAGCCGTTACGGATGCCTAAATGTGGAAAAAAGTCGCAATTCTTTGTCAGGAGTTGGTAAGGTTGTTTTTTGACATTACTTTTATACACCCCGGAATTGTCCTTTAAGAACTGTTTATCTTGTGTGCTTGTGCGTTTAATTAAAAAAAATGCCTAGTTAAGCGTTCAACGCTTCAACATCATTCAGCAATTTACCAGCAATCTCCGTTACAGCGATTCAACAATGCCAACAAATTTGCGGACATCATCTGACCAAGCATTAGGCTCTTCCAAAGCAGCAAAGTGGCCTCCTTTCTCCATTACAGAATAGCTGACAAGATTACACGAATTCTTGAGCCATGATTTTGGAGGCGAGAAGACCTCATTTGGGAATGCAGCGTATCCAGTTGGGACATTAACGGGATGCCTGCAAAAAAAGTTGGAAGTCGCTAACGACACACTAAGCAGTGCGGGACGATCTTTATTTGTATCACACAGCCCCATCGGTTTCGTCATCTGAACTAATTGTTTAGAAATAGTAATTAAAATTTACATTTCATTGAGAGTTTTCTTCCTGTCCCTCAACCATAATCACCACAAGTCTAAGCATCTCAGTCACCCTTATTCCAATTAACTTCAAGGCTTCTAACTTTGGCTCAATCTCCACAGATAGACCAGGCGGAGAAAGCGGGTATCGTCCCCCGAAGGCGAAATTTATGAGATAGGGTGGGTGTGGTCAATCTTGGGGCGCTGATTTCGAAAATCGATGTTATACGGGCAAAGACGGGGGCTTTCAGCCTCGTTTTGATGTTGAAAGTTTCGTTTTCAAGCAATCGAACAATTTCTCCTTTTAATTGTCATAGAACGTACCAACTGCTGTTTAGAATAACTATAAATGATAAAAGATAGCAATAAGGAAGAAATATATATCATTAAGGGTTACAACATCTGATAACATCGATGAAACAGCCACGGAAGATGTATACACTTATATGATATCTTTAGAAAGCTACACTTTAGCTGAACTGTATGCTCCTATACTTGCAATACCGCTAACCAATAAATTCTATTTACCTTATGATTATAAGTTGCATGTATTATTGAAATATCGTTTGAAACTTCGGATTAACTTTTGAAACCACTCCAGAATTTCAACAATTGGTTGCGAAACACCCACGAAAATGTTGCAAATCTATACCACATCAAGAATTTGTGATCGTAATATTCCTTTTGCAGCTTTTATGGCCGCACGAGAACGAGGCCTGGTCGTTTATTTCACTAATAACGATCAAACGGGAGTTGAAATAGCACTATCGGGTACTACGAGTCTTCTCTGAACTGATCTGAGCTGCCTTCATTGGTAAGTGGCCCTAAGTATAAGAAAGGAGATTGATTTCCTTACAAATGCAGGATCTAAAAATGAAAGTGAGGCTAGAAAGAGCCAAATATTGCCAACAAAGTTACAGTAACAATTTATGTATCCACGGGCTCTATCTGTTAGTTATCATTTATAGTCATTCTAAACAGCAGTTGGTACATTCTATGACAATTAAAAGGAGAAATTGTTCGATTGCTTGAAAACGAAACTTTCAACATTAAAACGAGGCTGAAAGCCCCCGAATTTGCCTGTATAACATCGATTTTCGAAATCAGCGCCCCAAGATTGACCACATCCACCCTATCTCATAAATTTCGCCTTCGGGGGACGATACCCCCTTTCTCCGCCTGGTCTAAGATAGCCATTTTGAATGTCAGTTGAAGAAGACTTGTTGAGCAAATGAGCGATAGTGATGGTTCGATTCGCGGTGAAGAATGAAAGGAAGACAGCACATAGTGAACTGTAAGTTTTTATTACTAAAACAATAAGCCAGACGAATCTGATAGGCCTAGACAATACAAACAAAGACCGTCCTACAGCCGTTGACACACATGCCTTTTTCCTGAAATCTGTTAACAGGTACATTAAGAACAGCAAACTTCAGACTACTTGTATTTCGAACAAATAAGTTGCCTGAAAAAACCAATAACCAAGACTATTCTCCAAAAAACTTCAAAATCGGGCCGCAAGAATAGTTACCAACAGTAGATATGATGCTTCTGCAATGCCTATCAGTAAGAAACTTGGTTGGCACACTGTTAGTGAAATTATACAAATGGAGACTTTGAGTAAGGTATACAAATCTATCAATGATCTGGCTCCTAATTCCCTTACGGAAATGTTCTCAAGACTCTCCGAAAAATGTAAGAGAGAATTACGCAATACTAGAACCGAATAAAGTTAGTTGACGGAGATAAATAGCTAACTCAGAGCTGCATATGCAGGGGACTGGGTAAGATAAAAATAGATCTGGTATCTTAGCCAGTGAAAATTGACCACTTTTGTGTGATCAACAATTTCACGTGATCAGTTTGTTTCTGTGGTTCCAATTTCACGTGATCACTTCATTCGCGCGTGGAAAGGCAAGCGCTGATTATGGTCAATTCAATTGTGTACTAAATTTCAATTGAGTTGAATTGAAACTATTTTTGGAACGACGTTGGCTTTATCTCCATCAACTAACTTTAAGAAATTCCCATGAGAAAATCTGCTTATGGCCAAAAATGCTTCTCATAAAAGGTGCAACAATGTGGAATCATCTGAGCTTGGATACAAAATTGTCCACAATATTGAAAACTTTTAAAAAAAGGATAGCAAACCTAAGATTTAGGTGATTCTCTCTTTCGTATTTATCGTGTCAAATAATTATATCTACGGCTTTTTATATACTTTGTAATTAGTTGTTGATGATGATATATATTTTAGTTTCATTTTAGATTACTTGTAAAATTTAGATAGTGTTTTCTTTTGTAAGTTTTTAACAGGGTACATTGTAAAACAGCGTAAACTGAATGTTCTACCCTGTATAAATATTGTAAAATCATATTATAAAATCAATCATTCATATCTGAAAATTGCGATGTCTTAAAATTCTGAAGGCATGATAAAAGCGATGTGACAGCTACGGCCTGGTTTCCATATGATCGTTCCTGTCGTTCCCGTCGTTGGTTAACTTTTCAGCGACACAAACGAAGCGAACGACAGGAGCAATCGAATGGTTTCGAATGGCGCTGGGATCGCTGACTTTTTGAAAAATGGTTTCCATTAAAAAATTTCGATCGCTGGCAGTGGCTCGCATCGCTGAGATAGAAATTTTTCTATCTCGCGTCGCTACGATCGCTGGCAGAAAAAAGTGGTAGTTTCCATCAAATCGTTCGTGTCGCTACGGTCGCTGGTACGTTTTTTCAGCGACGGGAACGACACGAACGATCATATGGAAACCAGGCTTTAGCTTCAACATCAGCATAACACAGAAATGCCAAGTTGGAAGAAATTCATCGTGTAGTACAGAATTTGAAAATTGCGTTGAGTAACGGAACCATTTCTAAATATTTTCGTCTAGCGTCGGTCACAGCAAATCGTGAGATAAGATCAGAAAGTGAAGAAATGAAAAAAATACAGTGCACTACTTTGAAATAAGCCAATCACAGAACCCACGGAAGTTTCTTTTTGGTCGATGGGCAGATTAGCGTCTGCAGGGTCAATCTTAAGTGGGTCCAGAAATAACAGGAAGCCACTCTGAAAACATCGCGGCTAATTTAATCTTAATAACCCCAACCGATGACCACAATATTTTTCAAATAGCAATCCACGCGTCTCCTACCGCCCATCGAATAACGGATGGTCTTGATACAAAATATGCCCCTCGTTGGCGTAAGACGAATGAAAACACATAATAGTTACCACATAAGATCTTGGTTTTCACTGTATAGGCTCTCTCTATAGAGTCTGGTAGCTGATGGCATTGAGCCAGTCTCCCAATATATCATAATATCTGTGAGTATGTCCTTCAGAGTCACTTTGTTTTCCAGCCACTTGAACACATCTTTGTAGTCGCATTTTCTGCCTCCAAAAGAGAAAACAAATTTTTCGAAAACGTAGGAGGCTAGACCAGCAGGCGAATCATTGAGGCCAACTGTAACGGTGTCAGGCGTTGTGGCTAAAAATAAAATGAAAGCTACTGGATTAGTCAAACATGTACAACTTATTTATTTGAAAAATCATAGCTTACAGACTATCGCAGCGACGCACACCTGAAATGTGTTTCAAGACGAGGAGGCCTCAACTGGTATTTTTCTGATAATTGTGCAATACTTGTTAGTCTCATAAACAGCTGTGAGATGTAAAGAGACATTGCTATAAACCATCTTGGAAAAAGAGTACGGAAACGGAAAGTAACCGCCATTTGTTATGGATTAGCACTGCACAGCTGGAATATGTCAGAGTTTTAGGGACGATTTTCCTGCTTCACTACTCGATACAGATCACTCCCTTTGCTCTAGCAGTGAAACTAAAATTCCATAGTTTGATTTTCACACATTTTACTAATTTTCGACTTGCAACGAAATCAAATGACTACAAAGTCTGCACAAATATCAAAATTTGAGTTAATCTCTCTTTCATCGGTGGTTCTTTTGATTTCTTGGTCCACCTAAAAGTCAACCCACTATGGTAGAATTATCAATGTTAAGTACAACTTCCTTAGAGGTATTCATGCTAGTAGACCTATACGATATATCATTACGGTACGTATGCTTTCCCTCTAATGAGCACGCAAAGCCGGTTTTCAGAAATCCCCTTCTCTAAATAATTATTAATTAGCCTGGAAAAAATTGGTCTATCAGAATTCTGTAAAACAGTATGGTATTACCCATATTCTTGGCAGTCGAAAGATATACTAAGCGCAATTATTTGCTTTCGCAGCTTAGGAAAAACCTCATTTTAAAACATTTCATGGGTTTCAGAAGAACTTAATTATCTACTCCGCTAATCAAAAGATTTTAATCACAAATGTTTATCACTGACACCGTAAGTTCAAGGAAACACATGCCAAATTTAAAGGTAAAAGTTTGGCTAGATTTCCCGCTATAAATATCCAAAGTTTGGTATCTTACAAGACAACAAAGTTGAGGAAAACTGGTCAGTCGATTATTTTGGATCTGATGCTATCGCATAAATAAACTTTTGAAGGCGTGTAAACGCCAGCAAGTCACCAAATTTCATATCACCATGCTAGGACTAAAATTATGGTTCGTGTGCATGGGGTATAAATTTAAGCCCTTCTCGCAATATCATGTTTTTAGAAACTTCTTATCACAAAAAAAGCAAATCCTCGGCCACTCTGTGATAAAAAATAAACCCCTCAACTTCTCATTCTCCCTCAGACCAAAATATACTCACAAAACATAGCCTGAAAAATGCACCACACTCTCAACTCATGCAGTAAAGAAACTCCAAGACAAGGTTAGGAATTCTTCTTTCCTGTCTCTTGCAATAAAATCAATTTAAAACTTTAGACGTTGCACTAAGAAGATCCTACTCTTGCGATGTTTAGAAATGAATATACAGGGTGGACGGAAAGTTTCTGAACCCTGGTGCTGGCAATGTAATAGTAGAAGAGAAATACAGGACATCAATCAGATTCATATTTAGTTTCATACCAATGTAAGTCAATGTTCTACAGACATTGTTGTACATGTTGTACAGATATCATTCCGTTTCTAACGTAACACATTTCAACACATAACTCAGTTTAATTTTTAGACACTAAATAATTGCGGGAGCACTTGCTGAAGTAGAATGATGAATGACAAACTTAAACGATTAACAATATGAACAACAAAATTGCCATTAATTTACATATTGCCAACAAAAAACAACATAGAAAGTTAATCTCAGTTTGAGTGAAACATAATCAGATATAGCATGTTTTATGGAAGGGGATAGAATCTTTGCGTCCACCCTGTAGATATCTGGCCTTGTTGCAGTAGTCTATATTGTTACCTTGTATATGAGCATATCCAGTGAAATTCCAGAACATTATTAATTGATTTACAAATGGAAACATGCTCTGTCTTTCTTCAGGATTCGGAAGGACCAACGAAGGAGCAATAGCACCAACCACATGAGTAAGGATAGGATATTTAAGATTTGCGAACTGCACCCACATATTGATATGTAGGCCTTTGACTGCACTGCAATAAAGAATAACATGAATGTTTGGCGATAAGACTGTAGGGAATTAACGATGCATGAAATTAACGCGAATTTTAATAGTCGCGCTTGTTAAAGTCGCGTATATTCTGTTTAGCAATGATTTTGAAGTCAATTTATTCCCTTTTTATTTAATCTTATTTATCCACGACATTCCTTCAGTTGTATGATAAATTAAATTATGATAAAAAGTTATAGAGATGAGTTATATTTGCTAAAATAAAAAAATAGAACAATGTTATCCTAAGAATATCGAGAGAATAGCCCAAAGTAACTGATCTCCCATAGTTTCGTGCAAAACTGGTTTCTTTTAGCTCAAACGGTAAGATGTAAGCTTTCGTTTGAATCGTACAATGGATTCGGTATCTCTAATGGGTTGTGGGATACTATTCCAAGCTTCTGGACCTGCGTACAAAAAACTACTTTTGGTATGTTCTAATTTCAGTTTTTGTACATAGAGATCCTTGCTGTTCCTTGTGTTGTATTTTGATACGGCAGACCTTTCTATGAACCTATTTTGTAGGCCTTCAGGACAAAGCTGATTGACAATTTTGTAGGTCATCGCTCGGTCAAACGTCATCAGTTGATTTACGTTCATGGAGTTCTTATTCCAAGCATTCTTAATCTTCGAAGACGCTATCTGATTGAATGCTCTGTTCTGGTATTTTTGCACAGTGCTAAATTGGTATCAGAGAGGACTCCCCATTCATACAGACGGCATGACGTCACAGCAGCGTTGAAAACACGACGCCATCTTGTGTTGGGGTAAATCTTCAGCAAATTTCTATGGGTTTCTATAGGAAATTTGCAACAAGTTGCATGAATTTGCTCCT
Organism: Aurelia aurita; assembly: GCA_004194415.1. Taxonomy (NCBI): domain Eukaryota; kingdom Metazoa; phylum Cnidaria; class Scyphozoa; order Semaeostomeae; family Ulmaridae; genus Aurelia; species Aurelia aurita. The sequence goes on from REGM01000184.1 coordinate 143,405, forward strand.
CTATTCTACCTCACGATAGTGAGTAGGGAAAGGATAGGTAGCAATTGTCAGTCAGACCTAAACCAATCAAATAAACACACGAACATGCTGTTTTTAAAAGCAAACAACAATTTAGGCCAAGAAAGCTGTCAGAAACTTGCCTTTGCGACGATAATGTCGTAATCAGCACCACAAACTCCGTCCGATGTAAGTTGTTCGTCGCTTCTTCAAAGTTAACCTTCCTTTCAGACATTCGTCTATCTATCTGCTAAAGTTTTCGAATAATTTGAGCAGCTTCCAAGCTTTTTGAATTAATTTATTGCGATAAATAAACGACAAACTCTCAAAATCCCAGTGCGACGCTATACTTTGTAATGGCTTCATTTACCCCAAGTCTGATTTTCGAGCGCGAATTGATCAAGTCACGTGACATGTCGTCTGTATGAATACCACGTTAGCACACCTTAAGAGTGGCTTTCGACAAGTGCTTGACACACATTGCCGACAATTTTAGTTTTAGTTACAAAATTCAAACATTTTGGCCGGCCTCATCCTGAAAATCTTCAATTCTAATTTGTCAGGGTGCTATTTTCCAAAGGAATTGAAAGCTGGTGAGATCTCATCTGTTTTCAAAAGTCTTGATGCTTTTATCAAGAAGAACTATAGACCTATAACGGTTTTATCGTCTGCGTCCAATATTTACGAGAGGGTTTTAGAGAGTCAAATAAAATCTCATACTCTTAGCTTCCCTTCTCCTTATAGCAAGATAGTTCTCCTTATTTTATCTTGCTTATAGACACCTGCAAAAATACCTTAGATAAAGGGGGTCTTGCTGGAGCACTACTCGTGGATCTTTCGCAGGCTTTTGATTGCTTAAATCACCAGCTTTTGATTGCAAAATTAAGTGCTTATGGTTTCAGTATAGGAGCATTGCGGTTGATTCATAGCTGTCTCAATGAGAGGAAGCAGAGGTTAAAGACGAATGGGTCCTTCAGTACATGGAGAGAAACGACGATAGGTGTGCCACAAGGTTCGTTCTTGGGCCCTCTTCTGTTTAATATATACCTCAATGATCTCTACATGTTCGTGAAAGATGCTCAAATATGCAACTATGCAGATGACACCACGATTGATGCTTGCGATAGCACCATTGAAAGCGTCATCAAAACATTAGAGAGTGATGCCCTTAAAATTGCGGAATGGTTTCCAAACAACTGTATCAAGTTAAATGAGGACAAATGCCATCTAATGGTATTTGTGAGTAAAAGTAATAACATTTATTTAAACATCGAAAGTATAACTATAAAAGAGAGCACGGGAGAAAAGTTGCTTGGGGTGATTTTGGACAAAAAATTATGCTTTAAACAGCAAGTAAGGTCTATCTGCAAATAAGCTGGTCAAAAGCGACATGCTCTCTCAAGAATTTCTCACCTTCTCGATATTGAGCAACTAAACGAATAATGAAGGCATTTATCTTGCCCCAGTTCAACTACTGTCCTCTTGTTTGGATGCTCTGCGATAGAACACTGAACAATAAAGTTAATCGTATTCACGAAGACACAAAAGGGCATTACGGATAACCTACAAAGATATGAGGCCAGATTTTGATACAATGTTATTCAGAGACAATGCGGTCCCAATCCACGTAAGGAATTTACAGTTGCTGATGACTGAGATCTATAAAACAAAATTGGAGCTTAATCCTAGTTTCATGAAAGAAATCTTCGTCGAAAAATACAGTTCATATGGTTCATATGTTCACACAGTTCAGCTGCCATTATCTACTATTGACACAAGCGCGTACTACGTGCTATGGCTTGGGGACGATATCGTTTCTTGGGTGTAGATTATGGCAGGCACTTCCCAATGACATAAAACAATCAGATACCCTCTCCAGCTTTAAAAGGAAAATCAAAATCTGGAAAGGAGAGGGATGCAATTGTAGACTATGTAGACCTTTCGTGGCTCAGGTTGGGTTCTTGAGCGGATAGAAATTTGATGCACTGTGTGTAAATATAAAAAAAACCTTGTAAATATTGGAAACATTGTAAGTATTGTACAAATC
>REGM01000184.1:169300-180047 GCA_004194415.1 Aurelia aurita
GATTTGATTGGCCCGTTAGGTACACCAAGATTTTTTAGTACCCACCAGTACCCCGGAATCTTGTTTCGAGAAATCAGGCTTTTATGAAATTGAAGCAGAACGCGCGGGAAAAACGATTATGCTTAAAAGTGCAAACATAAAGCCGAAGGTCAAGCAATAAAGCTTTAGCGCGGTCTTGGTCAATCGTTATATCAAGAAAATAACAGCAGGGGATGTTGTGAATATAGCTGCGAGGTCAAGTGAGTTTACTTTAATCCTCTGAAGTCTATTCCCGCATTTTTTGAGGAATATGATTGCTTCTTTTAATTATGACCAAAACGAAAAATCGAGAATTTTTTGTCTGAAGGGTTACAGTAACCTTAAACTAAATGAACGGATAAATAGCGATCAAATCTTAAAATAGAAAAAAGAAGGCCACGTGCCACTCATGTTCCTATTGTGTTCATCTATCGAGAAATCAAATCAAAGGCTATATTTAAATTGTCCTAGTTCCCTCCTCAGCTAAGCTGCTTCTAACTCTGTTGATTTACTTTAAAATTATGTAAAATAAAGTAATCGGAATTAAAATCAGCTAATATCATGCAAGACACAAATTCATGATATCACTGCCTTGATATCATTCATAAACCTAGTCCAAAATCTACGTCAATATGGTTAGAAATACAAGTCAATTCAGGCTAGGCAGAAATATCGGTTGATACACTCTGAAACGTTTTGGTTGCTTTGATCGTTTAAAAATGTTCTACGAACTATGTCGGGAAGACACAAATCTGCGATTGATTCGAACGTTCACATTAGATTTTGGAAACTGCCTTCACTGACTAAAATTGATGTGGAACTATTTTGAGTAAGACACAAGGACTGATTTTGTAACAATATATAGCATCCGCTGATTTGATTTCTATACTCCAGCACAAAGCGATTTGTATTGGTAAACAAAGGAATTATTACGGCCGATTAGTCAATAAAACAAAGCAGACAAGAAAAGATAGCCTGAAACCTAAGAAACTCATTCGTTGTGCATGCAAAAAGAAGTCATGGACCTTTCATTTGCCAGAAATTCCATCACAAAATTTACCAGACTGGATCAAACCTCTTTTCTGGCAAATGAAAAGGTCTGTCAAGGTTACGGATCCCCTTTTGAAGCACCACCAATGCGTTTTCTCTCGTTATAGCTTCCGTAAGCCTTCAATTATGACAATCATTTAATGCGTTAATGTCTGAATAATCCGTTTTTTTCATGGGGGAGTTAAAATCCAATTAGCCGTGCGCTTTCTTTGTGGGATTTTCTGCAAAAACTCACTGCAGTTGCTTTGAATGTTAGCTTGTACTGCCAGCATAATCACAGCGGCATGAAATTACATTCAGTGGATAGCTGACATTCCATTCTCAAAATCACTGTCAGGGATTTTTTTTATTTTTTACATGTCCGTAAATATTTTACTTTGACAAATGTAATACCAATCATTCGACTATCAATAGCCTTATGCTACCCATAAAATGCAGACCACAAAGAATTTTGAAAAAAGCTGGAAAGATTTAGTGATTGAATGTCTTAGCAATCACGTGTTAAATTTGCAACCAATTCCGTTGGCCCGTTAGGTACAAGTGACTTATTTTGTAGATTCTGGTCCACGAAATTCTTATTTCCAGAAAAGGGCATACCCGTGAATGTTTAGATTAAAAAAAACTGATCAACTGTGAGGATTGGCAAATGATCGAGGTCAAGGAATTTTGGCAAACATTGTGGTTTGGTAAATTGTCGCGGCAATTTAAGTAAACACGATCATCCAAATAGTTGCAAAGGTCAATCCAAATTCAGTAACCACAATTTCATTTTGCATGTTTCAAATAAAATAAAAGCGGGAACGTAAAATGAAAAATATATCAGAAAAGGCATCCCATTGCGTGTAAAAATTGCCGAATCCGAGCATCCAAAAACCACAAACGCCTTTTTAATGGTCAAAAAGAAGAACCGTAACCTCGAGAGAAGAAGTGAGCATAAATCGAGAGAAGGATAGCTCTAAAAGTCTACTTCATTATCTCCGTTTTTATCTAATTAAGTGTTTTAATTATGCACAAAATATAAAATGCTTACATTTCAGCTTCTTTGTCAAATAAATAAAATGTTCGTGGAAATTGTTTAGACTTTTCCGTTTGAAGGATATACTCTTAAACATATGCTATTTTAAAAGCCCCTTTTGGATGGGTTTCAGACGTCCTTTGCGGCCTACTTTGTTTACGTTCGTGGCTTGACTAATCGGCAATATAGATCTTTTGTTTGCAATCAATATTCGCTTTGTGCTAGCGTGTCAATCAAAAGCCACTCATGCTATTGTTAGAAAATCTGCCCCTTGTTGGGTGAAAACACATAATTACCATCGAAGATCTTGGTTTTCACTATACATGCCCTCTCTATACAGCCTGACAGCTGATGGCATTGATCCAGTCTCCCAATATATCATAACATTTGTGAGCAAATCTTCCAGAGTCACTTTATTTTCCAGACACTTGAACACATCTTTGAAGTCGCATTTTCTGCCACCAAAAGCGGAAACGAATTTTTCGAAAACGTAGGAGGCTAGACCAGCAGGCGAATCGTTGATACCAAATGCAACCGTGTCCGGCTTTGTCGCTAAATAAATCAAATAAAATCTAGTAGATGAGTCAGGATGTACCACATATTTGAAAAATCATAGCTTACAATCTGTTTCAATACGAGGTGGCTTGAACTCAGATTTGGGCGATTTTCTGATAATTTAAGATATTTGGTTCTTTTATCAAAGCTGTGAAATTTAAAGAAAAATTGTCTGTAAAGGACAAATCCGGGGTTGGCATGATTCATGATAAAGTGAAGATTATACTGTAATGAATATTGCATCGAAATTGTTCACAATTGTTCCTCTTTTCTCTGAAAAATCACACATTCAAATGAGTTGGTAGTGCGCAGTGACGTTATCTTGCTCAAAAGTAGGTGCACAGTCACGTCATATTCTGCCAGAACAAGGCTCATCTATCGTTTTGGGTGCATCCGGACGTCAATATTAGCTTAAAATGTTAGATGCTGCCTCTAAATCGTGACTAGCCACCTTTTCGTGCAACTTTACCAAATGGCGTCCGAATCAAGCTAGTTTAGGCCTAAGTTATCAAAAGTTTTTGAGTTAAGAGGGTGAAAAGTTAAGAAGTTCTTGAAAACCTACTAAAAGTTAAGTTAGCGTATCATTAATCGATAGTTGTTTTTTTTTCGGTCCAACTAGAAATCAACCCACTATAATTTTTCAAATACATGATTGACTCACCTACAGGTAGCATTATGAAATGAGGTTTGGTTGTAAATTACAGCTTCCTTACAAAACCCCAACACAACCATAACCCCACAACCATATCAAAACCACAACGTAGATAGGATAATATTCAAGCTAGTGAATCTGTACCCATAACAGTGGTGGATGTGGGTAAAAGGGGTGGTATAGTATCTTAAATGTGGTGAATGCACCTTAACCAGAGTTGCATATTATCGTAAATATGGTGGGTTATTATCATAAATGTGTTAGGTGTGCATTCAAAGTGCGACTAGTAGGGGTGGGGATTATCCTAAATGTGGTGGTACATTATTTTTAATGTGATGGATGTGCATAATAGGGTTGGGTTAGTATCTTTAGTATGGTGGATGCGCGTAGAGGGTGTTGGTTGTTACTCCTATCAGGGGTGGGTTATTATCTTAAATATGATGGTAAATTGTTTAAATGTGGTAGCTGCGCGCAGTATGAGTGGCTAATTATTACAAATGTGGGGATTATAAATGGGTTATTGTCCTAAAAATGGTGGTATATTAGCTTAAATGTGGTAGATGCACGCAATAGAGGGGTGGTATATTATTACATTATATTGTGGTGGATACCCCCAAGTCAGAGTGGGTTATTACTCTAAACGTGGTGGTGTATCATCTTAAATGTGGTTGGTGCGCCTAATTGGAGCATTATAACTAGGAGGTCCTTGCTAACGGCTCTAAATTTCATTTTTGGTGCACACCCCTATTAGTAAAGCTGTGGTGGAATTTTCCAAATTTTCCATCGAGACAGTAAAACAGTAAAATTTTGAAAACTCTTTTCACAAAATTGGATACACTGCCAAGAATGATCTTGTGGAATAAATTCAATAAATGTACCGGGTGTCCCAGAAAAAAGGTAACAGATTTGATCAGGGGTAGCGATAAGAATTTAGCTTGAATCGATGGGAAAGAATTTTTAACCTAATCCTCAATAGTTAACTTGAAGATAGCTACCTTGTTTGTTGATATTGGTGCTTTGAGAGTTGAAATATTAATCTTGAAACCTCAAACTTGCCTTCGCCTCCAAACCAGAGCTTTTGGGTTTTGGCCTAAGCTGTTAACCGCTGCGTTGTGGAATCTCCTGAATCATAGCGAAGTACAAACAAGAAACCTCGTGCCTAGGACAACATTTGAATGCAAAGCCGAAACTGAACTTGACAATCGGATCAAGAATTTATTCCCTAAGAGACATGTTTCTTCATTATACCAAAAGTTCAAATTGCATCTGTCTAATAAGAGTTATTCACCAGCGAAATAATTCCCTTGGGCGTGAATACATAAATTACATCTTGCAATCCTCATTGCCTGAATGAATTGCATTTTGTAGCATTTCTCGCGGAAATATTACCAAACAAGCAATGGTATATACCGAAGGGAACAAATGTCCAATGATAAGATCCTTAGAAATGTTGGCTCTTGCTTGAATTGTTGTTTTTTTGTAAGTGCTTTTTGACTGAAGAAAGATATTCCTTGGTGACTATATTCATTGATATTTTCATCCATTTCCAGTTTTGAAAGTTCTATTCAAATGTGTGCCTAAATACGAGGTCCTTGTTCAGAACTACTATGGTTAAGGAGATTCCCCTAAGCAGCGCGTTTGCAGCTTAGGCCAAAACCCAAAAGCTCTGGTTTGGAGGCGAAGGCAAATTTGAGGTTTCAAGATTAATATTTCAACTCCCAAAGCACCAATATCAATAAACAAGGTAACTATCTTCAAGTTAACTATTGAGGATTAGTTTAAAAATTATTTCCGATCGATTCAAGCTAAATTCTTATCGCTACCCCTGATCAAATCTGTTACCTTTTTTCTGGGACACCCGGTACTTTTTTGTCACACATAAGATTATGTAATTGATGAGTTATGAAGGGTTACAGTTTGGGTGCCCCCCTTGAAATCCATTTCCCCAGTAAAGTAATAATGTAATAGCAACGTTACACTGTGCACTAAGAGTATGCTATATTTCAGAAATGAACACATACATTTGGCCATATTGTAGTAATCAATAAACGTTACCTTGTATATGAAGATATCCAGAGAAATTCCACACCATTTTCAATAGATTTAAAACTGGAAATATATTCTGTCTTTCTTTAGGATCCGGAAGTACCAATGAAGGAGCAACAGCACCAATAACATGAGAAAGGACGGGATATTTAGGATTTGTGAACTGGGCCCACATATTGAGATGTAAACCTTTGATTGCACTACAATAAATCAAATAAATGTTTAAGTTGTGTGAGTTGCTTCGTAAGTTTCAAAAGTAAGGAGGCATATGAGTTTGATTTTTTCTAAAAAACAAGTTGGATGCCGCACTTCCAGAGGGATACTAATGATATTGACAAAATAATAAGAATAGTAGAAAGAATATTCAGGAAACTTCATTTCGTTGAATATATTCCAAGTGTATAATTTTAAGCCTCACTGTACAGAAAGTATAGGGCGGAGAAGGACAAACTGTGTCAGAGTGGGACAAAATGGGTCATGTGATATTTGCTTCCAAACTTGAGACACAGTTTCCTTGGGTGTAACCCGGAAGCTTTTTCAACGAATCAAATTGTCTTTGTTGATGATAGAAACTGACTTTTTTCACTCAAAGCATAATAACAGTGAAATCCATGAATTTTTCGATGACCGATTTTGCCCACTGTGATCCATCTTGCCCCAGCTTACCGAACAATCAGTTTGTCTGAACTTTGTTTACTTCGTATTTCTAACAGCTCTCATTTTAAGGGAAAATTAAAATAATAATAACAATAATACAAATAATAATAATTCTTCTATTTTAAGCATAATATCAAATTCATTTATTAGATATGGCGACAAGAGACGATCACGCTACAAATGGTGGCGAGGAACTTTTTACCAAGATGCATTGCGTTTTTTAATCGAATCCCTATAGAATTATCAATGATCTGCAATAGACAATAACACTAAAGATGGCCGCCACGCAAAGCATGCTGGTTAAAAGTTCCCTGACGACCATCTAACGACATAAAAGTTTGGTCTGCCGTTTCGACTAGCTAGCTTTAGTCAAGTTCGGAACAAGGAATCAATGTAAACAAATAGGAACATTTTGTAATTCGAACGCGAATCTTCAATTCGAATCAAAACTTTAGTTTGTCTGCTTTGAAAAGTTTCCTTTCAAACCATGTTGCATTCGAATTCAAGGTCAATTCGAATACAAGCTAGACAGTAGAAACGGCAGACTATATTTTTACGTCGCTAGGTGGTCGTTAGGGAGCTTTTTACCAGCATGCTTTGCAGCAAAAAACAACAGAGTCTTTGGAGCCGCCATCTTTAGCATTATTGTCCATTGGAACGCAATGCATTTTGGTATAAAGTTCCTCGTCGCCTTTCTTCAGCGTGATCGTCCGTTGATGATGATGATGAAAAACACGGTTGCTTGGTTGCCAATCAATACCAATTAGTCTATTTACAATAAATTTCATATACAACTGAATCTATTAAAATAAGTAACTCCAAACAACAAACAAGCAATAATCAATACATGTAAATGTAGCCAATAATTGGTAGTAATTATTTGCATAATCTTCTGTCACATTCTTAAATGCACTGCCTTGATTTGCTTTTGGTTCTTGCAAAGTCTGGGACTCCTTCAAGGTGAATGAAAGTTCTGCCAAAATGCTTTTTCAAATAACTTTGCAACTCTCCATACCAGCCTGTAAGTAATCAATCCTCGTTCCACTTCCACACCAGTCCTCACCAGTCCAATCAGTCCTCATCCATACCAGCGGAGTTAAGTTATAACAGGTGGGCCAAAAAAAAGGGACCACTAACATAAAAAAATTTCTGATAAACTTTGTGAATGGCGAATGCAAGATTTTGATGAAATTTATATGGAACTAAGTACAACATAGAATACACCTATTGAGCGAAAATCAGTTCATTACCAGCCGTAGTTACAGAGGAATGAGGTTTTTAAATCATATGGTCGCGAAAACCATAGAAATTCGTAGAAATAACAACAACAACAAACAAGCAAAACCCATCTATTTTTCGTTTAAACTAGGCTGAGAACATTATCGAAAAATTTCCACGAGTGTGAGTTCCGCGTTATTCAATGGCGTATTAGACAAAAGTCCATAAAGCGGAATTGAAAAACGCGGAATATTTACTTTCTTGTAGAATTATATCTGGTCATTAAAGCTGTGTTCATTTGTTTGTCCGAGATGCCAATCTGCTAGAATGATTGTTTTGAGGATACTCTCTTTTGTTCTGCTAATCGCTTTACGCACAGTGATCCAGACGTGGAATTAATAGCAAACTATGAAAGGAAGAATCTTATGGCCTCATCATAAAGCGGAGAAGTGGAACTATTAAAAAAACGTTTCTTAAATCGGAGTCTTGAATCCAGAGATATGATTTTTTTAAGTTTGAATAAAATGCAAACTGTCGTTTACATTACTGTGTCCAGCCTTTTGTTTGTGGTATCGATGAAAATGTAGAAATTCAACTTCTCGTATCTCCTCGACTTTCTCAAATTTTAGTGTCATTTCAGCTATCTAAAAATGCAGAAGTTTCTTCCTAAGACCTCAGAGAAATGGGTTTTATTTCGAAATAGTGATGACGTTTTCGACAACGAAAACAAGGGAAATCATCGAAGTTTTGTCATTTATAGTGGGAAAAAAATCAAACTAAATGTAATTCTTCTTAGCAAAAAATTTTTAAAATGAATTTGATCTCTTGGGAACATTTTTGCCAAAGCAATCCTGGAGATTCGTACAGAAACAAATTGCACACACATTTAGTGTTTTGAAGATCGAAGAATGACTTTGAAAAAAAGAAAATCATTTTCAATGCTTACAAAATTTTCAGAGTATTTCAATTCCGGGTTATGGACCTTTGCCTAATACGCCAGTGAACAACGCGCAACTCCATCTTGTGGAAAATTCCTGTTCCGCGGTTTTCGCGGTGCCGCGATATGGACATGGCTGAGCACAAAGGCTCATTCAGAAGAACTTTTATTGAAATGAAATTCTGATGCACGTACGACACAAAATTGAGCGGCGTTGCGCAGACCATACCCTTTCCTTTGGGTATAGTCTGCACGCAGGCTAATCAACGCCCAGTAACCAAATCTGTTACTAAAAATGGTGTATGCTTGTTCCAAATGTCACATTTGTGCTCGTGCATATAAATGATTGACATTGAGCTTTATTTCACTTTGTGTCTCCATGCCTGCATTGGAACATAAGCCAGCATATCGCAGTTTAACCATTAACTATTGCCCAGCCTTATGTATGTTCAAAGATCCACGCCATACCTCGACTTTGTTTTGAAGGGTAATTTAAAGACTTGCGTGCCCATGGCAGCCATCAAATAAAAAAAATATCTATGGATTTGGTACGAAAAATAAAAGATTCAATAGTTATAAGGAAAATACCTTGGGTACAGCCTTGCAAGCGTGCGTCCCACTTCTGAGCCCCAATCACCACCTTGAACATAGAATCTCTGAAATCCAAGTCTGTCCATGAGTTTCTTCATGATTACTGCCATGTAGCCTGGGCCCATGCCAGTCTTTTGGGCAGGACTTGAGTAGCCATAGCCAGGCAAGGACGGAATAACAAGTTCAAAAGCGACCCCATCCTTTTCTTCTAATAAAAGTGGGGCTGCTTTATGGAATTCAAAGAAAGAACCAGGCCAACCATGCAGCAGGATAATTGGTAAGACTTTGGTATCTGGTTTAATGTTTTTTGGCTTCATGTGCACAAAATGAAGTGAAATGCCATCTATGCTTGTCTTGAAATGTGAGAATTTGTTGATATAAGCAACCTGTGATTTAAAGGAAAATAATCTAAAAATTTATATTCTGTAACAAACAAAAAACCAAGTTATCAATTAACCAATCATCACTTAAAGGTTCCATTTATAGCCCAACTGATTAATAAAAAAGTACTGATTAAATCATATAGTATGATTGATCATATACAAGAAGAGTCAGAAAAAATGCATGCTGTTTGTAAGGCTAACCAAGCAATATCACAAATCTTAATATCTTATTGAGTATATATATTGGATAGCTGATATGTGCAATAGAATTTCGAGTTTTCCGTGGTGTAATCTGGCACTCTCTTCAGCTTTTTTTGAGCAATTTTTTGCTCCCTTCAAAAAGCCTTGAAAAACGGCCTAAAATCACAATCAAACTTCCCTAATAAATCTACCTTACAGCAATGACTTAAAAACAATTGGCATGTGTTATCCTCTTGGCAGTCATCCATACTAGAGTAACAAGAATATTCAAGTGGATTCCAAGGGATTACGTGCTAACACAGGTATAGATGTTCTACCTATTTTGTCATTTGTAGCTGTTTTGGGCCTATTTTGCATATTGATTCAGAATTCTAAAGTTATTACCACGTAACAAATAACTTCATAGGAATCCCTTGAATAATAGTAGCCTCATCAAAACATGAATTATCCATGAAAAAATAGTACAAAGCTTCAATTTACGTCAATTGATGCAGAATTTCTGTCTCTACAATATCAAAAATAGGCTTTGAAGAAAAAGTTTTAGGGGAGATTTTATAAACCTCACTGTTAAATCACACAAACTTTAACCTGTCATAATTCATCAATAACTTGACCAAATATGACAAACAAGTACATCTTCGCAATCTAATCATCAAGATCTTACCTATCATTTATCCAATTTCTTGAAAAAATGGATTGAATTTTAACACATAGGGCCTCAAGTATATCTAACTCCAACAGTGCGATTTATTAAACTTCCCTTTCAAAGGTAATGTGTCCATGTACTGTAAGTACAGCGACTTTGCGAGGGGCATAACCTTTTTCCTGAAGCGGATTTATAGGATTTTGGATATGTTGTAGAGGAAGAAATTCTACATCCATTGATGTCAATTAGAGCTTCGTACCATGTTGTCTGGATCAACTCACCTGTTGCCGAGACTGCTATTATTTCAAAGGATTCTCATAAACTTCATTGTGACGTTGCAGCAAAATGATGCATATTTTCAAAAATTAACATCAAAATTCAGAATCTACATGAAAAATGGACCTACAACAACTATGACAAAATCAGCAGAGCAGTTGTATGTAGTATTGTTTTGCCAAAAAAATGTTAGGGGTCATCGACAAATGACTTGCGTCCCCATCAATGGATTTTGTCAGTTGAGCTCCAAACCCCCTCTCTCCCCCCTTAGTTAACGGACAAACATCTTTTGCCTCCAGTCCACGTTGCCAGGCCCGCAAATACCTACGTTATTTTCACTTTAGTTTCTTGTTGTCAGTCTAACTTAACAATTTGTTTTGAGAAAGGTGAGTAGCAGTCATGTAATTGTCGAAGTTTTAGGTACAAATACAATGAAAGCAGCTTATTCATGATCTTCAACTCTTATTTAGATAGTGTCTTTTGCCTATCATGTCTTATCAGG
>REGM01000184.1:186279-197579 GCA_004194415.1 Aurelia aurita
GATGTCAATCATAAGAAAATGGGTAATGATGTCAATCATAAGAAAATACTTATTTGAATATGTCCAAAATTAAATGCTATATTTTCTAATATTATTGCCTTGATATCTAGAGAGCAGTGGCCTTCAAACGGGGATTGTTTGATGGTCCCTGCAAATATGCTCGAACCCCCCCCCCCTCTTCGCCTCTATATCGGTACACTCATTTCTTAAATCAGAAACTTGACTCTGGGCGCCTTGTTAGACTATATTTGCATGAACATTTGTAGCATTTTATAACATAAATTGAATTTCAATTTTAAAAATTTGACAGATTTTTTAGGTTCGAACTACTCTGGGTACCAGACTCTAAAAAAATGTTTTTGAGAGTCTGGTATCCAGGGTAGGTTCTAATGCACATCTAACTACTGTTAGGGGCCAAAAACATATCGATTTTTTCCCCAACAACGTCGTTTGGACGTTTTGGGGGGAGGGGTTTTGCTTAAGACGTTTTCAAATTGAGATTTTACATCGAAAAAAAAGAATTCTTGTAATAAATTAAAACTTGTAAAATCTGAAAGTTGTCTTCCTTAAGTATCTCTCACTGTCAAAAAAACCCTTGAAATAAACTCAGCTCTTGAACTCTTTAATCTACAGGCTGTCCCAAAAAATTGTGTCCGATTTGTTTGGCTACTGTGCGTTCTATTGCTTCATCCTTGATACAGTTGCATAGGATAGGCTTCAACTTAGAGTTTGAGACCTTATTTTAGCCAATGTAATATGTTGCTGATTTATGGCACACGGAAGTCAAAAAAGTTATTGCTTCAAAAACAGCACTTTCTTTGTTCTCCAAAAATGCCAAAATCACGTAAATTTTGAAAGAAAGGGTTCTAGCGTTGTATTTGCATTTTTTCTACATTTCAAAATGCTATCAGTAAACAATACAATTAACCCTTTTTAAACTATAGAAAAAAATTCCAATACAGCAATAGAACCATTTCTTGCGGTATTTACTTGATTTTGGCATTTATGGAGAACAAAGAAAGTGCTGTTTTTGAAGCAATCAGTTTTTTTACTTCCGTGTGCCATAAATCATTGGCTAAAACAAGGTCTCAAACTCTACGTTGAAGCCTATCCTATGCAACTGTAGCAAAAAACGGGATAATAGAGCTCACAGCTCCTCCACAGCAACCACACAAACAATGTACACTTTTTTGGGACACACTAGGTAACCACTCTTTACTGACTCTTTACTGTATATTTCAAAGAAATGCTGTCAGAATCGTGCTTAGCAGTGAAATTTGATATAGAATTGGGTCCATGCAAGTAGGATCTACAAAATCTAGGCCTACTATATGCACAAATGTTGCTTATATTGGAAATTAGGTCCTGGACGTTTAGGGGGTAGGGGGGTCTAAACGAAAACGTCCAAACGACGTCGTTGGGGGAAATCTATATGTTTCCGGCCCCATAATAAATTTCTTAATTTTATTAACTGCTCAGAGCTCAGAGGAAAACTTTCCCAGTTACTCAACGCCAAGTAAAATTATTTATTGGAGCAATAATCTTCCTAGGGGTGCGGCGCTCTTCAGCGAATCTACAGGGCATGGTCATTAAAAAATTTCCGGGGGGTACCCTTGGACCCCTCTGAATTTCATGGTGCTTAAGCTAATTTGTTGCTATTTTTGCTGTCTCGTGATGAATTGGTAGATATACGCATGGGAGAGCTTCATCGCTTATGTATATAGAATTGAAAGCTATGCACAATATCTGAACAGATAAAATGAACAGTANTTTCCGGCCCCATAATAAATTTCTTAATTTTATTAACTGCTCAGAGCTCAGAGGAAAACTTTCCCAGTTACTCAACGCCAAGTAAAATTATTTATTGGAGCAATAATCTTCCTAGGGGTGCGGCGCTCTTCAGCGAATCTACAGGGCATGGTCATTAAAAAATTTCCGGGGGGTACCCTTGGACCCCTCTGAATTTCATGGTGCTTAAGCTAATTTGTTGCTATTTTTGCTGTCTCGTGATGAATTGGTAGATATACGCATGGGAGAGCTTCATCGCTTATGTATATAGAATTGAAAGCTATGCACAATATCTGAACAGATAAAATGAACAGTATTAGCTGAAAATCAATGTCAGTAATTTTCCGATGAAACCTTAAAATTTCGGAAAAATCCGACGATCTGAATTTTAGGAGGGGGTTCAATTCTTCTCTTCTCAACTCTTCCTACCTCCCCATCGCACACGACGCTTCTGGTTTGACGAGGGCACAATTGTTATCGCATCTTGACTTGAAGGAAAAGCACTTTCAGAGATTTTTGAGGTAAGGGGCATTACTTTTACGACTTCACTTGGCGTTAGTGACGTCATCAGGCTCAGTGTGAAAATGCTTGAGCTTACTGCAACTGAAGAAATGTTTTCAAAAATCAAATGGCTACTTGAAGAGACAAACGGAGCTGATTGCGATGAGTTCATTGATAATCTTGAATTATATTGATCAATTGTCATTAGTGCAAATGCAGAGGCCTTCGAATTTTGATCAGTTAAAGAGGACACGATCTCAGATTTGCTGTTAGTTGGTGTAACGGAATACGTTGACAAGACAGTGATACCAACTGTATTAAATGTATCGTAAGAAATGGATTGAAAAATGGCTGTGGTGGACTTTGATGGACTCACATTACTCGACTTGAGTGTTGGTGTTTGTGGTACTGCCATTGTTGAAGAAGACATAACAGAGTTTGCTCCTAATAAGGAAACAAATGAAATTGAAATGGATGGGGTCATATCTATCCAGCTTGTATTGAAAGTTTGATTAAATATCACCGAGGATGATGTAGTTGGGTCTGCATGACTCGCCGTGTAAAGGTTGCTTTGATTTGTCGATGCAGGCTGTATGTTGATGATGCCATAGGCTTGATTAAACATGACTGAGGATGACGTAGGTGTGCCAGCATATCCTCCATCTCCCCCAACACCACCTCCTGCCACCCTCACGGCAACTCCTTTGTCAATCGTCCATCTTTCTGGTGATTCCAGTAGACTTATCTTTATTTGTAATGTCGGTGTAAGCTGTACATTGATGATGTTATTCTTAAATGGCGCTGGTGTAGGCCTGCTTAGAAGAACCTTTGATGCCACATTGTTGTATGTGACTAGATCCTCTCTCGTTTCCGTTAACAATGGACTGTGCAGTATTTCATTTCTTAATGTAATACCGCCTTCTTCTGATGGGGCTCTTTGTGTTCCCGAGGTAGCAAGGATCATGTTGGTGGTGCTCACCTTGCATGCTGTTGCAGAACTATTTGGAACGTTTGCTGATACCATGTTCTTGTATAAGCTTAGTTCTACGAACTGTTCTGTTGCCACAAGAGTATGTTCTATTTCATTCGTCAAGAAAGACCCAGTAGGACCTATTTGAGATGAGACTTCTTGTGTTATTAATGCATTGATGATGCTTTTCGTCTTCGCTGTTTCTACAGAGCTGCCTAGGTGTATCATTAACATAGAGTCGTGCACATCTTTTCTTGCATCTGTTACTGTACGCAGATGTGTGAGTTCAGCTCCAAAATTTATCGCAGACTCAATCGAGCTTGCTTTAAAAGACTCCTTTGGTTTAAATGATAAGGACAGCGTTATGCTCATCTTTGCTACATCCCGCGTGTTTGTGTCACTTGTTAGTGAAATCGACTTTGGCACAGCTGAGTTGGAATCCCACATATTTGAACTAACTTGGGTTGCGGTTGTTTCTGGAGGTAAAACACTACTTGTTGATGATCTGTTAGCAGATGATGAGCTGAATTGGCTTGCCAGTACTGTGAAAAGTTGCAGAACGTTTTAACGGCAAGTCAAAAGATCATTTTGCCTCAAAGCTTTGTTCACATTGGGATTAAAACGTGTTAGAAATGCATCAGAATTGTAACGGAAAAATTCATTTGCATTATTTTTGCATCAAGTTGAGATTTTTCCGGTGCCTTTGAAGATGTCCTATCGCATTTTGATGGAATCAACAAATTTTGTCTCAATTTTGTATTAAAAATGTGTTTATAAAGATCTTGAAAAGCGTACAGGCTGCGTTAATAGAATTTTTGAGTGGCGAAATTTTAAACAATAAAAGCTACCGAGCCGTAACCTTCTATTCAATTTCAAAGCAAGATTTTCTCCCGTAAACAATAAAATTGTGGTCCGCTAGGAAAATTGCACTGACTGCAAAATAGACTTACTCCAAATTGTAACGTGTTTCTACCCTAGTGTGAACAAAGCTCAAAAGAAATTTTCTAAGAAGCAGACAACTGCAAAATTTGACTTCGAATAAGATTCAAAAATGGACCTTTCATTATCGCATTTCTGTCAATAAGGCGAGCTTGAAAACGTATTTCTGGTCAACTGTTAGACAATTCTTACTGCATAACATTGCTGCAATGTGAAGAAATTCTAATTTCTCCTCCTGAATGTTTTTTTTAGATTAATTTTTAGTTACTTCAACCATTTTGATCTGAAATGATAAAAAAGCCTTTTCGGAAGATCGACGAACTTTGTCAAAACTAGTAATGTAGATATTGCAAGAATCTATGAAATATTATTAATTTGTTTCATAATCAATATTAAGTGCAATATCCTAGCTGCTTGTATTGGGGAGTTTAAGGTCAATATATGCCACACAAATGTAAATAATTGATATAAAATTCAAGCCAGAACTTCGAACTAGTCTGCATACCACATTTTTCAGCATAAATACATTTCATTATTCCGCGTGAGTCAGAAAAATATGTATACGATTGAAAACCTGTAGCTCTCGAAGTGTTTATCGATTGTATCAAAATGCTTCATCTCAAAATCTTTCATAACAGACCGAAAATCCTTGATCAAATTTGCTCACAATTTAGCCCCACAGCTATCATGATCAAATTTCTATCTGGCTTTCTTGCCATCTTATCGCTTAAACGTTTACTAGGCATATAAAGAGACTTCTGAATAATCGTATGAGGCTGGATTACTAACAAATTTGATCAAGGAATTTAGGCCTGAAGGAAGGATTTGGAGATGAAGCATCTTTATAAAACTGCTTGTGATTTGAGAAGGATACGACCGATTTTCACAAACTAAATTTTCTTGTCTAAGTTCATATGTTAACTACACAGATACGGTCAGTCTATAGGAATTTGAAAAATGGTTTGTGAATTATAGGCTTTCAAACGTCTATGCATTTGTTTGCCTTAACCAGTGTATCATAAACAACAGAAAAACCGTAAAGTAACAAGCGTACACCTACTCAAAAGATCAGATCGCAATGAAATTTGGCAATGCCAGGTGAGACAAAGAAAAAACAACCCGAAATATATGAAAACTAGCTTCCTGAAACCAAACGTCATTGATGTATAGAGATGTTGAATGGTTACTTGATATGACTACCGTCCGGAAAACTGGATTCAAAGAAGATTTTGAATTTTAAAGTACTCATTTAGCCCTATTCTACATGGGTAAATCAAGTACTACTTACTCGTAGGGGGGGGGGGGCAAAAAAGGCCCCCCAGATTTTCTCAGCAACCAAGATGTCTACGGTAACGCAAATTGGTACACATAATTACCAAGCAATTTTGATGCTAAAAATAGCATTATATGCTAATTAGCCACAAGACCTGTTGCTAGGCAACGCAAAAACATTGGAAATTTGCTGATTTTGGTTCTTCTCCTAAAAACTTAAATTTTTCAGAGAAAAATTGCCAATTAACAACTTCAAAGCTATATATGTGGTGGATATTGATTTTTCTTGATGAAAACTGCCAAAAATTCTATTTTTTGAATTCTATTTTTTGAAAATTCTATTGTTATAAAAACTGTCAATCAAAGTCATACATGATACCCCTGCAAATTTGCTGATGCCATATTGGCATTTTTGAACTTGTTTTAGTCATATAAACTAAAGGAAATTGATCTTGAATTGTTAATTGATCAATTTCAATCATTTTATACTAATTATTTCATATGTTTATCATGAATATGACGTCATATGTAAGTATGACGTCATATATCTTAAATTTTGCTGATGTCAGCAAAACGTAAACATTTATATATCAAATGAAAGTAGACTTCAAGGAAAATTGATTGGTACCATTTGTATTGAAATCATATGTGTATGAGGAATGTTATGCACGTTTTAATGATTTTCGTTGAGACCTTCCATAGTCACGTGACCAATTATATGACAATGACCTATTATTTATTTGATACAATATTAAATTTTGTTAGAAGTCAAATAGGTTCTTTTTTTATCACGTGTAGTTTAAGTGCAATAAGAGGAAGTTTGCTTGGGGGCCCTTTTTGCCCCCCATGTAGAACAGGGTTAGAGTGAAATAATCGCAGCTCTTTTGCAGACATCATTTCGCGAAGGTTTAGCATATACCGGGTGTCCCAAAAAAACACAACAGATTTGATCCGGGCTAGCGACAAGAGTTTAGGTCGTATAAATCCCAAATAATTTTTGGAGTAATTCTCGATAGTTAACTTGAGGATAAATATCTTGTTTGTTAATATTGGTGCATTGAGAGCTGAAATATTAATCTTGAAAGTCAAAATTTGCCTCCACCTCAAAACCAGAGCTTTTAGGTTTTGACCTATACTGCAAATGCGCTGTTTCGGGAATCTCCTGAATCATAGCGAAATAGGAACAAGAAGACTCGTGCTTAGGAACGTATTTGAATAGAAATCCAAAACTTAACTTGACAACCAGATTCAATAATTTAGTCCCGAAGCCCGAAGAGACATCTTTCTTCATTCTACAAAAAGTTCAAATTACTTCTGCCCAATAAAAGATAGCCATCAGCGGAATGAATGGAAGCATGGGCCCTTGTTCACAACTACTATGCTATGTCTATGATCGAGGAGATTCCCCTAAACAGCGCGTTTGCAGTATAGGCCAAAACCTAAAAGCTCTGGTTTGGAGGTAGAGGCAAATTTGAACTTTCAAGATTAATATTGCAACTTTCAATTCACCAATGTCAACAAACAAGGTATTTATCTTCAAGTTAACTATCGAGGATTACTTCAAAAAGTATTAGGAATTGATTCGACCTAAACTGCTGTCGCTAGCCCCGATCAAATCTGTTGCGTTTTTTGGGGCACCCGGTAGGTACGGGTTGTCTAAAAAAAACAGATTTGGTCGACCCTAGCGATGAGAATTTAGCGTGAATCAAACCAAAAATATTTTTAAAACATACCTCAATGCGATAGTTAACTCGAACATATATACCTTGTTTGTTGTTATTGGTGTGTCTTATACTTGCATGAGATTAGCATGTCTTAACCCAGAACAATATCGTTCATTTCGGTAGATGATCTAAAGAGTCTTGGTAAAATTCATTTCAACCCCCTCTCTGTGCAATAATTAATAGCTCTTATATTATGAAGTATTTATTCCTTTTCTATTTGCAAATTCGTCTTCATGTGGTTGCATCATCGACAAAAAAAGTATGCTAAAGCAACGACAATTTCTTGAAATTTTGCTGCATATTTCGCCATGCTAGCTGCACTGAAACGACTTTAATATATGTATCGTGCAGGCCCAAAGTCATTATGAAACTTAGTTAAAAGGAAGAGAAGTAGTAGGCTAGGCACTACAAAAGAATGGCGATTATATCAATCCTCGATGTCTCGCAAATTTAGTTTGGCACGCATAGTTCACTAGTACACCCAAGTCGTTAATTTTGTTTTTGCAATCATTGTTTTCAACTTTAATTTTAGTTTTTGTCTCAATGTAGACACCACTTTGACGAACAGCCGCCATTATGGATATTTTTCAAATTTGCTGGGGCGCTGGTCTGTGTGCAATTTTTCGTGTTGCGCATGGGCTGGGGTTTTGGTACTGGATCCGGGTCTGGAGCCAAAAGATTTGTACTATATAGCCCAAGCAAACGTCCTTAGTGGCGGATGTTCGTTAAAGTGGTGTACTGTGCTGTTGTTTACTTTTATGTAATGGCCGCGGAGTAGATATTGCCTTTTGCTCCTCGTGGTATCGTTTTAGTAGTATTGTATAGTAATTTGTAAATAGCGTAGTTAGTAATATGTATTGTAAACTTTTTATTGGAATGTATAAACAAAATTCACTGGGGTTCTACAAGGTAGTAGCAAAATGTATAAGCCAACAATTGCTCAACCAACAATATAGCCAACAATAGTTCAAAAGCTTCATGCTCTTTCGTGTATTTACTTACTTGACACTGACAAACTCAAGCATATCCTGCGGGCACTTATCCTATCCCAGTTCAGCTACTGCCCCTTAGCTCGATAACAAAAGATCAACCACATTCACAAAAAGGCACTAAGCATCGCATACAAGGATATTGTTTCTGATTTTGATGCACTTTTAACGAGAGATAATTCTGTGTCTGTCCACAAACGGAATCTGCAATGGGATAGAGAGTATTGCTTTCTTGGGATGTAAACTGTGGCATGGACTCTCAAATGACATTAAACAGTCACTGAATATTTCCCTCTTTAAAAAACGTATAAAGGAGTGGAAGGGCGATGAATGCAACTGCCGATTATGCAAGACTTTCGTAGCACAGGTTGGGTTCTTGAATTGATCTTGTCTTATTTATATTCAAAACTCGCCTGTAAATATGTATCATATGTATATATAGATATCGCTTATTGTCAGACTCATTAGAATTGTTTTACTTTGCATTTGATAGTAATTTTTATTTAATTTTTGTTTTGTTTTAGTAGGCATCAATTAGCTGTAATTTAGCTATCACTTTTAAACGCCTACAATAAAGAAATTAATAATAATAATAAACACCTGATTAATCTCTTGAATCAAGCAATAAGTGAAAGTGGTGTTGATTTATTCTGCCACCCTGTATAATGTCTAATCCTTTTGCTAGGGTTTGTTGTTGAGTTTATTGAATTTAAAAAATGGAAAGAAAACTCACTGGCAGCCTGGCCTGACCTTCCTGTTGTTCTTCAATTGTAATTTTCTTCCAAATTTTGCATCCATTGTGATGAAACGGTAGCTGACTGTGTTGTCCAACTTTCTTGTATTCATTTGTGTTGATATAATGTACAACGTAATTACAGTCGTTATCAATACTGCATTGATGAAATCGTTTGTGAAATAAATTTGTTATCGTTCCATCTTGCTTCACTGCATTGTTTCGATCCGGCAGTTCTTCGAATATCCCTCTATGTATGTTAGAGGAACTGCACAAGCATACAATAACACGAAAAAATACCAATTTTCTTAGAGAAAACATCTTTGATTATTACGTTGACACCACGTTGAGTGAGATAACACAGTATGTTTACACTTGCTGCATATTTTTCTAGTTTGTTGATGCTTTGCTGAATTGAACTTACCAAGTAAATAAAATTTGACGAGGGTCCTTTTAAATTGATTTTTCATTGAACAATATAAGTAAAATTGAGCGCACAGGTGGCACTTTTCAAGTCAGAGATATTGCTCCAAACAGGCAATCTCAATGATGAAGCCAAGAATGAGCTTATATCTCCAACTTAATGGAAGTCAGGCTTGAGAGTGGTTTGATGTCTGCTTATAGATAAAATAAACTATATCAAAGAATGCAGCATAACAGGCTTGACACTCAACAGCCAAACAAGAAGGTTTTGAAAAGTGGCCAGAACTTTCGCAAATTTGTTAGCTGAAGCCTCGTCCGGGAAAAATACTACCGGGTGTGTAAAAAGTTTTACGTCTTCTCCATCTACAAAAAAAGGTGATGGATGAAAGTTTTTCTAGGCTATAAAGTTCCTCAACAAATAGCTGTTCATTGAAATCCTTTTATTAAGATAAATGTAAAAATATCAAAGATAACATTTGGGTAGAAACAAACAGGATGTTATGTAGGCATAACGTTTATTTTAGATTTGGCAAGGAAGGGCATTTTCATCAAAATGCTAAACATACCACTTTAACCCGTAAACACTGTACAGCAGTTCACTCTGTCTTAAGTTTCAAGTTTCCACGACCAGCCACAATTTTGTAACGATTTCATCCTTTGTTTTTGGATAAGACGCTAGAGCGGCATCGCTCCAATTGAGCACCCAACGGATTTGTTCCTAGCTATAACAAAAAAAAACAGCGAAAATAGTTTGCCGACGCCATTGAGCTGACTCCTGCTCATTTTCTTTGACGTCGATGTATAAACATGATTATGGTGAATTTTTTAAGTTGGCCTACCTGGAATGGAATTGTAAGTACCTTTGAATTGTCCTTCGTCTTTTATAGCAGTGCTTTTATTTCACACGCTTAAAAAATTTGTGTTAAACCAGAAATAAAAACAACATGACAGGAAAGCTTGCTCTGCCTCTTCAGCTTAAATTTAGATAGAAATCGACAAGATCCCGCTTTCATTCTGTATTATAGGGGGTTGTGATTAGGAAGCAGTCAGATTGTCAGTTTTCCCCCTTTTTGAGCAACCTGTAGTACTTTGATGCTCTCGAAGCTGTCATATCACTCCATGAAAACCTCGTATGCCTTTTCAAAAATTCACGAAAAATCCCTAAAAAGAATCCCAAAAATCCTATTGTTTTAAATAATCTCGTACGCTTTTCGAAACAGAGATACACATACACCCCTCGCTAGATTAAGGAAAGAAAGTAGAACGAAGGAGGGATTGGTAATCGGCTGCATTACAGATAAGTTTTTGATTTTATTGAAGGGGAATTGTTTTAAATTCAACGAGAAAGGGTTGAATACTACGAAAAAAGAATACATAGAAAAATTGGCATTATTTTCTATGANGATAGCCATCAGCGGAATGAATGGTTCCCTTGGATGTGAAAATAAATTATTTGGTGCAATCTTTATTGCTTGAATGAAATGCATTTTGTATCATCTATCTTGGAATTATTACGAAACAAGCAATCGTATACACCCAAGGGAACTAATTTCCACGGATAAGATCTTTAAAAAAGATCACGCACTCGTTCTTGGATTAGCATTTTTGTAGTTGCATTTTGATTGAAGAAAGCTATTCCTTGGTGACTGTATGCATTGACATGTTATTCAAATGTGTGCCAATACTTGTAGGAGAAATATGTTAGAAGCAGGGGTGCTCAAAAAGGGCGAATTTTGGAGAATTAGGCCGTTTGGACTGCTGCATGTTTAAGTGTCTGGCTTAAACAAGAGACAGCTCGGATGATTCTGACCTTAAACAGGTATCTTTCACAAAGGTGAAGCAACCTCTTCGCTGTGAGATACTTTTATAAAGCGACTTATTTAAAGAAAAAGACGAATTTTCTCCGAAGGGTGCTCAGTTGGGGCGAGGCCGCTCTAGTACAAAGTGATTAGCGATTGCAA
>REGM01000184.1:199239-276634 GCA_004194415.1 Aurelia aurita
CTACGCGCATCCACCACATCTACGATAATATACCGCCCCGTTCACGCGCATCCATCACTATTACGCGTATAGGTTTGCT
This sequence comes from Aurelia aurita, assembly GCA_004194415.1. Taxonomy (NCBI): domain Eukaryota; kingdom Metazoa; phylum Cnidaria; class Scyphozoa; order Semaeostomeae; family Ulmaridae; genus Aurelia; species Aurelia aurita. The sequence goes on from REGM01000184.1 coordinate 199,319, forward strand.
AGCGTGTATATATATATATATGCTTATAACTATCTGTAAATAACCAACTGTAAAGAATGTTAAATGAAAATGAAAAATGAAAAAAACCGGTAATTTTTTCTGCGAGAAGTCGTATTTGACCAGCGCCTTCGATCGTTTTTCATTGGCTCCTTAAAAAAACTGGATATAAATTGATTCTATTTGCTTTCATTCATACTCTCATTTATGTTCAGACGGGTCCGGTTTTAAATGAAATTATTTCTGTAAGTCAAATTATAGCTCCAGTTGTTGATAATGTCTTCAAACTATTTGACCCCTTAGCCAGCAAATATGTAGCATAAAAATCATCAGATGTCAACTTTGTATCAATTTTTATTGACAAGTCACTTTCTGTGAAGGTCTTTTCAATTGGGAAAAAATGAATTCCATTGTTTGGCAAAGGTGCCAACGAATTCTCTTAGGTGGACATGGGCATATCGACTTACTAGTCAGCAAATTTCTTGGCCTGAACAACATTATCGCCAGAATCCTTAGTAAGAGTAGTATCAGTTTTTGTTGATGAATCACTTTCAGAGATGCTTGAGGGGCTGTACTTTACTTTTACAACTTCGCTTGGTGCTTGTAGCGTCATCAGGCTTTCTTGGGTAATGCTTGAGCTTGATAGAACGGACGAGCTTTCGGCAAGTGTAGACGTCACCCCTGTTGAACCTGGGCTTGAGGACGGTTGAATTGATGGTACATCATGGCTCAAAGATGAGGCACTGTCAGAAAAGCTTGAGGAAGTGGGCTTTGCTTCTAATATTTTGCTTGTTGTTTGTGATGTCACCAGGCTTTCTGTGGCAATGCTTGAGCTTGCTAGAACTGAAGAGCATTCTTGATCCGTATCAGACATTCGTGTTGAATCCTTGTTTGAGGAGGGTTGAATTGATTGCACATCGTGACTCAAAGATGAGGCACTTTCAGAAATTCGCGAGGTAGTAAGTGTTGCTTCTACGACTTCATTTGGTGTTCTTGACGTCGGCAGGCTTCCTGCTGAGATGCTTCCTGCAAGAGAGGATCCCCCTTGACGTATAAAAGAGGTCAAGCTTGGATCTGAGCTTAACGACGTCTGAAGTTTTAGTGCATCGTGACTCAAAGATGAGGCACTTTGACAGATTCTTGAGGAAGTGGGCTTCGCTTCTAAGATTTCACTTGGTGTTTGTGACAGGAGAAGGCTTTCTGTGGCAGTGCTTGAGCTTTGTAGAACTGAAGAGCTTTCTTGAAGTATAGCCAAAGTCCTTGTTGGATCTGGGTTCAAGGAGGGCTGAACTGAAAGTACATTGCGACTCGAAGATGAGACACTTTCATAGATGTTTGAGGATGCAGTCTTTGCTTCTAATACTTTGTTTATTGTTTGTGATGTCACCAGGTTTTCTGTGGCAATGCTTGAGCTTGTTACAACTAACGAGCTTACTTGGAGTACACCAGAAGTCCATTTTGGATCTTGCTTCGAGGAGGCCTGAATTGTCATCACATCATTGCCTGGGGAGAAGAAGCTTTCAGAGATGCCTATGGTCGTAGGAGTTATGGACTGTTGTAGAGCTGAGAAGAACAAATAAAAAACACTGCTTGAGAAAAAAGAGGTTGACATTAATATCTTGGAACTTCCTTGTTTTGACGGGAAATTTGTAGCTTCAGTTGAAACCCTGGCAAAATTGCATGGCATTATATTAATACTATGACACACTGCCCATTTAGGATAGTGGCTCACGCAAAACAGCGCGTTTGCAGTTTAGGCTAAACCCAAAAGCTCTGGTTTGGAGGTGGAGGCAAATTTGGACTTTCAAGATTAAAATGTAAACTTTCAAAGCACCGATATCAACAAACAAGATATCTATTTTTAAGTGAACTACTTAAAAAATGATTAGAAATTGATTTGACCAAAACTCTTGTTGCTAGCTCCGATGAAGTCTGTAGCATTTTATTTGGGACATTCGGTATTTTGCAGAATATTGCATTTTTAGCCAAAAAGCTATTTCTTGCTATGTCGTATGAATTTTCTGATCCTAAATGATATAAGAGCTTTTTCAAGGGTATAAGAAACCAATTGAAGTGGTGATGCACAATTAGAATTATTTCTCGTGATTTCAGAGAATGCTTCAAAACCAGGTAGCTTGGAGAAGTGCAAATTACCACAAATTCAATGCAATTTCAAGACTTCACAATATGGCAAAACTTAATTTGGTCTTTGATACAAATANTTATCTGCGTAATCCAATATTTCTAAGGAAGCATTGGAAAAATAGCGAGAACAAATTTAAGTAACTTTACAAGACCTGAATTTATAATGTAAAGCATCGCATCATCTTTCCTGACTCTTTACATTGAAAAGTAAATGTGAAAGATAATCTTTTGAAAACTGTACACGTCTTTACTTAGTCTGTAAAGATGATTTTCATCTTTACAATAAGTAAAGATATTGTAAAGTTGACAGATCATATTTACATGTACTTTACAGAGAATTGGAATTCTATGTAAAGTTAATTTTCCATGCAGTGCACAATATGGCAAAACTTAATTTGGTCTTTGATACAAATACAAAAAAATAAATTTTCAATATCGGTAACTTAATCGAATTTTAATGATTTTTGAAAAATTTCACTTTTTATTGGGTCACCCGGACCCGGTAGATTCCATTGCTTTTGATTAGCATTCCAGCTCAGTGAGATTAGCAATAGCAAGGGAATTTATGCAATGGAATTGTCAAGCAGAAAAAGTACAGAGAGCAAGCTACAAAAGATGCCTTGAAGTCAGGATGGCTAAATCACTCGTTGTAGATTTAAAAAAGGTTTTGTTAAAGGAAAATTCAAGGGTTTTGTAAAATTAATGTTAGAAAACAAATGTACCATCTCCTTGAATCAAATGACAAACTTTTTCCACATTTAGAATTGTGTTTCTGCTGTCAATTCAATAAAAATCTTGGTACTTTAGGCCAAATGTCGCCACCATTGATCTCTAGTTTTTTCACGAGAACACGATAAGGAGGCTAGTCGTCACGATTCAGAGGCGAGAAAGCAATATGGCAGCCTCATTCTCGAGTTGAACGAGACGTCAGAACGGTCTGACCTTGTGCTTAATGAATAGTTACTACGCATTTGTCGCAGACGTAATTTCACAGAGAAAAGGCAAAAAAGTTGGAAAAAAGTACGATACACCATTCATAACAGTATAATCTCTCATTTTATCATAAATCATACCAACCCCGGAATTTTCCTTTAAGAGAATAACTGGGTTTATGTCGAAAGGACAATTCTTGTATCTGAAGCTCACTGGTACCTTTTTCCAGCATGGAACATAATTCATGGATAGATCTAAATACATAATCCAGGCATTTTTAGTGACCTTATTTTGAAGCTGAGCATTCTTCTTTTTTTTTCATTAAAAACTAAACGAGAACTGTGATTACTACTGTTAGCTTCTGAATTAGATACATACAATGCATTAGGCAGACCTTTCTTTGGAGCAACCTTTTTTCGCACGGAAAACGAGTAAATTAGTCTTTCAGGTTTCGGCGCAGCTTGTGTGACTTCCCTAATTGGCCGCATAAAATATTTTCTTTCTGTTGATAATCATTTCTATTAACACGTCGATCAAAAGCAATAGATGCTGTTGTTAGAAAATCTGCCCTTGTTTAAGGAGTGCTCTCGATGTCATTTTCCCTGTCATATTTTGCGGGCAATACCTGTCACTGTATTCTAGATATACAGTCGGTGATCAAATCCGATGCCCAGTCTATTGTTTTTCTGTTGGTATTTCCAGTCCTAGTTCATAAAAGCCCAGTTCCAACCAAAAAGTCCCGTTCCTAGAGTGTCATTTTATGCAAATTTCCGATCTTATTCTACACCTTCAAGACCCTCTTAGGATATCAGCCTTCAATGAAAGGTTTATCATGTCACTCACAGGCAACCTTACCTTCATTTGGTGCTTGAATTGCTATCTTCTTCCAAATTGTGACTCCGTTTTGGAAGATTGGTAGCTGATTCTGTTGTCCAACTTTCTTGTATTCATTTGTGTTGATATAATGGACAACGTAATTACACTCGTCCTCAATACTACATTGATGAAACTTCTTGTGAAATAGATTTGTTATCTTTCCTTCTTGTTTCATCACATTTTTTCCATTTGAGAGCTCTTCGAATACCGCTCGATGGATGTTAGAGGCACTACAAAGGCATGTAAAAATATGAAGAAATATCAATTTTCTTGGAGTGATCATCTCTGATTTCGAAATTCAGCAAGATAACACAGTCTATCGATTTTAGCACGCTTTCTTACAGGCAATCGATTGCGTGGCTGCAATAAAATAGACAAATATGCGAATGATGACGGGGGTACTTCTATCAATGCTGCAATTAGCAATCATTACCAAGTCATCGGACGGGTGGAATCATTCAAGTCAAACATAATTCTCCAAGTCAGTATCTATTAAGAGTCTAAAGTCTTTACCGTATACAGCAGAATGGCCAAGTTGATCTAATAATTTGATTGATCCAAATCGTCATGCCTTCCTCTGCTTATTGGAGATTGTCAGCAAGCAATTTTGTAGCGATACGTTGCAATTCTTACTAAACTTAATGAACTTCCCTTGCAGAGGACTGAATGGCTCAGAGGTAGCGCTCTTGACTAAAAATCTGAGGGTTCGTGGTTCCAGTCCCCGCCCTGTCAAACCTGGTACGTAGAATGAGAAGAGTCGCCAACTCTCTGTAATTCCAGGCTAAAGGAATCACGAGATGTGGTCACATTTAGAGGAAGGATCAGGACATTGCTTCGATAAGCTTAGCTTCTCAATGTCCTGACACTTCTTTCGGATGCTAGGTAGAAATATAGAAAAATAGAGGATTGAAAAGAAAATAGCCCAAGTTCTGACTTTTGTGCGTAAAAGTGACACTTTATCAGAGCTTAGCAAAATTGTAATCCTTCCTCGAGCAAAAGATCTCATATCTAAAATCTTCTTCATTTTTGAGTGCATAAAAAGCGATAAAAAGGGCGTCAACAATAAAATTAAGTAGAGATCTTCCTCAGCATTCCAATATTTTGATATAGTTTCGTTTAACCCTATCAAGCCTAGGGTATTTGATGCTCTAGGAAGACTAGGGGGGGCTGATTCGGCCCCCCCTATTTTATTCCTGTTCTGTACAACATAGAGCCATTAAACTTGGCATATGTATAGTACATCATGAGATGAACCCAAAAATGGAATCTATTTTTAGATATGTCACGTGACCTGCTCATGACGTCACAATATTACAATTTCAAAATCATAAGGGTTCAGTACTAAAAGATTTCAATTGCTGATTACCAGAAAACGAAAAGCAGTAAGGATATCAGTCTACTTTTTATGTATTCTATGGTCAAATTGCATTTGCTTTGTAGACAAAATTTATTAAAAAATGATGACTTCATCACACAAAAATTCAAAGAATTTGCGCATGCGCATTGCATAAATACGGTGATTTACTCATCCAAATTTCAAAATAAGTAGTCAGTTCGATAGAGCATCTAAAATAAGTCATATTCCTAGCTTCACATTGATTTCCCATGTTTCCTGTAGATTGTATTAGGGTTTATTCAAAATTTGTGGCCGACTTCTTTTGAAAATGAATTTTTTTTACCCCCTGGAATGAATTTCATTTTTCTAAAAAATTTATTTTTCCGTGTAAGAAAAATAAAAGGTAAAAGTCAGAAAGTTACAGAGTGGTAAATGCAGTTAGTACGGATATACAGCAGAAAAGCTGCTAGGAGAGCTGATTTTGCCCCCCCCCCCTAGGCTTGATAGGGTTAAATTTGTAAATTTGTTATAACATTTCTATTCCATGCTTTTGCTTAGACTTACAACGTGATTCCTTGTATTCGTTCAAATGTTTAATCTGACTCTTATTTTCTCTCATATATGTTTGAGCGATAACCAACCAATTCAATGAGCGATACTGAGATTTATATTATGAGTCTAGTTTTTGCTATTTAAGTTAGGTAAGAAAATTTGTATATTATGGTTTTACGTTGTAGTCTTTTTGCACGGCCTCCCTGTAAAGCAGTCTCCATAGACTGACGGGGCTACCGTGGTTAAATAATGATAGTTAAAAGGAACGAATTGTTCTGAAAAATCTTCCCTCCATTCTTCAGACCGTCATTTTTCCTGACTCCGCACTTTGCGTAAAGAGATCATTCGAGGTACCAAAATGGCTTACATCGAGCGTGACCACCCCCTGATTACATGTGATTGAAAGTGTCACCTGCTAGAGTGTGAAGTACTTTTACTTAAATCACATCATTATTCATCGCCCAGCTAGGGTATCAATATTAGACAAGTGAGAAAGGCGAGGTTAAATGTAATATAGGCGGAGTTATGTTTCTCAATAACCAGCATTGCATCGATTATTATATTCGCTTAAACAATATACTCTGCTCGTTCACCGTCCCATATCGTTTAAACTTGGATGCAAATAAATTCATCTTAAAATGAATTACCTAAGTTGAAAGATGAGATCGCACACGTCAAAAATAGATTATTGTATTTGATAATGTCAGCGCATGTTTGAACAAAGCAATCCCAAGGAAACAATGGCGTGTGTAGGTTGCTCCTTGGTCCTATTTATAGACTATGCCATTTCTTTCATTATTTACAGACTATGCCATTTCATGCTCAGGTCATTCACTTTAAAAACGCAAAATCAAGATCTTGCCTTCCTTGCAAAAATATTACCATTAATTCCGTTACACGAAAACATCCCGTCATTCTCTACAAGACTAGGAAGTGAAAGCGCTCGCTTCGCTCGCGCTTCAACATTCCTAGCTCCTGCGGAGAGCTTCTAAAATACTCAGTGTTGATAATCTGTAAACTCTCTTTTTCGACATTCGACTTCCGTCGATTTCCTATCCGCGAAAGTTCTGATCGGCTACCGTTGCCACTTGCCACGCTAAATTGTTTGTTATCTAGCTATTGCTTCTTTCAGTCTTCTCATACAACTGACCGGGTGTGCCGCTCAATAGGGGATAAAAGTTATGGGACATGGTATTATAAGTGAAAAGAAAATTTCGGTAAAGGGTGTCATAAGCCTATTGTTTGCAAATAAAAACCATTATTTTAGACATCACTTTGAAGAATTGAGTATCCAATTCAAGTGTGCGTTTTTTATTTGCCGATACCTACTGTAGTTGAACCGTAAACGTGCACCGCAATATTGTAGGAGCCCAGGGGATTACTTGTCTAGGAGAGTAACGGGGATGTGTGGAAACTCTTTCACATCCTAGCCCTGTCCCATAAGAAAAATTTGCCAAAAGTATACCCTGTCCCATAAAAATTTGCCATAAGTATATGTGATGAATCTTCCCTTTTTATGACACCCTGTCCAACAAGTTTCACTTCTTAAAATGGAAAACATTGTTTCTAATATCTGTGGGTAGGCCTACTTGCTATACCTGAAAGACTTCAAATTCCATCATTGAGCACTGCCCTGTCACTTTTCACGAGTTGTTGTTGTTTATTTTTTTCTCCTGTCGATATAATTCTTAATTTTGCTTTTATTATTTTCGAAATCCGAGGTTCTCGCTAATATTAGTGTGATCTTTACCCTTTGCCTTGTTATTGCCCCTTGTTCTCCAGTTGTATGTAGGTTCGATCATAGTCATGGTTCGATGTATAAAATTGGTTTCTGCTGTGAGTCATGATAAGTAGATACTCCGTTTGCAATCCTCATTCTCGTGTTTGCACTCATCTCCCTAATCAATTTGGAAACTTTATAGATACCCTATACACAAACTCCACAACCTCTATTATCTCTTTCTATTTCGCCTCCCTGATTTCACTTTACAAATGCCATTCTGTCCTTATCCTTTCAGACCAAGGGCTGTAGGAAGATACTAAAAACCCAATTAAAGCGACATACCTTCAGTTCTTTGTTAGCTTTAAAGTATTCTTTACATCCATATTATGTTAAAACCATGGTTGTCATTCTTTTGTGTTGACCTGCTATCGAATCCTAATCGAAATTGCCAGCGTCGCTGCAACGAACTTGTAACCGCCATTGCCATGTGAGTTTAGGCCCAACTAACGAATGCGCGATTTACTCAAAATCTAATTGTCCACATTAAAGGTCGATAAACACTACAATACTTGCTACACATGCTATAAAGCATTTTCCCTATAATGTGACCTCTAACTACGAGTGGGTACATATAATGACCTTGGGAAAATGTGCTTGCAAGCCATTAGTGCCTGGGAAATGTAATTAAGGAAAACTTCTACTCCGTTAATTACCTCATAAGGTTTTTAGTTTATGAATGAATGAATAGCAAAGTAAGATTCGAAATTCTACTACAATCTTACGCTCATCTTGTAAAGTACTTCATGTATGCGAATTCTCGGTCATACATCGAATAGGCTTTGTTCAGTCATTGTCTGGTTACAATGAGATATTGTTATTTTACAAAAGAAGAAAGACTAATTGGATAATTGGCTACGTGCCTTATATATATAGATTAACCGTACCTTATTCTCACCAGAAGTGCTACTCAACCTTTGAGATAAAAATAGGATTTTCATTGGTCTGATATAGCATCACAAATCATGATCATATTTCGATGAATCATAGGTCAACCAGGGCAGATTTTGTAAAAAATAGCATCAGCTGCCCTTTATTCATTCATTTTCATTTCATTTGACTTATTTTTACAGGGTTAAATACATTCAGTAAAATTTAAATAACTGATCTCCAATGTGCCCTGCTTAAAAACAAACTAACCTAATACATGAATTGCTAACATAAATCAACTTTAATATCATATATAAAAGAAAAGAAAAATTTATAAAAAAGAAAGTGACTCAGAAGTCATATGTATTTGCTGAACGTTGGTTTAGAAGATCAACCTCTTTGATCTTTCAAGAACGATTTTGGTCTCATTTTGAAAGTAGCTAGCGAAGGAGCAGTTTTAATTTCGTAGCTCAATTGGTTCCAAACAGTGACTCCTCGACACTATAGAGGCTGTTTCAAAGTCAATCATTTCTTTGATTGTTAACCATCCTAGTTGTGATGGTTATCATTGGCAGCTGTGCAAACAGTGAACAATGGCATCCTGTACTTTTTCTGGACAGCCAATGTTCGAGATAGGCATTCTAGATAGCAAAAGTTTTTCTATGCAAGTCCTCATAGCAAAACAATGGAAAACGAAATTCATTCAAGATTGCGAATGTTCGAGATAGCCAGCATTCGATACAGCTGAAAGTGTTTCCATGTAATTGTAAGTCCTTAGTCCTTGGCGAGGGGAAATTGCCATTCAAGCAAGATATTAAATACTCGATATATAATGGGTATAATGAATGGATGTCAACTGTAGATAATTTGTCAGGCTTTGGTGCAAAGTACTTTGGATTATATGTAACTCAATTCGTGTTCTGAGTTCCGAAGCAACTTCTTTCATGTCACAGCTATACTGGAAATGGGGGTCGTGCTTTTTTTTCTTCTCAAACTTTACAAGATTTTGTATGGAGTCTATGGGAACACGTTGTGTTCTATGGTGAAAAAATATGGCTTATTTCTTCTAACCCCCAACTGGGAAACAACTTAGTGGGTTAAGCTGAGTGCAAATTTTGTCAATGCACTAACAGCCCAAATTTAGGCCCCGATGATGAGAGAGCACCACTGTTGGTTAGCGTTGGAAAAAGGAAAAAAAGCAAATCACTTTATATTTGAAGTGTGCTAAGAAGCTCTGAGGGGCCTTTCTTATTCTCTGGTCCCAAGAATTAAATAGGGATTAAAATGAAATTTTACATCACAGTTAATTCGGGCAAAGAGATCGTGTCGTTGCCTTCCTAAAAGGAAGGGTAACCAGTTACTGTACCCCTTAGTACCTATAGAATAACACCCCTGCCGTGCTCTATTGCCTTAGAATGTTATTTGGATAACATTGGATGATTTAAGCCCCCTGTGGCCTTGTGCAATGAGGTGTAATATTGTTTAGGGAATTGGGCTTATATTGCTCCCATTGTTTCTGGATACAGGTTTGCAAATCTGTTCGTGTTCCTCTTTCGGACCTTATCTATCTGACGACTCGCTGTGGCCAGTAGCAACGACGAAAAGTATTTTGGCTTTTCGCGTGTTTGTTTGCATTTTTGCGTTTCTGTTAAACTTTTCTGTAGACTTTGTTATGGTTTACATTTTCTGTAGACTTTGTTATGGTTTTGTAATACCTAATGGCGTCGTGTAACACCGAAGCTGTGGGGACTTTAGAGGTAAAACTACTCTCTCTATTCAAGGGCAAAGCTACATCACTTTTTTTCGAATTTGCAAAAACTTTAAATAACGCATGAAAAATATGAGTTTTTCTAAATTTTCTCCGTAGCCGAAAGTGATACCGTTTCAAAACGCCAAAATATCGCAATTTGCTCTTAATGATTGATTTGGACCCTCCATTCTGCCTAGCAAGGCAAGGCAAACACGCTAAGCAAGTTTTGTCCTTGCTGTGACTAGTGTGAGACAAAAATAATTAGCAAAAGTTCTGTTACTCAACGCGATTTTAAAATAGGATTTAAGCTTACTCCACCCTTCGTCATAGTTACCCTTGTGTGGAGAAGTATTTCCTTATCTTGAAAAATGCCACCTGTCCGATCTTGTTTTGAAGTTGATATAAATTAGTTTACGTTTTCTACGCTGCAGTTTTTAGATTTTTGGCTGTAAAATAATTCAAGACAGACATATACAATTTGATTTGACTGTTGAAAAATTAAAAATTAATGCAGAATTACTCCCATCAACGTTCATTTATTTAATCACTTTATGTCAGTCAAGTGCTCGACAAAGTAGAAACAAATACAGCAATAAACAGATAGTGGTATATCAAGATCGTGGATTTATTGTTGAATATCAGATAGTGGTATTAAGAGTAACGATGCTTGAAATCAGAAGATTGGTATTTTCTAATATTATTTTATGTTTATGCAGTGCCTTGAACAGGAATAGAGCGGTATTTAAAGAGCTGCCTGATGGAAACAGCGCAGTAAAGCAAGGACAAACGATGACGAATTATAAAGTGTTTGCCAAAGTAGTTACGTCATAACTATTGCTGACATTAATGCAACATGTAATATAGTTGTGTTTACTTATGTTCTTTCAACCTTTTGTGTCAGTGGATGGCAAAGTAGTTTTACCTACGTTTTAAACCTTCTTTTACTGTGAACTTCTTGTTGTCCTTCCAGTCCGACTTCCATTCAAAGCTAGATAACTATTGGAACAAAGCGGTCGTATCCGTAGTTTGGATATTGCATTTACCAATAACGTAGAAAGAAACAGAACTTAAATTTACCGAACATTACTTGAAGTTCATGAAATTTACAGAGTCAGAAAAACGTTGAAACGTTTCAAAACCTGTGGTTCAAAATTATTCTCCCAGATATCGCTGATCTTGTAATTGGTTTAGAAATGAGCCAGTTGTTTTAAAGCTGTCTGGTTTTGAATCATACTGCAGAAAAGCACTGATGATTACTAGATCAATTTCTTCGTGTATATTAGGCTTTTAATTTGGTCATAAATGACAGAGAGAGACGCACACTATCATTGGAGACTTCAAGGATGATACAAAGCTGAAAATGTTCGCTTTTAGGCTCAAAATAAGGTTTTTCAACCTTGAAGTTTTGAAAAAAAACATTCTGTTTTCTTTAAATATTGTTGGGTCCTTGAAAAAATATGTCTAAAAGAAAATTAATCGTAGGTTTGATAATCGAGTTTTGTGTAAAGTTTAAAAAGGAGAATTTTTTGGGGCACCCGGTAGTAAGCTCCACTATCGTTGAGGTGAAAAAAGGCATCAGAACCAGTTATATGTCAAATCCAAAATACGAAGGCATTTGAAAATTTGGTGCTATTTTGATAGTAAAGCTCTCAAATTCTCATAACTGAGTAGCTACTATGTAGAAGTTTTACTTGTATTCTGAACTGTGTTATCTTAGGTTACAGGACTTTGACAAGCTATAACTATCACAGTAGAAGATATAAGCCTTTGCGATCTTTTTCATTAACAGAGCGAAATCTATGACAACTAAACTTCAGTAGCTAAGTTTCTAGAAGATCTTAAAATTAGTGTGATTCTTTGATCTCTCGTGAGATAGATATCCTTTCATCTCTACAAATCAAGAATTTTTTCATCTCTTTCAGAGTTGTTTGTTCAATTTTAAAATTGTAAACTATGTTGTATGTTTGTTGGACTGGCTTGTAGTTAGCTAGTAGTTCTGTGATGGTTACATTTGGAAGTAGAGGTTTACAACAGACTCTTTTGTTCATCTATAAGACGAATGTTTTTGAAGAGCACTCTTACGGGAGGGGCCATGCCCCCGGCCCCTTCCCACTGTATCCGCCCCTATAACTTGGATAAGAAAATTTTATTCATCAAAATCGGCCGAATGACTCTCAGGTTATAAACCATTTATATAAATGCTTTATCTCAAATTCCTTCAAAAGGGGCCAATCAAACTTTTTTTGTCTATCTTGTCTTCTCTCGAATATGTACTAGGTGTGCAAAGGGGTTGCTACATAAACGCATACTCTTGAGACAGTCATTCAGCCTTTTTCCATTTGTCTGCTATTATCACGAGGTTGAGAAACCATTTACACTGTACCGGTATAACTTTGGATCGGTAGCAAAGGTGCAACGGATCAACCTCCCGTTTACATTGTTGCCGCTAATTCGTAAACTTTTTTTCCTTCTATCCACTGAATAATTTTTGTCTGGAGCAACGTAAACTCTCTTGAAGTGTAGCAACGTTTTAGTGGATCAAAACTGTACAGGTACCGTGTAAATTCTGTCTGATTTGCTGGCAAATTTGGTCAAGGATTGTAGGGCTGTTTTGAAGAATTTTGAGATAAAGCATTGTTATAAAATTGCTTGTAGCTTGAGAACGATAGGACCGATTTTGACAAACTAAATTTTCTTATCTAAGCTGATATGTTAGCTAAACAGGTATTATCAGTTTATAGAAATCTGATAAATGGTTTGAGAGGGACAGGCTTTCAAATCATAGCCTCCAAATCTTTTCTTTTGTCCCAATCTCCCCTGGGGTTCTGCTCCATGCTCTGATCAGATCACATTTTCTCCTAAAATTGACCAATCAGGTGCCGTCATTGTATTTACTTCCGCGTTTCGCAGCAAGGTTTAGGCCATTTTCGACTGTTTTGACCACCATACCAAAAAAAAACATTGCACGCTCGGATAAGCCGATTTTCATCAAAATTTCAACCGGAGAAGATTCTCTATGCTTTGGACCATAACATCGCCGTGCGATCGCAACAAATAGCCGATTTGTGGCATTTTTAAATTCATTGCAGTCATTCATGGGCCTTCATAGGTAACAGATTCTACAAACATTACCAAAAAGAGAAGCACAAACTGAAAACGTGATGCAACACTAGTGCATAAACTTACCTCGACTGGTTTTGATAATAAATATATTCACTTTTTTTGCCACAACCTACTGCCAGTTTCACCAATAAATCGTTCACATCGCTTCCTTATGAGTTATGAGACAACATTATCGACAAAAAGGGCGCGAAAACTCCCGAATGCGATCACCTCCATGCCATCGTCGAATAACATACCATTCCAATCAACTGTAATGCGAATCGACAGTAAATAACAAATACAGGAACTTGCCACGTTCAAGAATGGGAAGAGCTGTACATCCAATGTGGCCAGAAAGAAGATTTCGTCATTGCTAACAATACCATTCCTTTATCCAACTGCTGCCATCATTGCGAGTTTATAAGGCAATAACATCAACCAAAACGTCGTATGAATTTATGAATAACATCCTTTACTTTTAGTGCAAGAGAAGTTACTAAAGTCTTACACTGTAGCAGGTACATGAAATAGAAATGGAATGCTGGGTTTAATGTATTTACGAATAACAACAAACAGAAGAAATGTACATTTTTTTTTCATCATGAAAAATTAGATTGGTAATTTTGACAAGTCGACATTTGAATACTATTTTTAGAGTTCCTTTATATCAATCTCACATTTTGTCCGGATATCATAGAAAAATATCTTATCTCTTAGAGGTCCTCCGTTAGGAAATCACCCCTGTACAGAGCAAAGCTGAAAATTTGTATGGCACTTTGTAAACTTATGGAAGCATACGCGTATCTTTTTAAGATACTAAAACTTTGATCAAGCATTGGAAGTTTCTCAAAATTCTCATTATCTGAGTGCAAAATGTTTCGTAAAAGTTTCTTACAAGTTCCCTCAATTTTCCATCGGCGGGGGCATCTTTCAGATCTCCTATGCCTTCGTAGCAATTTTACAGCACTGTGCCTTCGTAGAAATTTTACAGCAAATTTTATGAAATCATGCCTTTAGTTTTTTATAATGGAGGACCTCTATTAATTCATTTTTTATGAGAAACCGCTTGAAAGAAACTGTAGTAGCCTCTTCCAGAAATCAAGAAACCATAATAGAAGTGATGAAATGTAAAGTCATATCTAGGAACTTTTTCAATTTTTGTTATGAGTTGTAAATTGTTTTTAGCCAGAAAGTGTATTACCAACCCAAACGATATCGAAAAATTAACAGTTTCTGTTCGTGATTTCGTTCTTTTTGCATTTCTTGGTTGAAAAAGCGGTCCTCGATGAATTTGATCAACTGTCAATTGAATTTTATGAAAAATAAGGAACTCTACAAGGAAAATTTCACTAGAATAATTGGGCCCAACTGAACTCGCAGATCAACAAAAATCGAAATNTCTTTCAGATCTCCTATGCCTTCGTAGCAATTTTACAGCACTGTGCCTTCGTAGAAATTTTACAGCAAATTTTATGAAATCATGCCTTTAGTTTTTTATAATGGAGGACCTCTATTAATTCATTTTTTATGAGAAACCGCTTGAAAGAAACTGTAGTAGCCTCTTCCAGAAATCAAGAAACCATAATAGAAGTGATGAAATGTAAAGTCATATCTAGGAACTTTTTCAATTTTTGTTATGAGTTGTAAATTGTTTTTAGCCAGAAAGTGTATTACCAACCCAAACGATATCGAAAAATTAACAGTTTCTGTTCGTGATTTCGTTCTTTTTGCATTTCTTGGTTGAAAAAGCGGTCCTCGATGAATTTGATCAACTGTCAATTGAATTTTATGAAAAATAAGGAACTCTACAAGGAAAATTTCACTAGAATAATTGGGCCCAACTGAACTCGCAGATCAACAAAAAATCGAAATCTTTAATGCCCGTGTTTTTTATAAGAAACTAAAATTTTTTAGATTTTCAGTACGCGGAGTTTCTTACGAGTTTGTTAGGACTCCCATAACAATCTTTATGTTTACTTCCTGTGCCTGTGCCCTCGTGAACATTTCAAAACAAATTGTTTTCAACCCTTTCCAATGTTTAGCCTTCCAAGTAATATGATACATACAGGAAATAAGTGAAAAATATGGTTAAAATGTGCTAAGGATTTCCTTGACTAAAATAAATAGTTTCTTAACTAATTTTTCCCAGTACTGGAGTTTCTTAATTCTTTGGCAATCCTTGTACTCCAGTATCTTCTGATTAATATGATACAGAGTTCCTTAAAAGCAATTTCTTATAAAAATAGTATGTGTTTTGGAACGAAAATCAATCCATTTTTCATCTGGCTCTTTTTTACTCGAGGTTTCTTGTGTGTGATCTAGGCTGTGGCATGATTTCATAAAATTTGCTGTAAAATTGCTACGAAGGCACAAGAGATCTGAAAGATGCCTCCGCCGATGGAAAATTGAGGGAACTTGTAAGAAACTTTTACGAAATATTTTGCACTCAGATAATGAGAATTTTGAGAAACTTCCAATGCTTGATCAAAGTTTTAGTATCTTAAAAAGATATGTGTATGCTTCCATAAGTTTACAAAGTGCCATACAAATTTTCAACTTTGCTCTGATTCTACTTTGTTGTTTGACTGTACAGGGGTGATTTCCTAACGGAGGACCTCTAAAAGATAAGATATTATTCTATGATATCCGGACAAAATGTGAGATTGATATGAAGGAACTCTAAAAATAGTAATTCAAATGTCGACTTGTCAAAATTACCAATCTAATTTTTCACGATGAAAACAAAATATACATTTCTTCTGTTTGTTGTTATTCGTAAATACATTAAACCCTGCATTCCATTTCTATTTCATGTACCTGCTACAGTGTAAGACGTTAGTAATTTCTCTTGCACTAAAAGTAAAGGATGTTATTCATAAATTCATACGACGTTTTGGTTGATGTTATTGCCTTATAAACTTGCAACGATGGCAGCAGTTGGATAAAGGAATGGTATTGTGCAATTGAAATTTTTAAATGCTTGAACGGTCTTGCACCTCCTGACTATATGGAATACTTTAAACGTGTACAACACTGCAAAGGAACACGTGGAAGTAAACATAGTTTAACGCTTCCAAGGGTAAAATCTGAAGCAGGACGAAAAACTTTTGCATTCCAGGGTGCAAAAATATTTAATAAAATTCCAAACAAAGTGAAGACTGAAACATCAATAGTCAAGTTCAAGACTGAATGCAAGGATTTTGACTTTGACTTTTAACATTTTTCTTTAAACTATATTATTGTAAATAACTTTTTAAACTATATTTCTGTAAATTATATCATTAGGTACAATAGGTTGACAGGTCCTTGGTTGATAGCAGCAAATTCTTTTTGCTGAACAAGTATACCTGTATAAATATGGTTTTATTATTATTATTATTATTATTANTAATGTTGTCTCATAACTCATAAGGAAGCGATGTGAACGATTTATTGGTGAAAATGGCAGTAGGTTGTGGCAAAAAAAGTGAATATATTTATTATCAAAACCAGTCGAGGTAAGCTTATGCACTAGTGTTGCATCACGCTTTCAGTGTGTGCTTCTCTTTTTGGTAATGTTTGTAGAATCTGTTACCTATGAAGGCCCATGAATGACTGCAATGAATTTAAAAATGCCACAAATCGGCTATTTGTTGCGATCTCACGGCGATGCTGAAAACACTTATGGTCCAAGCATGGAGAATCTTCTCCAGTTGAAATTTTGATGAAAATCGGCCTATCCGAGCGTGCAATGTTTTTTTTTGGGAAGGTGGTCAAAACGGTCGAAAATGGCCTAAGCCTTGCTGTGAAACGCGGAAGTAAATACAATGTCGACACCTGATTGGTCAATTTTGGGAGAAAATGTGATCTGATCAGAGCATGGAGCAGAACCCCAGGGGAGATTTGGACAAAAGAAATGATTTGGAGGCTATGCTGGCTTTCAACCGTCTAAACATTTTTCTGACTCACCCGATAGTGCACCCCATTGTTACCACCCGCGCAGAATAATCACAATCTAATATTTCTAATAGCTTGATACGGTATTGCCTAACAGACTTAACATGCTATTTTGAAATTTGGTTATATTAATTTTCTAAGAAATAAAATTTCATCCTAATCGCCCATTAACTTAGAATTTACGGCAAGTCGTTCCTAAACTTTTCGCAAGTGCTCTCTGAAAAATTAAAGCGCTATATAATTTTGAAAATAATCAAGACATTAAAAATTGCTGCCATAGAGTTGTAGTAAAGCAGCAGAAGTTCCTGTTGAGCCATTTAACCCGAAGAAAGATACAATAACTATTTCAACTTCCGTTTGTAAAGATTTGACGCTTATGCTGGCTTTGCTGTTCTTTCGCTCTAAAATTGTTGTTCATAAATAACTAAATAAAAAGATTAACTAGCACCCTTAGCTCTCCAAAAGTATCGACAAGTTGAAATACTATTTCATTTTAGAACTAACTGGGTGTGACAAAAATACCGAGTGCGCCAGGGAAAAACTTCCCAATTTGAACATGCCACGATTAATGGTACACTGGCCTGATTCTGGAAGGCTGATATCCGGTAGCATAGGGCTCAAATCTTTCAAATCTTTAAAATGTGAGTGTAAAATTCTATAACATTTTTCTTTGAATTGAATGGCTTGAAGGAACTAAGTGTTCTTTGCCGTAAATCTGCCGTGGAAAGTTTTGGCATCTTGATTATTTTCACAAGGTCTGCATTTATTATATTTGAGGCAGTGACGTCATCGAATTTCTAAATCCTAAACCAGAAGAGCGACATATTTCTGCTTGCCACTATATTGTAGACCATCATAAACTATGGTTTTCTTGAAGACTGTATCATTTTTACTCTACTAATTTAAGATTTACGATGATTTTAAGTTTTTCAAAATTGTCTTTCAATTCTTTCAACAAAAATAAAACGCCGCCATTGTGAAAATAATCAAGATGTCAAAAAATGCCCACTGCAGATTTACAGGAAAGTACCCTAAGTTCCTTTCAAGCTATTCAATTCAAAGAAAAATGTGATAGAATTTTACATCCACCTTTTTTAAGATTTGAAAGATTTGAGCCCTATGCTATACCCGGTGCATCTATATGCAAAGGCTGATACTCTTTTCACACATCTTCTAGATTAAACGCTACTCTGTGAGATTTACGTTTCGACTCCTATCTATCCACAGATCTGAAAAACAGCGACGTAAGCTTATCAGCTTCTAAAAGAACATCAGCAAGTACTTCATTGAAAGTCAGTTATGGTCCATCTCCAGAGACCACCAAAACCAAAGTTAACTCAAAGATACTTGAGTCCAACACAGCTCTACGAAACTCCATCTCGCTTGCAAGTAACACACATACGGAGGCTGGAGCTAAAATGAGCATAACTTTGTCTCTATCATTCAAAACAAAGAAATCCTTTGAATCAAGCCCCAGTACTACGTCAGCGACAAGCATTGGAGTAGACCACACGCCTCGGCCAAAGACATTGCTCAGAAGAGAAAGTGGACACGTTTCTGCATCAGTTATACATCTAGGCAGCTCTGCAGAAGCATCAAAGAAAGTAAGAATCAGCAAAACCATTTCTACACTAAGAACATCTGAAATGCCATTGAAAGTAGGCCCTAGTGCATCCTTATCAAGCAATGCAATAGTACCTTCTCTTTTCATAACGGAAAAGAAAACAGCACTAAACACATACAGCAAGATGGCAGCAGCAAGTGTTCTAGCCAGCCCTGAAGAATTATGTGAGAAAAATAGCATTAGTATAACCCCTTTAACGTCAGCAACGTTAGCAGTTTCACTTGAAATTGGTCCTATTATCTCCCCACCAAACAATGCAGTACAGTCTACACCTTCATCAACTGACAAGAGCGCAGATATCAGCATATACAACAGTGGACCATCGGCCAAACTTTTACCTAGCTTTTCAGCAGCATCTCAGACAAGCAACGCCAGCAATTTTTGGTCTTCATCAGGCACACTTGAGAGGACATTTCAAAGTCTTACTCAATCCTCAATGAACAATATGATACCTCCTACTGCTGTGTCGACGGAAAAGAGTGCTATTATTATGAGCGTACATACCAACTTGGCATCAGCGGATCCTCTAAGTAGCCTCGTAAAATCTAAAAGGTACAGCATCAGTATAACATCTTCTCCGTCAATAACACAAGAAATTTCATTTAAAGTTGGCCCTACTGGGTCCTCTTTGATCAATGCGATACAACCTTCTCCTGCTTCAACGGGAAAGGACACAATTTCAGCAAATCCTCTAACTAGCCCTGCAGTTGCCTCTGAGACAAACAGCAACACCATCACCCATTCTGGCTCTGCAAAAGAAGCAGTAACGGTTGCAATAGGCCATACCGAATCTTCTTTGAGCAACTATATACAGCCCATTCCTTTGTCAACAGGAAAGACCGCAGATAAGAGCACACATAACAATGCAGCTTCAACGAATACTCTAAGAAGCCGAACGACAGCACCTGAGACAAACAGCAAGATCATCACCGCGTCTGTAAAAGAATTAGTAACGCTTGCAGTAGGCCCTACCGAGTCTTCATTGGACAACTATATACAGCCCATTCCATTGTCAACAGGAAAGAATGCAGATAAAAGCACACATAACAATGCAGCTTCGACGAATAATCCAAGAAGCCGAACGGCAATACCTGAGACAAACAGCAAGATCATCACCCAGTCTGGCCCTGTAAGAGAAGCAGTAACGGTTGCAGTAGGCCCTACCGAGTCTTCAGTGAGCAACTATATACAGCCCATTCCATTGTCAGCAGTAAAGACCGCAGATAAAAGTGCATCTAACAATGCAGCTTCGACGAATTCTCTAAGAAGCCGAACGGCAGTACTTGAGACAAACAGCAAGATCATCACCGCGTCTGTAAAAGAATTAGTAACGCTTGCAGTAGGCCCTACCGAGTCTTCAGTGAGCAACTATATACAGCCCATTCCATTCTCAATAGGAAAGACCGCAGATATAAGCACATATAACAATGCAGCTTTAATGAATGCTCCAAGAAGTCGAATGGCAATATTTGAGGCAACCAGCAACAGTTTGGCCTCTTTCACGCCTGTGAAAGAAACGATATCATTTATATTAGGCCACAATGAATCTTCATCGAGCAATCCTATGCAGCCTACCTCTCTGTCACCAGAAAATGGTGCAGATCTGAGCTCTTATAACATCTTATCATCAGCAAATCTTAAAACAAGCACGTTAGCAGCATCTCTAGCAAACATCATCAGCAGCCCCTCTAAGTCAGAAACAAAAGCAGAAACAGCAGGAGTAGACTCTGTATCATCGTCATCAAGCAATGTTATACAGCCTGCCTCTTTGTCACCAGACAAGGTACAAGATCTCAGCTCTTACAACATCTTAGCAATAGCAAGCCTTATAACCATCACTGCAGCAACATCTGAAATATATAGCATCAACATGAACCCTTCTAAATCCTTAACAAAAGCAGAATCAGCAAGAATAGATCCAGTATCGTCGTCATCAAGCAATCTTATACAGTCTTCCTCTCCAATCAAGGTACCAGATCCAAGCTCTGACACCATTTTTGCATCCGCAAGTCTTACAACCAGCACTTCAGCAGCATCTGAAATATATAGCATCAGCATGAACCCTTCTAAATCCTTAACAAAAGCAGAATCAGCAAGAATAGATCTAATATCGTCGTCATCAAGCAATTTTATACAGTCTTCTTCTCCAATCAAGGTACCAGATCCAAGCTCTGACACCATTTTTGCATCCGCAAGTCTTACAACCAGCACTTCAGCAGCATCTGAAATATATAGCATCAGCATGAACCCTTCTAAATCCTTAACAAAAGCAGAATCAGCAAGAATAGATCTAATATCGTCGTCATCAAGCAATTTTATACAGTCTTCTTCTCCAATCAAGGTACCAGATCCAAGCTCTGACACCATTTTTGCATCCGCAAGTCTTACAACCAGCACTTCAGCAGCATCTGAAATATATAGCATCAGCATGAACCCTTCTAAATCCTTAACAAAAGCAGAATCAGCAAGAATAGATCTAATATCGTCGTCATCAAGCAATTTTATACAGTCTTCTTCTCCAATCAAGGTACCAGATCCAAGCTCTGACACCATTTTTGCATCCGCAAGTCTTACAACCAGCACTTCAGCAGCATCTGAAATATATAGCATCAGCATGAACCCTTCTAAATCCTTGACAAAAGCAGAATCAGCAAGAATAGATCTAATATCGTCGTCATCAAGCAATTTTATACAGTCTTCTTCTCCAATCAAGGTACCAGATCCAAGCTCTGACACCATTTTTGCATCCGCAAGTCTTACAACCAGCACTTCAGCAGCATCTGAAATATATAGCATCAGCATGAACCCTTCTAAATCCTTGACAAAAGCAGAATCAGCAAGAATAGATCTAATATCGTCGTCATCAAGCAATTTTATACAGTCTTCTTCTCCAATCAAGGTACCAGATCCAAGCTCTGACACCATTTTTGCATCCGCAAGTCTTACAACCAGCACTTCAGCAGCATCTGAAATATATAGCATCAGCATGAACCCTTCTAAATCCTTGACAAAAGCAGAATCAGCAAGAATAGATCCAGTATCGTCGTCAGCAAGCAATATTATACAGCCAACACCGGCCTTAATCAGAGGAAGCACTGTTACGTCTTCATCAACAAAGTCAATGAAACCATCATCATTCAGTTCGAAGAATGAGGATCTGACTGCATTAAGATCAACCTCAGCCATGCTTCTACACGCGTCTGATAATACATCGAAAGCAACTACCATGAGTGTCTCGTCGACAGAATCAAGCACGCTAAAAAGTGAGTTTAAAGCAAGATTTGTAGCCTCTCCATCTATTGGTGCATCTGAGCTCACATCCTCTGCAACTGATCAAAATTCAAAGACGACTTCATTTGCACTAATCACCATTGACCAAATTAATTCAATAACATCATTCACTGCATCACAGTTATCCCCAGTTACTTCTTCAAATAGCGATGTGATAGCAATTCGATCCTCCTCCAACCCAGATCCAACACTGAAATCGGCTATACTTGAACAAAGCTATTCAGTTGCAGCAAGCTTAAGCATTGCTACAAAAAACCTAGTGACATCAGAAATGCCGTATGCAATCATTGAAGCAACACCCACTACAGCAAGCATCTCCACAAGTGTCTTATTTTCAAGTAGAGGTGCGATTACACTTCAACCCTCCTCCAGCCCCGGTCTAACAATGAAATCGGCTATACTTGAAGAAAACTCGTCTGTTTCAGCAAGTTTAAGCATTGCTACAGAAAACCTAATGACATCAGAAATTCCGAGTGCCACCATTGACGCAACTCCGACTACAGCAAGCATCTCCACAAATGTCTTACCTTCGAGTAAAGATGCGATATCTCTTCAATCCTCCTTAAAACCAGATCCTACACTGAAATCGGCTATGCTTGAACAAAGCTATTCAGTTGCAGCAAGCTTAAGCATTGCTACAGAAAACCTAATGACATCAGAAATTCCGAGTGCCACCATTGACGCAACTCCAACTACAGCAAGCATCTCCACATATGTCTTATCTTCGAGTAAAGATGCGATATCTCTTCAATCCTCCTTAAAACCAGATCCTACAGAGATTTTGGCTATAATTCAAGAAAGCTCTTCAGTTGTAGCAAGTTTAAGGATTGCTACAGAAAATCTAGTGACATCAGAAATGCCGAATGCAATCATTGAAGCAATGCCGACTACTGCAAGCATCTCCACAGGTGCCTTATCTTCACTTAGAGATGAGATAACACTTCAACCCTCCTCCAGTCCTGATCTAGCTCTGAAATCGGCTAAACTTGAAGAAATTTCTTCGGCAATAGCAAGCTTAAGTGGTGCTACAGAAAATCTAGTGACATCAGAAATGCCTAGTGCCATCATTGAAGCAACGCGGACCTAGGGGAATGTGGGGCTAGTTGCCACAAAAATCGATTTAAGCACCCTAACATTGAGAGAAGTAGAAAAATGTGGATTCTTTCAGTTCAATTTAAGGGCACTGAATTTTTAAAAACTGTGGATATCTGCTTGCTTTGCCTGTTGTTCAAAATAGAAATTTAAATAAGAATAAACAAGTATTCAACAGATTCACGACAATTATGAACCTTTTATCATCATTTATATACTATATCAACTTAAGTCAGCATTTAAATACCCACGAAATGGTAAGCCTGGAGTGCAGGACCAATTTGTTACACCCTAGTTGTGAAGATATGCTTCATGTTGAAAACAGAAGAACGTTGCCTAAATTTGTCAAGCATATGACAAGAAATCACAGTTTATAAGGCATCAATATGCTTGCCTATGATGCATTTACTGGAACTGGACAAAAACGTGCGATTACTATCCGAAAAAAGTTTTGAAAAGAATATTCCCTTTTCCCTAATCACGAAAATAATCTTCGTAGCACTCATTTTAGGCTTGTTGCTGTAACTACTGATGAGGGGCAGGAATTCATAGGGAGCCAATGTAGTCTAAGAGAGCCTAGGTGCCACCTTCAAATGTAGTAATACCAGCTAAATCAACATCGGACTTAAAGCACTTGCTGTGCTGGCTGAAATGATATAGAATCTGAAAAAAAGCCTTGGAGATGGAAATCATAATTTGACATCCTGAAGGATTTTCACCAGATGCTTTTCCTAGTTTTGTCTGTTACTTATTTTGTAAGCCTACACGTTTGAATTTACTTCATGTCCCATTACATAAGTTACATCTATGCGGCTCCCTAAACCATGCCCTATTAAAAGATGTGGAAGCTCTTCGTGGTGGCATGCGCGTAACATTCAGACATGCTTGAGTGCTCCGTATTTGGACATAAAGCATAGTGTTTTTAAAGCTTTTCAGCTAGACACTTTGGCAGTATGAAATTTCAGATAATGTAAAATGTATTGTGTTTTGAAATAAGACAATCAAAAATGGACTATGTTGCACTGGTATTGTTGCTTGGTGATGGACATTATATTCCTTCACTCATCGTGGAACGTTTCATACTGTGACATGCGTCTGACCAACAGCTTTCAGTATGCCATTATTTATTACTCTACCGACAAACTACCGGGTGTCTAAAAAAGGACTCCTGTTTGAAAAATCACCAAAATTTGATTACATGGCCGATCTTTAAATTTCTTTTTTTGGCAAGTAGATCAAAGACCAAATTATTTTCCCAGGTGTAGTTGATCTTGTGATTGGTTTTGAAAATTAGCAAAATTAGCTCTTTTCATCGCAGAAAGTTTTGAAGCATACTGCAAAAAGCACTGATGATTACCAGATTAATTTCTTTTTGTACATTAAGATTCTAGTTTGGTCATAAATGTCAGAGAAAAACCCAAGCTATCATTGTAGACTTGAAGGTTAATGAAAAATCTCAAAATAGTGGCTCTTAAAGGAATTGAGTCCATATAAATACATGAGCGTTACGCTATCCTGAATTTTTGCTGACAAACTGCTGATGGCCTTTTGTTATCGCACAATAGCGGTAACGTCAATAGCAGTGAGAAACAAACACTTCTTAATCCTCCCATTATTCTCAGGAATTTCTTTGGTTTAATTTCAAAAGCGATAAAATGACAACTTTTGTTTGATGATTGAAAAGAAGTTTAAATTGGTCATGAGTGGGCTATTTATGCGGACTCAATGCCTTTAAGCAAGATTTAAGATGTTGCTTAAAGAGTATAGCTCAGAATAAGGTTTTTAGCCAGTCATTTTATACCCTTTAAAGGTAATGTGTCCATATATAAGGCCAGCGTATACCCAACCAGTCAACATCCATCAAATTCTCGGCAAATGATTGGTTGATATTCAAACTGATCACATGAATAGAGAAAATTGCTGTAATGCGTGATTGAAAAGAGATTTTAGTTGATCACATGCCTTACTCTGGGAGGTCTACTTGTATGGACACACTACCTTTAAGTATTGAAANCTTTCTTTCAAGACACACGTACGATCGTTATGCAAGAAAGCAAGCCAAAAGCTTCACGCTCTTTCACGTATTTCCTACTTACTTGACACTGAAAAACTCAAGCATATCATGCGTTCTTTTATTCTATCCCAGTTCAGCTACTGCCCCTTAGTGTGGATGTTATGTGACAGACATCTTGATAGCAAGATCAATCACATTCACAAAAAGGCACTGAGCATCGCATACAAAGATAGTGTTTCTGATTTTGATGCACTTTTGACCAGAGATAATTCTGTGTCTGTCCATAAGCGGAATCTGCAGTTGCTGATGACAGAGATTTACAAAACTAAGTCAAATATCACCCCAAGCTTTATGACTGAGATTTTCATTGAGAAGAATCCCCCTTATCATCTAAGAAGCAAAAGTCTTTTACAAATGCCCAAGGCCCGGACAGTTCGGTTTGGGGTAGAGAGTATTGCCTTCTTGGGATGCAAACTGTGGCATGGAATCTCAAATGACATTAAACAGTCACTGAATATTTCCATCTTTAAAAAACGTATAAAGGAGTGGAAGGGCGACGAATGCAACTGCCGATTATGCAAGACATTCGTAGCACAGGTTGGGTTCTTGAATTGATACTATTTTATTCACTTTCAAAACTCACATGTAAATAAGTATAGAGATCGTTTTTATCGTTAGGTTTGTTAGATTTATTTTACTTTCGTTTTGTTTCAGTAGGCTTCAATTAGCAGTAATTTTGCTAGTATTTTAAACGCCTACTATAAAGAAATTAATAATAATAATAAAAAAATAATAGTAAGAGTTATCAACAAAACCACTTTAATCACTTATGGTATCGAAATTTGAAGAAACGAACAATAAACGGGAAGCTGGATTCCAAAGTGCAAAATATCGTGCTTGCTACATTACCATTGCTCTGCAACAAAGGACTTCGCTCTTTGAAAAATATTTCTTTAGCGTTTGCCAATCAAATCAGTGGAAAATGTAGCACGCACGACAATTTGCACCTGATGGAAATCAAGCTTTATGTACCTTAAATATTAACCAATCCGGCAGGCTCTCTTCTTCTTTTTCGTATTCTCAAGCCTATCCAAAGGCTAGAAGCTCTTTGCAACACTAACAATAATTTTATCCATTCATACGAAAATTCTGCGGAAAAAGTGTCTTCTTAGATCCCATTTACACTGTACCGGTACAACTTTGGATCCGTAAAAAAAAACGGATCAGCCTCCTGTTTACACTGTTCCTGCTAATCCGTAACACTTTTGTTCCTTCCATCTATAGAAAAAGTTTGCTCATTCTTGAACCGTAACAACTTTTTAACAGATCAAAATTGTAAATGAACAGTGTAAACGTGGTCTTATTCTCCAATACATAATAGAATTAACAAGACGAAGTATTGAAAAAATAAGGAAAATATATTTATCAATAATTCAATCAAATAGACCTATCCCGAGTTCGATTTCAATTTGATAAAGCAAAGGACGAAACGTTGACCTCTTTCCGAGTCATCTTTAATTCCAATGCGCAGGATTGGTTTGGAAATGCAGGATGTATATTTGACAATGAAAACAAAATTGGCATTCCTTTGTTTAGTTCCACGTATTGGGGTTTATCAACCTTGGTCTCATTTTCACGAAGAGATTCTGGAAAAGTCTTATTTTGCAATACCAAAAAGCATCACCAGTCGGTGTCTTTATTGTAATAAATGTAAATCCACCGCAAAGTACAGCTTGTAATTATCAAAGTGTAAATGACTCCAAATTAAATGACCGATTTTGGTATTTCTCTATGAAAATTTAAATCAGTTGAAAATCAGTTTGCTTTTCTGTCACCATTGATGTGAATTTTCGTTGTGTTGTTGTTGTTGTTGTAAGACAACCACGCTAACTCATAAATTCTTCAATTCGCAAGCCCCTGATTACTTGAGAAAATTATTCACAAAATGTTCTGAAGACAGGGATCGATGTCTTCGATCTGCAGAAACTGATCTCAAGCAGTGGTGAAGCCCCTAGACAATTTATTGGGTCACACCCTATCTTTTGCTGGGAAACGCCCTCATGTAAATAGAAATTTGGGTTACGCGCATTGCTAGAGGGATTAAATATATACCTGAAACAGAAGGCAAATTCTTATTTTCACAAAGTTTTGACCAGAATTAAGGAAAATTAAATCAGGCTGACTTTGTTTCTTGTTTGTATTTAGAGTTCAAGAATTGTATTGGTTTCTATGATTGCTATTGATTCAATTTTTGTCATTATTGAAACCTTGAGATTTGAAAGCTTCTTTGTGATTCTCAAGGTAGTAGCAGAGTTTCTTGAATTCTTGGACATTCTATTAGTAGCTATTTATTAAGTAGTTTCTTAAATTAAATATGTATATAAATGTAACCTGGCACTTTATGTGGAAAATGTTATGTATATTGATAGATCCTGCAGGCATTGCATATCGAATTTGTTACATTTTGGGCAGTTAACTTAGTTGAAAAGTTGGCAGAGAATTTTGTCTCAATGAAAGACTTTGTTCATACTGTTTCATAGCATTTCACAACATTACAAGTGCACTACAACAGATCTTACAACAAGTTGTTCTTTCATAAGAGGGGCATTCTTTCCAGCAACAAATTATACCATAAAAATACACAAACAGGTAATCTTTGCTTGAAAGTTCTTTCAGCAATTAACTCAGATTATGTCAAATTACGATAATACTGCACAGTCAGGAAAGTTCTGTTGAAAAGTTCTTTGTACCAGCAATCAGGAAAGTCAGCAAAGACATCATTTGCATGGCATTTGCACCAACAGATTAAACTGGGAGTTCTCTTTCTTGGACATTCCTTTGATCAATAAGGTTATGAAAGCAAACAGGAAACTTGGCTCTCTTGGATGTTGACCTGAAAAATGTAATTATTCTAATATTTGTTGCTTTCTAACAGTGCAAGATTAAAAATATAGAATTTAAAATGACAATCGACAACAAAGAAAAGGGATAATCAGGCAGCCCCATTTTACTTAGGCCACACTTTATTATGATTGATGGTTGTTGTTTCCACTTCACCAATTCTTTCTTAACTCTGTCATTCTACAAATAAATAGTCACCCTCATATTTGCATCAAACGTTGTCCAGATTTCATAAACCTCGTAAAAAGTCAGAGACGAATCACAGAAGCTGAGAACATGTACTACTAGTTTTCTACCCATTTTTGAGGCAACCAGTTAGGGTCTAAGTATAGAACATGGCTAACAGAGAAGTCATTGTTTACCTATATTTCCACCACAGAGCCAATCCTTCTTCGCACAGGTACCAGGCTTGCTACTCGCTGACATCCCTTGCTGCAAAAGACTTCATCGATAGCTGGGAAACAATGTATTCCTCAGGAAGAACTTCAAATGAATCTTCGTACGCCATAATAATCGAATTCGACAGTCACAGTGAAATGAAATCACAAGGCAAGTCTATTTCGTCATAATTTCTATTGTTTCAATTTTACTCATGCTATCGAAAATGAGCATGACCTAGGGTTGAAAACTGGCGCAATAGGCATGCGTAAGATCGGATTCAGCCAATCAAATCACGCTAGGTTTATTATTATGATGACCCAGGTCATGCTATCTCAGATGAGCATGACCTAACACAGGGAACCTGTACAGAAAACACTGAAATTATACTTGCGCGGATTATTATATGCAGCGAAAGCAACAGAATTAGTATGGAAACCCTATGATAGGTCATGCTCTCAGAAACGAGCATGAGTTAACACAGGGGACCAAGGTATCAAACTGTCAGGAAGCGGTAGGTTATGTGTTGTTCGATGGTTCTAAGACATCGACATTGACGATTTTTGAGATTTTTTTTTGAGTCCTTTTTTTTTGTTACAAAAAATATTCATATCTCTGAAAATTGTTGGTCATGCTGAGCATGACCAGCATGACCGCTAGCTTCGCCACTGATCTCAAGGTACCCTTATTAAAAATTGTCAAGAGTCAAAGGGCTTTTTCTAATCGCGGGGCTAAACTGTGAACCAGCTTAGAAAGAGAAACCAAACTGGCGCCCTGCCTAAACATCTTCAAACAAAAGCTATCCACGGAGATGTAACTTTGATTTATTTTCTCTCTCTTTTTTCGTTTTGGTTTTCGGCAGTTGTATAAATATTGTAAACTAGACTTTGTAATTTCTTATGTTCTTGATGAAATTATTTTCTTTGCTTTTTGTAGACAGGTCAGTTTGGAAAACATTTATATGAAACTATATTAACCTGTAGAAATATTTCAAAAATAAAAACTTAATTAAAATTTAATGTCAAGTTTGGCATAGTATTGTTCAAAGTGCGTGTTTTATGTAAGTTCTCAGCCCTGACTGGGAAAAAGGTACGATGACATAAAACATTTCAGCCCTTTTATCCGAACTGGAAATCCCAGTCTGCCTTTTTCAGTAGGGCTGAAATTTCAGCCAGGACCCGGGGGGGGCACACGACTTGTTAATGGACGGGGGTCTGCAGCCCGGTCTTCAGAAATCTACCCACTTCTAATTGCCAAAATTTGCCTTCGTAACCACTTTTATGATGAATTGTGGTGGAAAACTACCCATTTTAAACATTTTTTTCACGATTTCAGCCAAACCGGCCCATGTTTAATGAAAATCTGCCGAAAATGACCCATGTTTAAAGAATTTTATGCCAAAGACCCACTCATATGGGCGGCAAATACCTGTACCCTCAACATGTTATGTACCCCCCCCCCCGGGGAGCCAAGGGCTGAGAGAGAGATAATTGGAGACGATTGTTGGGTTTTCAGCCCTGCTAACGGAGCCGATTTTCCAGCCCATGCTGAAAGTTCTTATATAATCGGCTCCTTAAGTTGACTTGAGCTTCTCTTATTTGACGAAAGCTTATTATACTCTATGTGTAAATTGTGTTCTATTTTCAGCACATCACATATGGTGATAGAGGTCTTTAAGAAACTGGACAGGATTTTCCAAAAACATTATAGTTTTTTATCAACACAGTGATTTATTAGGATCTGGAATGTTCTCGATGATTTTAATGAATTAATTTATTGAAGCTATGCTTAAAGCAAATTTTATCTATCAGTTCGTTTTTTTTTTAATTTCTGCACGAAATATTTGATCCGTTGAAAAATATCATATTATACCTAACTAAAGTATTGAGCAAGAATTTCAATAAAACACAACCTTTTCAAGAAAATTGTGATTAAAGCTGATTTAGCCCTAATTTAACCGGGCTTTTTTTTTAACTAATATAGCCGGGGGGGTGCTTTCCACCCCCTCTCTATAAATCGCCTTAGACTAATGGGAAATCATTCAAACCTGGCAAGGGCGTAGTACTAACCATTCTCTACTGATTGGCAGCTTTGGGTGTGACCATCTCATTAGACGACGTCACTATGACGTCATAATGTTGAAAAATGTCAAAATATAAGTTTCTCCAGCTAATTCGTTCTAAAAACGTAAAAATATCATATAATTCGCTATTTTTCATCTTGTTTGCCGTATTATTCATTCCTAACTCAAAAATGATACCTAAAGGTGTTTTTAGACAGTTATTTTTTAAGAAAGTGTCAAATATTGATGACGTCACAATCACGAAGTGGGTTTTACGACCAAAAATTGATACAAAACTTGCTAAAAATACTTTAAATGTATTGCAAAACGCAATTCGACATTTCGACAACTTTCGCTGGTAAAAGCTTCAAATTTTGCAAAATTGACCCAAAATGGCGGCACATGTGACGTCATCATTTAAAAATGCTCATGTCAGCAAATTCCATTGTTCTTGATAACAAATGAAAGCTCTTTGTTTGCTGATTCTTTTAAGGTATAATAATCCACATTTGAAACTAATTCTGGTTGTAAAAATATCAAAAACACTTCGTCCTCAATCAAAATGATTTTTTCTCCCTTTGGATTACCATTTGAAAACATGGGTTTAACTGTTTTCCAAAACTTCTTCTCATTATCGATGGACCTAGGTTCAATCGAGCGATAGAAGTCAAATTTTGCTTTTCTGTTCATCTTAACAACCCCCCCCCCGGTTAAATTAGGGTTAAGACATTCTAAGCTTGAAAACAAATCCAGTCCATTGGTTGAACAGCCGTTGTTTCTAAATTTCTGCTAGAAAATTTCAATCAGTTGAAAAATATCATAGCATACCTTATTAACAAACTGAGCAAGATTTCCAATGAAATGCTCATTAAAACAATAATTAATTAGGATTTAGATTGTTCTTAATCATAGTTACAAATTAATTCACTATATTCTTTACGAGAAAGCCTTATTCTACTTGCTGAACTGTGTTTTCTCTCAATAATTTTGATTTTTTATTTAAATTCAAACCTCAAAATTTGGGAATGCATTAATTACTGGCGAATTAGTCAGCTGTGCATCGCAGCCATTTCCTACATTAAACGGCAAATCAAATGAAATTAGCAGGTGGCTTAAGAGCCCATTGCTAACCATGATCTTTTGCGCGCCGAATGAAAAGTAAACCAAACAGAACTTATTGGGCCAGAAACGATTTTTATATTCGACGAAAATCGACTTTGGGGCCGCAAGAGTTCATGGTTAGCTATGGGTCTTTAGTAACCTTATCGAATATGAAAATTGCCATGACGTCATAATTGAGGAAAATGGCAAAATTTGCTAACTTTTTCATATTAAAATTTTTATTCATGCATTCTTAGCATAGGTTCCACATCTTTAAAAAGGTCAGTGTAAAATTCTGTGACCTATTTCTTCGAATGGAATGGCTTGACAGAAACTTTAGCTACTTTGCAATAATTCTACCGTTGGATTTTTCAGAAATCTTCAATATTTTCAGAATTAGAGTGCTTTTCTTCTTTTTTAAGAATTCAAAAAAAATTTGAAAAAAAAATAAAACCATCGTAATTTCTAAACTGTTTGAGGAAACATCGAATAATTTTCCAAGAAAAACATAACTTATGAACGTCTACAATATGGTATCAAGCAAAAGTCTTTCACTCTTCTGGTGTGCAATTTAGGAATTTGATGACGTCACATCCTCAAATGAGTTGAAATATGAAATACGCTGTAATTTCGAAAATATTCAAGATTTTTGAAAAGTCCTACGGTAGAGTTATAGCAAAGTAGCTTAAGTTTCTTTCAAGCCATTTGATTCAAAGAAATAGGTCACTGGATTTTACACCGACCTTTTTACGCCAATTTAAAGATTTGGAACCTATGCTTGCATTCTTTATTTTATTTATTCGTTATTTATTTGCACCAGTTTGTTATTATTTTATCAAAAGCCCTAATTACTAATGAAAATGCTCTAAAATGCCTTAATATCGATCAAAACGATCACGGAACCAAATTTGGCCACTAGATTTAGAGTTTATTTAACATTTATTATCTGATGACGTCATCAAAGTTGAAGATGCTAACGTCATTGAAAATGAATAAATTCATGCATCATCTGAAAGCTCTCATCAAGAGCTATCAAATGATGATCTTTCGATGATCTGTTTTCATTTCATTTTTATCGATGAGCGTAGAAAATGCCCAACATGGGGGGGGGGGGCTTATCATTGACTTTGCCCGAATATGATGGCTTCAGTGAGTTAAAACTGCCCGAATGGAGCCTGAAATGCCATAATTTTTCTCCGATTAGAGGGGCTGTAGCCCCCTAGCCCATCTGCCTCCTATGCCTATGTTTATATCCTTTAAACACGATAATCCTGTCAGCTAAGACTGCGCTGTTTAATAGGGAGCCCTGATTGTGAAACTTCAAAGACTAGAGTGGTATTGCCCATTATGGCCTGTCACCCATTTTGGTGCTTTAGCAAGAAAAAGGAAAGTTTAGGGGACTGGGGACTAGTCATCAAATTGACATTACGCGGGAAATCTTTGCTGATATCAGTCCTATCGTAATTGGACCTTTACTAAAGCTCCAGCCACTTTGCATTGAAAGTCGAGAAGAAAGTGTGTCTACATCACCAGTCAAGTTTGTACATATTTGCAATTCCACATTTAAATTTATTTTTCATCTGCTCCTTTCCTTCTCTCGGTACTTCGCGCTTTAAATATTTCAAATCTGACTTAATTTTTCAGTAGCCCTGTCTCTTAGAAGAAAATTTAACATGAAGCCGAAACAAAGTCACATCTAATTTAAAATAGTGGTCACAAAGTTTAGGTACTACTTTTTTGGATTTTTGTCACCCATTATGCCCGTCAATTTTCCATTGATGGTAAAACGCACAATTTGCTTAAAAAATCTATACAATTGGTTAAAATCTTACTTACCGACTTGAACAGTCAATGAAAGCCCAAACATATCAGCAATATTCAATTTATTTGCACTTTAGAATTGTATGCTTAGAACTCATCTGAACATACGCCATGGATCAAGGGATCTACAACGGGTCGAAGCATGCATTTTGATAGCCAAAAACTCCACTTTTAAGTAAAGTTCTGTTAACCTTTTTTGCGTGTAATGTACTTACTGGTAAAGAAATAAGGGTAATTAAAAACTGTTTTCTTAGTAGAAGTTTTATCTGGGGAGTGGCGTAGCTTGTTTAGCTTGTGGCCATATTGGGCGATGCTAAAAGAAGATGTCGTTTTTGCCTCCATCATTAAAATCATCTAAACTCAGTATGAAGAGTTTATGTGAAAACTTAACACCTCCTTGTGATGTTTGTCTCCATTAGTTCATGACATAACCTGGCCACTTGATAATTCGTAGATAGCTCTCTAAGATCCAATTAAAAAATTGCGATCATCATCATCATCATCATCATCATCATCATCATCATCATCATCATTCATTATTCAAAGTAGGCTTATGAATAAATAATGTAGCAAAATTACTGCTAATTCAGGCCTACTACACGATGAAATGCGCATAATGGGCGGCACTAAACTTTTAACGATGAGATGAGTCCCAGTAGTCGCTCATCAAAACGAGACTGGCACCACACCGAGCCCATCAGTCTATCAATAGCGATAACTAACTACGCCTCTGTATTATTGGGGAGATGAGTTAGGGTACGTCTGAGGAAATTTAGTGTCCCCCGTGCTAAGAGTAGACGCGCATGCGTAGTAATGTCCTGGCGTCAACCTGAAGCATTGAGCTGTGGAGCGAGGAAGCAAGAAATCAGTCTAGGGCGACACCATTCTACGAGAAAAAGATGAAAATATCAGTTGAAGCCCAACTGAGGTTAAAGATTTCTAATTTTACGAATTGGTTTCGTAGTTTTTGTAGTAGATATAATTTTTCAAAAAGCGCATACAGTTTTCTGACTCACCCGCTAGTTTAGCGTCAGACGTTTTCAATGAGCCTGGTTTCATTAAGAACTTTCTTTGCTCTCTACTACTTGTTTTGGTTGTTGGTTGCTCGCCTTGGTTTAATCTACGGTGCTCTTTTTGGTTTCTTGTTGCTCGTCTTCTCAGCTTGTTTGATTTCACGGCTAACTGATTTCCATCTTTTTGAAATGCTCTTCGTTGTTCGTTTTTGCTCGTGTTGGTAGTGTTTCCATTTGCTTTCCGTTGCTTTTGGCTGCTCTTTCTTGCTCGTTTTGGTTTTTGAGAAAGAATGATATCTATCTTAAAAACAAGACATAGCAGATGCTCTTCTTTGCTTGGTTTGGTTTTTGTCGCTCGTGTTAGTTTTTGGACTGCGTTTCCATTTGGTGCTCATGTCGCTCATTTTAGTTAAGCTTAGTTTCCATTTGAACTTTTTCTGCTCTTTACTGCTCCTTTTAGTTTTACGTTATGCGTTAAAACCTAACGAGCAACATGAGTACCAAATGGAAATGCAATCCAAAAACGAAAACGAGCAACATGAGTACCAAATGGAAATGCACTCCAACACCAAAATTAAAGGCCCCCATTAGCCATGTTTGAAGAATGAGATCATGTTTCTAGCTTGGTTTAATTCTTTCTAAAATATGACTTGCAGTTGCAACCTTCGATTGCTTGTCTCTTTATATGTAGTTATACGCAATCAACCTCGTCCCCAGGGCCTTTTGTCATATTTGGACGGAGACGAAAAGGCCCTGGGATTGGCTGGTCACTTAAGCAATCTGACCAATCTGACTGGCTCTTGCTTTTCGCATAAATTAAGCTAAATTCACTTCAACGTGTTACCACATGAGCGATCTGATTAGCTGTTGCTTTTCACATAAATTATATTCAATTCAAGTCAACGTCTTATTGTGAATCGTTATTGCGTGTCTGAATCACCCTCCGTTCATAGGATCTGAAATCACTCGATTTCAAAGGAAATAGTATTTCCTTTGACATTGAGTCTGGTTAACAGGCTAACATTTTGAGTTATAATATGCAAATATCAGGATCGGAGATAACAAGCACACATCGCTGATAGAGGAGGATATTGAAATTCTGTGTTTATAAGAAAAGCCCTCAAAAAAGTTAAATTCATTTGCAACCCTCGATCTGACACGAAATCTGCTCAGTGGTCTCGACACCGGAGTTGCTTCGTTAGCAGTTCCTGGCTGTATCAAATTCTATACTTGATTCTTTCACCCGTTCTTTTACGATCGTTCCGTTTCTGTAGAGCAGAGTGGATCAGGCACTCTGCCAGATTACCAGGATCAAATTTGCAAAATGGTAATGAGTTTGTTGTTCATTAACATTCTAAACTCTTTAGCGCATTTAGTATATTGACCTTGAAAATCAGCAGACGTCAGCAGAAAGGACCGCGAGCGCATGCTCTTGACCCAGACAGCTAAATTAGTTATTGAATCAACAAAAATTCACATAGTAAGCATGCGTGCGTAACCTCTACATTAACAGTTAATAGCATTCCATCTTTGGTTACAAAAATTCCTAAGTTTTCCAGGGGATTTCAAGGGGGGAAACTGAGCCAAATAATTTTAATAAACAACTAAATAAAGTTAACCCTATCTGGACAGGGGGGGCTAAATTAGCCCCCCTACCATGTTTGTCTGGATAATTCTGTTTTGCTAATTTCTAGGCTTATAATTTTTTGTGACTTTTCCTAACTATCTATTTAGCATCTTCTATCCAAATTTCTTCAAGATATCTCATGTAGTTTTGGAAATATAATAATTTTCTGAGAGAGTAGTTTTAATATCTTGTTTGTTTTACGGTCAAACCCTTTATAACTTCAAAGTAAGATAATTCTTGACAGAAATAAGATAACTGGATGAAATTTTCAGTTCAACCATGAATTAATAAGAGAAAGTGGAAAAAAACTTTATTTTATTGTTTTTCTAAGAAATGACGTCATTGATGACGTCATATATATAATGAATTTAGGTAATAAATATAGGTTTACAGAATTCATTATTTTTTCAAAACAATATGTTTTTATGAGATTTTGATATTTTATCTATCAATTACAGTTAAAATAAGCATAGTATTCCTCTCGAGTGAGATTTTACAGTCAAATCTGTAATAGTACTGTTTTTGGCCTAAATCAAAGAAAAATGATGACGTCATCGAATATACAACAATTAGAGTAAAATAAATTATAAATTCGGACTTTTCGCATCAAATTACATAAGATGGCTAATTTAGCCCCCCCGGCCTGAGGNTTGATGACGTCATATATATAATGAATTTAGGTAATAAATATAGGTTTACAGAATTCATTATTTTTTCAAAACAATATGTTTTTATGAGATTTTGATATTTTATCTATCAATTACAGTTAAAATAAGCATAGTATTCCTCTCGAGTGAGATTTTACAGTCAAATCTGTAATAGTACTGTTTTTGGCCTAAATCAAAGAAAAATGATGACGTCATCGAATATACAACAATTAGAGTAAAATAAATTATAAATTCGGACTTTTCGCATCAAATTACATAAGATGGCTAATTTAGCCCCCCCGGCCTGAGGATGCTCAGAAAAGCCCGG
The DNA here is from genome assembly GCA_004194415.1 of Aurelia aurita. NCBI lineage: Eukaryota > Metazoa > Cnidaria > Scyphozoa > Semaeostomeae > Ulmaridae > Aurelia > Aurelia aurita. The sequence goes on from REGM01000184.1 coordinate 236,495, forward strand.
TCCAGATAGGGTTAAAATATTTGCACTTCGATATGAAATGGGTTAAATACGATGCTTCGGGCATGTCTATCAAGCCAACACAATTGAAATTGATGGTACAACGAGAAAATGGCCTAAACTTGCGTTTGTTTCTGTTTATACCCAACGTGATTGGTCTAATTCGTGGAGTTGTCTGCTAGTCAAAATTTGGTGCTTATGTTGGTTTAATGAAGTCATTAAATCAAGGAGACACAACGCTTCCGTATCTAATTTATCGAAAAATAAGATATATCAGCTCCTACTGTTACCGTCTCTTAAGTTGATTAATATGAAAAAAGACAAAAAATTGATGACCTTATAAACTATCTACACAGAGACTATTAAAATCTACGTTAATGTCAAAATCTACAAACAAAAAAGGGTGGATATGTCCAGGCCTTCATTCATTTCAAACTGCAGTAACTGCGCAATTTCTTGTATCCAACTACAAACTACAGATATTTTTTAATAACAGGCAATAGGATTAATCAAAATGCACTTAAACTCAAACTAAGCTCAAAATTTTTGTCTTCTTTCCATTAATTCGCCTGCTTTTAGCTGTCCCTTGTCGGCCTGAACGATTAAATTCTTTACATGTGCCAGTGCACCATTCATCTCTACGTGGCTTGCAACTTATTGCCTTCCCCCCGCTGGGTCCCGCAACTCAAAATGAATCCACCTATAAACTTATAGGTAGGATAAGCCCTGTTCAATCATGTAACAACTTTGCTTTTGTTTCGGTTTTGTTAGATAGCAATTTAGGAGCTGCGTAGATCCAAATGGGAAATGGGGACATAGGGGAAAATTCAAACGTGCAGGCCATTAAGGCACAGATAAAGGCAGGCTAAAGACACGAAAGTTAAAAAGTTTACTTTTGGTCCTACATGCAGGGATTGAGTTGTTTTTGCCTACTTTGAAAAGTTCCAAAAGAATACCTTGTGTCCCTGTGTCTACATAGTTCTGTCAATGCGCCTGCAATCCTGCATAGTTAACAGCTAATTACAATTCAAGAAAACAATTCAAATCGCTGGCGTGAATAAATCACTGCCATTTTCTGTTTCGGTTGTCTGTTAATTATGCTGAACTAAGATAGCATTTAACAGAAACTCTTTGAAAGCTAGGACACAATAGTGAGTGCAATGCAAAGACCATAACCCTTCACCGCTCAGGGGTGGCGCCAGGGGAGGGCTAGGGGGCTACAGCCCCCCCGTCGGAAGCATCTAGCCCCCCGTCGGAGGAAATTTTGGGTTATTGTCGGAGGAAATTTGGCAAAATGACGTACGAAAACAGCATTTTTTGCCATTTTAGCCCCCTGTTGGAAGTTCCAGCCCCTCCGTCGGAAGATTCCTAGCGCCACCCCTGTCACCGCTATGGTCTGTGACGTAGGATATCCTTATTGTTGTTCATGTTTCATGAACTGAAATACTAAATTTTAACAAATGATATCGAATCGATTCTACAGAGGCAGCTTGCTTAAGCCAGAAGATCTATGAGGTATTTTATTTTTAAAACCGATGCAGAGAAAGAAGGGGAGCAAAATGAAACAATTTTGACAATAAAGCAGCCACATTGGCCAAGCTACAAAAACTTCTGATGTTGTTACAAGCACTACAATACGCTGAAGAAGGCTTGTCTAAAACACTTCATATGATTCTGAACGAGGGGTGTATCACTCTTTCAAAATAGCGTACGAGATTTTTGGCAATAAAAAGTATTTTCAAGGATTTTTGAGGATCTTTCTAGCACATAAAATAATTTTTGCTAATAATGGCGTACGAGATTTTTGGAGTGATTTGCCCCTTGAGTCTGCGATGAAAGTTTCTTAACAAACTTTTATTATTGATCTTGCTATTGCCGTTTAGAACTGGCCATCTAATAGTAATCTATGAAGTTCGCCTTGAAAACCATACACAAAATACTCGAAGAGTGCTATGGCACGATAAGAAAGCAAAGGCCTGCAATCAAACTGTTTGTTAGGAACCTCTATTACTTGATTATAGCTAAATATGAGTTGGTTTGGAATCAGAGGTAAGGATCCTGTTCCATGCCAAGCATACGCATCGAATCATAATTCAAAAGTTAATTTAACCACTCGCAAAGGTCTCAATAAAAAATGACTGCTAAAAGACTTAGAACGCCTTTGCTCATTTCGACTAAAATGAGGACGACAGGGCAAGTCACGACTCTGATGACACACTACCCTTCCAAATCAACATTGTTTTGGGGGGGGGGGGCGGGAGAAGGGGCTGCTTTAACTAATTGCTGTGGATAAAAAAGCAGAAAAGAGTGTCTGCAATATTAAGATATGGCCTAAGTGTTCCAATAACTTTTGGCAGGCATAGTCGCTCTACTAATGAAACTTAAAAAGGCTGTTTACCAAGTTGATCTTTGGATAGGCCAGAACTGAGAACAGGACACCTGAAAGGAGACAGAGATTTATTACGTTTAACGACCGTAGAAAGTCATAAAAATCTGTGCTCCTGTCTGCCAGTTGACTTGCCATAAGTCTCAGAATTTCAACCTCGATAGCATGGTAGAGATCAGGGCACTTCTGTTCCTCCCTTCCTTATTTTCTCCTCCATGGTCGTATATTTCTTCTCGGTCTATACAACACTCTGACACTAAAACAGAGACTTGAAGCAAGTCATTTCTGCCAGATACAAACCATCTCCTTCCTTTGAACTCTATCTTTATTTCAGCCTATCATAATGATACAGACTGCCTGTTAGGATTCCCCACCTTCAGTTAGTGGTAGGGGGATGGCCAATAAGGAATCCTCCTACTTTACGAATCAAATATATTGTCAAAAGTTTCAGTTCATTATACCATCATTATTGATGCTAATAGCCTCAATTTGGTGTGCTATAACGTCCAATGCGTTTGGTTCTGAGACCAGTACTTCAGAATTTCTTGTGCAAAAAGCTTTGAGTTGCCGATCAGCTAAGAGATGTGTTACACAGGCAGACACCAGGTTTTCTTTGAGTGGATTGCTATTTCCCCATCGTTGACCAAAGCAGAAGAATAACTCAGCACGCGGCGGTGGGCTCTGTGCACAAAGTGCTGCGTTGAGTTGTGCAGTGAAGGTATTGTGAAAATCGAAGACTTTGGTAGTGTGTTCTCGGCGTAGCTCGATTGGCTGTGCATCTCCCATTTGCGTGTTAGCGAAGTAGATTTTTGCTTGACATAACCTCGTTGCGTATATATCTTTGTTGTTGGTCTGGAGAACGAGGCCTCGTCGCATGAACCCAAGCAATTTCATTGTGTCAGAATCTTCTGTTTCTGGGAAGTAAACCTGCTCCGCTTGGAATGGCCCAAAGATATGGCTCACCACCTCTGCGTTATCTTCGCTAGCAACATCATTTGGTAATGGCGGAGGAGCTCTGAATGCGATGCGGCATCCCATTGGGTTATTTACCATGATTGGGTCTCCAATTTCTTTTTCTTTGTTAAACAAATGTATTTTCAATCCAACTGCTGCGTAGGAAAAACAAAATTCAGTCGTAACTTTGGGGCTGCTCCTTAGCCTTGTTTTAGAGGCCTAGTCTCTAAGAAAGTGGTGTGGTTTGGGACCATCTGACGAAAGGGTATAGAAATATCAAAGGAATCATTTCTGCTGCTGGACCAAGGAATTTTGGATGAAATCGGCGTCCAATCATCAACCGCTGTCGCTGTTTTGAATTATCAAAATCTGTCGGAAGCACGATCGACAGTCTAAAATTTACGAAAATTCAGCCAAACTTAAAGGGGCTGGACAAGAAATCGCCGGAGACATTTTTGATTCGGCTGTTTTGTGATGAGCTATTTTATTGTGACTATTTAACGTAAATTTAAAATGAATGTCTCATATTGGAGATTAAGCTTTGCACTTTGTTCTGACACAAATCAAATCTCCATATGTTATGGGATTGCAGCGATATAAATGGATTTCCAAAAAGTATTTTAGTTGATGTTTCAACCAAAGATCAGCCTGTATTTTGATAAAGATCTCTTCTTTTCAATTTAGCTGATTGCAATTTAGCTCCTTTCAAAATGCGATATTTGATGCACAAACATTGGATTTGTTTACGTACTCCTTATCCAGCCCCTTTAATGTAGGTTCAGTCCATTTTCCTATGAAACAGCCATGTCCGTAGTTATCCAAACAAGAACCCTCATTACAACATGAAAGGATGCCACGCGATAATTTTCAAACTTTTGACTTTTTCATTATCTCGCGCATTTTTAGCAAAATTAGCGAAACGAGAAATTTTAATGTGCATTCGCGTACTACCCACATTTGCAATTAATGGTAAGAAAGAATCTGATTCATTGCAACAATTTTAAATGCCTTATTACAACGACTTCATGTTGGGCATTTACATGCCCGCAGGACGCCGGAAGGACGCATTTGTCTTCTCAATGAGAATATGTCAGAAAGACGTTTTTTATCACATTTCATCTAACATTGGAAAAGTGACTGTCTCTATGAATCTTGAAATGTACATTATCATTGAGGTGTATGTTTAAATAAAAATTCGGTCAGGTTTACCCGAAAGTAGAGATGGGGAAAAATGATCACCGATCTAAAGACTATCTCGGATTTTCAAGATAATAATGAAATAAATGAAATTCTAAGAATAAGAATTGTAAGAATAACAAATGAAAATACAAATTTTAACAGACAAGGAGAAGATAATGACCATGATGTAAATTTGAACCAAAAAGAATATGATTCTGCCACTTTATTATTATTATTATTATTATTATTAATTCTTTCATTTAAAGTTGGCTAAGTAATTATAGCTATAATGGCTAATTAAGGCCAACTATTTACAAAAATATACAATACTGTAAGAAAAATATAATTTACAATAAAAAACCTAAACTAGGATAAAAAGTTTTGCATAATCTGCAGTTGCAGGCTTGGCATTTATGGGCTTTAAGAAGTCTTTTGAATATCTGGAGGGAGTCTGAATTTTTCAGTTCTGGTGGTAGTGTTTCCCATACTTTTTTCCCCATAAATCTGATCGTATCGATTCCAAGGCAGGGTGTTTTTGCCTTCGGTAGTTGTAGTTTATCAGAACACCTTAGATTGTAAGGCAGCTCTTTTTCTTCGAAAATTGTCTTCATGAAGCTAGGATTTAGATTAGATTTTGTTTTGTAGATCTCCACCATCAGCAACTGCAGGTTCCTCTGATGAACGGTTACCGAATTATCCATTTCCAATAAGTTTTCAAAACTAGAAACATTGTCCTTGTATGCGATTCTTAAGGCCCTTTCATGTATTTTATTTATTGCACTGACAAGAAGTGCCAATTATTGGTACGATGATGACATAACTTCAAAAAGCGTTCGTTGCTAATTGGAGAAATCTCATAAACAAGCAAAATCTATCGACCAAAATCTATTAATCTATTTTTGAGAACAACGATTTGCCTTACAACTTGAGATGTACAGAAAAGCTATGACGACTAAAAGTGTGAAGAACAGTTTATGGTATAGTTACATCTTGATTTGGGAGCAATTATTCGAGACAGTAAAAGACAGGCTCTCTCGTAACTTTTCCTATAGAAGCGTCGAAGATTCTTAATTAGAACGCAATGCATCTTGGTAAAAAGCTCCCTGTCGCCATCTTTAGCGTTATCGTCTGTTCTACAACAGTAAATTATGCAAAGCTTTTACTCTTTTATCAGGTTTCTTGTAAATACCAACTTATGTATACTTTTGTATTCATTTAGTTTTTCTTTTAATTATATATTCAGTTGACCTCGATTAGCGACTATAACTCTCTGGCCTAGCAAAGTGTAATGGAAGAATCTATAATTATAGTTCTAGCACATAGACCACGTCGATTCAATTCATACATGATTAACATACCTTAATTTTGGGAGAGGAAATAAAAACTAATTTTTGCTACTTACGTGATGATAATGTTTGTCTGATTGGAATAGTAGTGCCTCCAGTTGACACTCCTGAGAAGTCTTGATTTGCAAGTGAAGAATTTGAAAGTTCCTTGGAATAAAATGGCATCTAATCACTTTCAAATAACGATTAAGAAATAACCTATGAGAAGGGCTAACTTCTTGACGAAAGTGGGGGCAGGGGACTCTCCTACCTCATTTTATGTGTGAGGTGCGGAGAAAAGTGAAGGCTGCTTTGAGAGAGCTTTAACGACAGGGAAGGAGAAAGATCAAAATCTTTCACTAAAATGAAGAAGTAACAACATCGCCTTGAGTAGTTGCATACTTACGTGTCCTGTTCCCCCCTCAGCTTAAAGACCCATGGTCAACCATGATGCTTCGTGCGTCGAATGATAAGCAAGACAAAGAGAATTTCGGCCAGAAACGACTTTCAGATAATACGAAAGTCGACTTTGGAGCCACGAAGGATCATGGTTACCAATGGGTCTTCAAAGGGGATCCGTCGCCAAATTGTAAACAATTCTGTAAACACCATTGCTTTAGGCATAGGTCCATTGTCTTTTGCAGATTGTTTGGTGGCATCACACAAGCCACCAAAAGTGACCCTTAAAATCCACTTATATTTAGACAATTACATAGATATGGGTGTTTGGTTTGTTCCTCTGTGACGTATAAGGATTTATCTTCAAAATAACGCATTCATTTTTGAAAAAAAGATGAAATTGAAATTGTGTGATATTGAAAAAAAACGCATAATCACCGTTTCGACCAAAATTTGGAGACCTTCAAATCCAGATTCGAGCGCATTGGATATTATCATCTATCATTACATAACCACTATCAATGCCTACCGTATAATAATGAAGTTAAGAAAAGCATGGCAACCAATGTTACGCAATATTCAAAGATTATGTGTTTGCAGGTATTTCAAGGGCACTTCCCATATTTTTATCGAGAGAGAGAGAGCCGGACATTTATACTTCGTTGTGACTATCACTGAACGGAAGAATACAAAAAATGTTTGCAATTATCTTTGAAGGGATAACCATATCTACCAATGAAGAGTTTCAACCTGTGCAGTGTGTTTACCAAATATTTCAATAAAACTTTATAAGCTGTTAGGTTTCATTGTCTGTCAATTCAACAATCTAAAATGGGTTGAAACAAATTCAAATTAACTGTCACTTAGAAAAGTTGGCATTATGAGCGACTCATGCTGGCTTATATGCAGTGAAACAAGTCACTGACGATTACAGTTGAAAAAAGTACTATTTTGGATGATGGAATTCTTGGCAAAATTACTTGCTGATAAAGCCGCATACGAGAGAAGATCGATAATTCTCATGAAACATACCGATAGGAAGTTGTCTGGGTTGTCGATTCCCATGTCATCTCCTGAAATGGAATTATGAAATAGTAACAGTCAACAGAATTAAAAATAGGGGGATTTAAGGCAGATTTCATAAATTGCATGCATCCACTGTCGTATATTAGGCCGCAAATGTAAACAAAAAAGCCGCACAAAATCCACGAGACCTGGATCGATAATTTTAGTTTCAGTAACTCGGACATTCTTATGATATTGTTCTGTCAAAATTACAAAGACTCTTACAAGCTACAGCTAGAGTTTTGTAAGTAACTAAAGTCTGCGTCAAAATAGATGTCAGTAACATCTGCGATGAAGCGAAATCATTCATGCTAAACTCGTTCACTGCTCTGATTCGCGATTTTCGCACCTGACATCTACTGTGTGTCCCAAAATGATGCATCGGCGTTTGCCAAACCGTAAAATCATGAATTATGCACCGATTTGAATGAGCTACCTAATATCTTCAAGCAAAGAGATGTAGAAATTTCTTTCACTAAAATCGCTCATATCGTTCTAGAGTTATGGTCAATTTTACTTGGAAGATATTTTTGAAATATCTTGAGTAAAGCTGAAAATTGCATTTAAATTTCGTCCTGTTTTCAGCTTAAACAACACGACAATTGCATTAATTATCTTCTTTGGAACACAAAGAAGCAGCCATTATACATGTCCATGTATGAGGCACATATATGTCGTAAGGTTTTGCTCCTTGGAGGATTATCATGCTCGCTTTCCTTCTTTGAAGCTGAAACTTTGGAAAAACGTTATCGAAATTTTAGTTCTATTTTGATTATGTTCAAAGATACCGCTCAAGCAGAATAACTCGTAACTTTAGAATGGTATGACCCATTTTAATGAAATAAATTTCTGAATCTAAGTTACGCTTTCAAAGTTACTGAATCTAAGTTACGTTGGAGCACAAAAGGATTTGTGCTCCATTCAAATCGGTGCATAATTCATGATAGTACATTTTGGCAAACGCCGATACATCATGTTGGGACACTCCGTATATTGAGACTTAGTTTAAAATATGTGATCTTACCGAAGTTTCCTGGAATATCTATGAGGTCTGTCTAAAACGTAAAAGAGAGCAATTTGAGTAAATAATGAATGGTTCAACATTAAATGGTTAAAAATGAAAACAAAAAACGCTTCTTAGTAAAAGTGGCACAGAAGGAAGGCGTCAATTCAAAGTAATTCAATGTATAGAAATTAAAACTTCTTGAGGAAGAAATCGAAAAGCGCCGCAGGTTCTTGCTCAGTGTGGCAAGCATATGCGTATATATCTTTGTATAAGAATAACGAGCTTTATTTTAATATATCGTCTGGTCGAAGGACCCACAGGGAGTCTACCCCAGACGGCTAGCCAAGGGCTCGACCCTGCAACCTTCCGCGCATAAGGCGAGAGTGCTAGTCGCTAGGCCAGCTTACCACCTCATCTTTAGTTTAGAAACCTTTCCAATATACAGGTTTAATTTCCGCACATAGTATTCTACAATCCCAAGCTTAAAATACATTTAGTTCTGAGTGTGAATACTTCAGATAATTGTTTCGACATTTAACTAAGTACCTGGAAATCACTTCTGACAAAGTCATATTTAGAACATACAAGATTACGAAATTTATAAGAAACTCTCTCAAATGGGCAAATAAAAAGGCAAAATGCACTCAAATTCAAGAAATTCGGTACCAACAAGAGAAAAGTATTCTATAAAGAATTGATTTATAATTCATTGAAAGAGAATGAAGTTAACATGCGATTGCACTATACCACCTTTCAGCGCAAGGTACCTCAAAGGGGCTCAATCACGAAATTTTTGCCGAAAAGGTGATTTTGCAGTTTCCTGATAGGCTATATCACACAGATTTCATAATTTTTTTTTCAAAATCAAAGCGTCATTTTGAAGATAAATTTTTAGATTACAAAAAGGAACAAACAAAGCATTCATGTCATATGGTGTGAGATTATAAGTGGAAATCTAACAGTCATTCTTTTCGTGGATTCACCCCCATCCAGCAACTAAATTAATAAAAAAAAAACAATAGACAATAGAGATGACAACGGACATTACAGATTTGTTTACAGTTTGATGACGGAGCCCCGTTAAGTTGGAGAAGAAGCCTTGCAGTACGGATCCATCTTCATTCTAATATTTCAGAGAAGATAGCGAAGCTTTGCAGAATAATAACATCAACACGCCCATATGGAAAACTGGCAGCGTGAAAGATTTCAAGTAAACGTTCCCCATATGGGAGAAATTATCAGAAGGTCATTATATTTTTAAGGTTCGAGTTGTTTTAATGGACGTTCAAGGAATACAAGTGATTTTAACTCGAAAATGTCCGGCAGCGCCGCTGCCACGAAATCACTTATGAAAATGCCTCGCTCGCAGGACATTTTTCGCTATGTCGCAGGAAATGTTGGGCATCTGCTTTGGAATGGTAAGATGGTGTCCATATTCCCCTGTCTAAATCATTTTAGTGAACCTTCGAAGAAACACATATTTTTTTGACTGTATGATGATTTTTATAAATCTAAGTTTTAATCTAATTCACAACTTGTCAATGTATATAAATATGATGCCAAATCTGCTTCTAAAAGTTGATGAAAATTTTCAGTGTAATTGTGTTTCTTATCTTTTTCCTTTCGTAATAACAGAAAACATTGCATTACACTACTGATAACATCATATTAGTTGCTAACTAGGCCACCCTATGAAAATATTTATATTATTGTTTTCATAGTGGACAAAACATCAAACTTTTAGGGCACACATAGGACATTAGTCTGCTTGGGTCATTATGACCCCCTGGCAAGTTGAAAAAGAAAGAAACGAGATTTAACTAGTTTGCACAAGCAGTATTCTGGTCTTTCTTTTTGTTCTTTTCGGCGACTACGCCTTGTTTCTCCTTTAGGCTGGCACAACGGACAGTTGGTGACTCTCCTCACTTGCAGTGGTAGGCTAACGCACACCACTGAGCCAGCCCCGCAAAATCCTAATACTAACGAGAAGTTGGCATGATAACCGTAATGCTTGTGGGTATGTTCGTTTCTACCTAGCGTCCGAAGGTAGCTTATTGGAACACCGAGAAGCTAAGTCCTTCGAAGCAGTGTCCTAGTCCTATCTCTCGATGTAACCACACCTCGTGGTGCTTCAATTAGACCGAGATTACAGAGTGGCAGCGACTCTCCTCACTAGAGGTAGCAGGTTTTGGCAGATCAGGGATGTTCAGTTTTAAGTTCAATCGTTTGGCCACTACAAGACATCGCTAAATATGACTCAACATTGTTCAGTGAAATGTTCAGTCGTTTGGCTACTGCACGATATCGCTAAATATAACTAAACATTGTTCAATGAAATGTTCAGTTGTTTGGCCAGGAAAGCATACAGATCAAGTACCAACTGGCTGCCAAGGGTCACCCAATTTCATACTAATCAGCCAATGATATCGCTGCATACAGATCACATGACTGAAAATAAGCTCTTCGAGGTGATGTTTCGAATGCCCTCACGAAAATCAAAGGGAAAAAAAGGAAAAAAGATACAGAGCTGCTTTGATCAAAAATTGATTTTAGAGGCCTCCCTCCATATTTTTTTATCACTGGGTTAAAACCATATCAGAACCTTCAATCGTTTGGCCACTACAAGACATCGCTAAATATGACTCAACATTGTTCAGTGAAATGTTCAGTCGTTTGGCTACTGCACGATATCGCTAAATAAAACTAAACATTGTTCAATGAAATGTTCAGTTGTTTGGCCAGGAAAGCATACAGATCAAGTACCAACTGGCTGCCAAGGGTCACCCAATTTCATACTAATCAGCCAATGATATCGCTGCATACAGATCACATGACTGAAAATAAGCTCTTCGAGGTGATGTTTCGAATGCCCTCACGAAAATCAAAGGGAAAAAAAGGAAAAAAGATACAGAGCTGCTTTGATCAAAAATTGATTTTAGAGGCCTCCCTCCATATTTTTTTATCACTGGGTTAAAACCATATCAGAACCTGAACGCTTGGGACGCCTAGAAAAAGCTCCTTGAAATTCCCGGGACTAAGCACCCTGAAGATGACCAAGCGATACAGCTCTTCTCTTGGAAGGATCAGAATTCGCTCACTGAGCACGATCAAATTATACTTAGATTGAAAATTTTTTTAATTATTTAGTGGCCAAATTATAAGGGGCCTGGAGCGAAAATATATAGGTGCAAAAGGACATGACAGACTGGTCTGATAAGTGTTGCCGTTTCAAGTTTCGAGATATTTCGTTTCGTTTCGTTTCGGAGTTATTCGCTATTTTGTATCTTGAATGACGTCATTTTGTTTGCATATTCATAAGGAAAGTATGGGGAAGGGTTTAGAAAAATCGGTGACATTGGCTATGCTATGCTTCCGATTAAATAGCAGCTGCAGTACGTCAGTGAAACAAAATCTGCCCAGAAATTTCAAATATCTCATGAAAAGAAAATCCAGTGTCGAAGCTATGCTTTATCAGGCTTTCTCGTCAGAAATATTGTCGATAACAATTGTTTTCTTGCCTTTTTGCAAACAAAATACGTCATAACTCCAATTATGAACTGATGAATATACCCCAAAACAACACATGGTACGAAAAAACTGAAAACGGCGTTCTTCATCGTTTAACCAAACTATCAGCTTTCCCAAATAAAAAATTTCATACCAGATGTATACTATAATACTCTAAGACTTTCGATCATAATCTAGGCTAACACTTTATATCAGGCCTATACCTCCAACTCAAATGCCATGGTCACTGATATTCAGCCAGTCCGCCACAGAGTTGCTTCCAGCAAATATCGCTAATAGAGGCCAACTAACATAATACAACAGATTTAAACTTTTATATAATTCTGAGCTCTGCTGAGTATTAATGCAGTACAGACAGTAACATTTAAAAACTAACTGAAAGCAAAGGCTCTAGCACAGTAGACGTAATTTCAATTTCGATAACCTCATAAAGCCAGGTTGAGATTTCACTTTCACTTTGAAGTAGAATGATTTACTCTATCTTTAGAACATTACAAAATGGTTTAACAAAATGATACCATTTACATGTTCACAAGCTACGATTTGCATTTTATGATATTTGATTTGCTCAGCATTTTCAGATGTTTTGAAAAGCCTCTTCCGCTTTCGGTTTTCGTAAATGATAAGCCCTGGATAAGATTTGTTATCGTATTAAATTTGATTATTTCATCATTCTTAGTACTATACTCCTTTCGTTTTGGCTTATGTGAAAGAGGAGCCCTGGAGCCAGTTGAAATTAATGACATTTAGTTAACAAGAATTTCGTCAGATAATATAATGCTTGTCTCATTTTTGTTCTAAAATTTGTACCGTTGCCATACATTTATTGATTCCATTTTTTGTGCACTTTTAAATATTATGAAACTTCATAGCAGAAATTGTCCATAGATCTTTTGCTTGTGATTTAGTAATATGGGGTTTTACAAGATTTTGCAAAGATTAGTGGTGAAGAAATGGGGGGGAGGGCGAATGCACGCTGTGTTAGCATCCTAAATGTTGGGAGTATAAAAAGGAACACTTCTTTGAGAGAAACTGAGAACAAACAGTCACTTCCTACACTCCCCACTTACAAAAATACCCGACACCGAAAAGGGAATCAATCGTCTTTCAAAAAGATTTCCCTACAAGCCTGGTTTCCATAGACAGTCGAATCCCGAAATAATGCACCCCCGATACAACGAACTTTTCGGTATAATGAACTAAATCTTTAATTCTTTGAAAAACGAATTTTTTATAAACTCTCTGGGTTTAACGAGCTGTTAATAGACGGATTTTTTCTGGTTTTCTTCAGAGTTCGTCATACCTGGATTCGACTGTAGCCGTAAAAGTCACACGCAACTCACCTCAAGCAGCACGACAAAAAGAACGGTAGCCTTGCATACATCGTAACGTACATTGCAAATAACTGCAATAAAGTACCATAGATTGCAATACATTACAATAAACTGCAATACGTGCAATAAAAAAATTCTCAACCAACACTGCACTTTGAGTACTTCTGGCAGTAACCTGGATTTTGTGACTTTTAGTCTTTTCTAGGAGCTATCATACTGCGTCAGTTTCACAATACAGAGGCTGCAAATAATTTTGAAATGAATAACCAGCAAACTAATTGTTTTTTGCCATATCTTTTTAACTACTGGTTCTGTTAAATGAACATTAGCTTTATCTCAGACGTCATATATTAGGAGTGATCTTGCTTGCATTATTGTCTTTATCACTGGTACCAAAGCCCCCACTTGTCTCATTGGTCTCGAAAAGGACTAGTAAAGATAGGATCAAGGCAGACTGACAACCTCAGTCCCTTGTACAGTGATACGAAGACCCTGCCTAGGCCCATTTCCAGCTATCNACAACGAACTTCTCGGTATAATGAACTAAATCTTTAATTCTTTGAAAAACGAATTTTTTATAAACTCTCTGGGTTTAACGAGCTGTTAATAGACGGATTTTTCCTGGTTTTCTTCAGAGTTCGTCATACCTGGATTCGACTGTAGCCGTAAAAGTCACACGCAACTCACCTCAAGCAGCACGACAAAAAGAACGGTAGCCTTGCAATACATCGTAACGTACATTGCAAATAACTGCAATAAAGTACCATAGATTGCAATACATTACAATAAACCGCAATACGTGCAATAAAAAAATTCTCAACCAACACTGCACTTTGAGTACTTCTGGCAGTAACCTGGATTTTGTGACTTTTAGTCTTTTCTAGGAGCTATCATACTGCGTCAGTTTCACAATATAGAGGCTGCAAATAATTTTGAAATGAATAACCAGCAAACTAATTGTTTTTTGCAATATCTTTTTAACTGCTGGTTCTGTTAAATGTACATTAGCTTTATCTCAGACGTCATATATTAGGAGTGATCTTGCTTGCATTATTGTCTTTATTACTGGTACCAAAGCCCCCGCTTGTCTCATTGGTCTCGAAAAGGCCTAGTAAAGATAGGATCAAGGCAGACTGATAACCTCAGTCCCTTGTACAGTGATACGATGACCCTGCCTAGGCCCATTTCCAGCTATCACCTTGCAGGAGTTAAACGCAGCAAAAACACCATTCGGCACACAGTTAATGTCGAAAATTTAGCTTACGTAGGCAATGTAAAGCTTACACTGTCAATTGAAGCTTAAATTACAATGAAATTCTTCGAATCTTGTGAACTGATTGCCGCCACAAGTTCTTGTGGTGAGGGCCTAGCTAGGGTCAAGCTTTTCAGAGCAATATTTCGAGTCTCTGTTGACCGAAGCGACATCATTCAAGTTATAGAGCACATGGAAACAAGGGACTCATGTAATAAATCTAGAATAAAGGTTGATTGCGATTGTCATATTTGTAGGAGCGAGACTTCACGATCTTATTAGGCTTAAGTGAAATATGGAAAAAGAAATGGAACTCACCGGTAAGTTTAGAACATCGTCTCTGTGATCTCTGTGATCTCTGTGATCTGTAAAAAAGAAATATAACAATTAGCATGTGGTGAGTGCAACAACAGTGCAATAATTCTATACTACGGATAACCTTGGCGAAAAAATAAATTTCCCTTCTCACAACCATTGTACAAGGAACTTTACACGAGTTAAAATAATTATGACGTGAGTACCTATCATACGTAACTTTTCAGGATGAACCTTTTGAATTTTTCGAATCAGCAAAGACGAATCTTTGCAAAACTTGAAAATTAATCGTGTAAAACATTATTGCCCCATTCTTTCGAATTGCTCAAAGGGAACTTTATGTAATTCGCCTTGATGCAAGAGAGAGAATTTTTGATATAATCATCATTTTAGAATTACACCGTCTTTTAATTTCTCCTAATTTTGAAGTTGTGACGTCATCACATTGCTACCATCTTGTAGACCTTCAAAACTGAATATTTCTTGTATTGATCATATTGATTTTCCTCAATCAGTTTAGAATTTATCGTGCCTTTCATGTTTGTCAAAGCTTTAGATACTTCATCTCATACATCCTTTCGTAAAGCATAAAAACGCTTTAATTAAAAAAATAATGATGATATAAAACATTCTCTCTCTGGAATTATGGCAAATTACCTAAAGTTCCCTTCGAGCAATTCATTTAAAAGAATGGGGCAATAACATTTTACACGATAAATTTTAAAGTTCTGCAAAGATTGACGCCTATGATAAGCTGAATATACTTGGAAAATTTTACAATATCACCCAAAGGAACGATATTAGCAACAAGGATCAGGACTAATGTAAAATATACGATGACAGTAACAGGTGAGTCAGAAGAATGTTTTGAAATCTTGAAGCCTGCAGTTTTCTAGCTCTCAATCAGACTCTCACAAACTGATTTTATTGCACGGCCAACATGTCAACTTTAGTTAGTCAAAATCAGTGGTATTGTTCTCAAATTACAAGCGATTTTATCACTTTCTCAATCTTGAAATCCTTGAAAACAGGATAGGCCTAAAATTCTCGATCAGAGTATCTAACAATTCAGCCTCAAGACACTAAAAACTGTGGAAACAGGCGGCGTAACAACAGTCCAAAATTTACGAAACTATAGAGCAGGATCTTATTTTGATAGCTGTATGGCTGAATTGTTAGCAATTTCGATTAAGGCGTTTTTGACTGTTTTCAGAGACTCTGGGATTAAAGATTTGAATCTAATTGCTTGTTGCTTTAGAATGATACGCCCGATTTTACGCAATAAATATTCTTGGATCTCAGTTGAATTGTTGGCTGCACAATAAACATCAAAGACAGTGTTGTAGCGAGCGTTGCATTCACATTTTTTCTATATTTGTAAAAGAGTTAATAGTGTTCTTTTTACAAAAGTAGAACAAATTTGAATACAACGCTAGAACCAATTTCAAAATTTAGTTAATTTTAACTTTGCTGGAGAACAAAGGAAGTGCTGTTTTTGAAGCAACCACTTATTTTTCCTTTCCTCTGCCATAAATCAGCAACCAATTGTCAGATTGACTCAAACAAAGTCGCAAATTCTAAGCTGAGGCCTATCCTATGCAACTGTGTAAAAAATGGGACAATTAAAGTTACAGCTCCTCCACAGCAGCCATACAACGGGATAAAATTTTTGGGGGCACCCACCGGGGGGGGGGGTTCTTCCATAGTAAAGGTACCTGGGGATGTGCCGCGCTCAAGGATATACTTTGTCGGACTTCTAGTCTAGCCAAGGGTATGCTTTTTGGCAATTTTAGTCTAGGCCAGTCTAGGCAAGGGTATAATTTTTGGCAATTTTCGTCCAGGAAAGGCCAAATTTTCTTAATTTGTGTCTAAAAACCCCAAATTTTGGCTATTTTGGTCTAGAGAAGGCAAAATTATAGTGATTTATGCCTATAAAACGGCAAATCATGGCACTTTTGGTCTAGAAATTAGTCTAGCCAAGGGTATCATTTTCACAAAAATTGGTCTAGCCAATGGTACCATTTTGAACATGCTCGCGGCACACCCTTATCCGAAATCTGGACAAGAACCCCCCCCCCGTGGGGGCACCCTGTACCATATTTCTTATGTTACGTTAGCTGCCCAAATGAAGAAAGCAGAAATCGTACCTGTACCACCGGAAGTACAGTTCTCATGTCTACGCATGCACGTGCATTTTCATAAGCAGAACTAAAATGAGACAGCAAATGCAACAACGTTCATACTTACTTTCTAGAGCTTCATCAACACTTGTGGCAGGACTTGTCATATTTGCAAACATTGTCTAAAATCAAATCAAATCGAGGGTTCGTAAGAAATACAAAATAACTTCATTTGCAAGCTATTTGAGATACTGGCAAAACATCGTTTGAAATCACGACCATCACAAATTTTATCTTTGGACGAAGTTTCAAATTTAGGATTAGCTTACAGCCTTTGCCTCTACTTTCTTGCATTCCCAGCGAGCCATTTGGATTGCATAAATCAAATCAGCAGTCCAAAAATTTCCGTGTGACAGATTTTCAGCCATCATCAGCTTTCAGAGCAACAAATTTTTCGGGAAGAATTTCGATGGCAAATCTTTCACGTAAATGTCTCTGTTCAAATCTGTGTAAAACTTTAGAACATCATATAGAAAATACTCACAGCACTGTTTTTACTTTCTTGCTCAACTTCCTCTGAAAAAGAAACCAACAAGATTTGTTAAATTATAAAACAACAAAACATTCTTACTACATCTAGTTGTTGAGCGAGAGAAATGCGTCGTAAAATAGTGCCTTCGTGGCAAAGAAATTATGGCGTGAAGAGGCTTTTCAGAGCAATTCTGTTGATAACAAACGCATCTTGGCTGATTGGTTAATGTGGTCCCCGATGGCAGATGCTCAATTTTATTTCAAGACCAGCTTTGCTAACTCCCAAGTGCTCTCTGCATCGAGTAACGAAATTATGTGACGTTTTTCCATAGTATGGCATGCATGGCAGGACACTGAAACCTACAGATGAGCGCATAATAGAAGGAAAGTGGTCTTCAAATGGAACAAGTGATCCAATGCTTTCAGGGGACTGAAGTAGACATTAAAGGTCAAATACTATCCAAGTATAAAAATTATTTAGCTAGTTAAATACAAACATGTTTTCGTACGTTACGAACCGAACTTGGTTCACCACCAGCGAATCTGAATAATCCTAACTTCAAATTTAAAGCGAATAACAAATAAAACAAGGTAAACAAGCTTGAGTTACATTTACTACTTGCAAGGGACCCGAGGCCTAAGTCCCGAATGGATAAAATGGGGGAACAAAATCAGAGGATAACCAAGGGAATAGACGACTGCTGGGAAATAAGTTCAGGTCGCTCCCGTAAAATTAAAAGGCTTTCATGAATGAGTATATCAAACTCATTGTTGGCTCTGTCCAAAATAGAAAAAATCTGTCGACGAAGCAGCGTGCCCTGATTGGTTAATGTGGTCCCCGATGACAGATGGACTCACTTATATATCTTAAGACCTATGGAGTTTGAGGCTGCACGCAGGCTGTCAAATTACTTGATGTTTTTCCATAGCGATATAATCTCACCGGTTTTCACTCTCTTCCTTTCAAATGGTTAAGATATGGAGAGTGCGAAGGAGGTTCGCTATTTGAAAGGTAGAAAGTTGGAAACCGTCGCTGCAGGAGGAGCGATGGGCAGCTTGCTGTATCTCGTGAGTTCCTCAAGAAGAATGGCCAGGTCGCATTTATTGTTTCTATATGCTATAAATTCCCTTGGGGAATATAGATTCGTTAGAACTATCCCTGATGAAGGAGTTTGGAGATCCGTGGACCCTCTTGCTCCAGTGGCGGACACCCCCCCCCCCCGATGTTGGAGGAAACAACGATCTTTTGTTTGAAAATTAGGAGTAAGNCTGTCGACGAAGCAGCGTGCCCTGATTGGTTAATGTGGTCCCCGATGACAGATGGACTCACTTATATATCTTAAGACCAGCTTTGTTAACTCCCAAGTGCTCTCTGCAGCGAGTAATCAAATTACTAGCCTGCGCGCAGCCTCAACTCCTATGGAGTTTGAGGCTGCACGCAGGCTGTCAAATTACTTGATGTTTTTCCATAGCGATATAATCTCACCGGTTTTCACTCTCTTCCTTTCAAATGGCTAAGATATGGAGAGTGCGAAGGAGGTTCGCTATTTGAAAGGTAGAAAGTTGGAAACCGTCGCTGCAGGAGGAGCGATGGGCAGCTTGCTGTATCTCGTGAGTTCCTCAAGAAGAATGGCCAGGTCGCGTTTATTGTTTCTATATGCTATAAATTCCCTTGGGGAATATAGATTCGTTAGAACTATCCCTGATGAAGGAGTTTGGAGATCCGTGGACCCTCTTGCTCCAGTGGCGGACACCCCCCCCCCCCGATGTTGGAGGAAACAACGATCTTTTGTTTGAAAATTAGGAGTAAGCAATGCGTTTTATCCAAAAGAATATCCTCGCCCCCCTTATATTTGCCAAAGTATCCGGCACTGCCTTGTTTCTTTTCAATTCAGAGATTTGCATCCGGAATAGTACATTATTCCATAGTGCTTTATTTGTATTAGAAAAATTTGCGATTTTCAAATTCTTTCAGCGATAAATATTCTTTTTGTTTTAGTTGGTGATGACCAGCTTTGATGTAGAAAATAGAACAAGGAGAGAAAAGAAAAAGATAAAAAGAAGGAAATAAGAAGAGAGAAGTTAGATGAATGCAGCTGGGAGTGAATATAAACAAGGAATGAATAGGTATTATTAAGATGCTTGATTAGGTGATTGAAAGAACGCAAAAAGCCTTCTTTTAACTGTTTAGTTAAAGGGAATAACCCGAGTTAAAAGATGAGATCTCATAGGTATATAAACAACCTATTGTATTTTATAATCCAACAGGTGGGCAAAGAAAGAAAAGCCAAATAAAACGATGGCGTGTTTTGGTTGTTATTTATCCGATTTATAGACGGGCGCCTTATAGCTCAGGTCATAAACTTTAAAGTTTTATCTAACTAGTATTTGCTAGTCTTTCCGACATTCATCTCCAATTCCATTTAGACACCTAAGAAAACCCATGTTTCCCGCTGTTGGTAGGTAGCTTAGGTAGGTAAGTAGCTCAAATCTTGCTTTGGTCTTACAAAGTATGCTTTATAAAAAGAACACGTGAAGGTCTATACAGGCACCTCTAAGGGGACCATTATGAAAATGAGGTAATCTTGGACTTTAACCCTAATTTAACCGGGCTTTTTTTGAACTAATATAGCCGGGGGGGGGTGCATTCCACCCCCCTCTATAAATCGCCTTAGACTAATGGGAAATCATTCAAACCTGGCAAGGGCGTAGTACTAACCATTCTTTACAGATCTGCAGATTTGAGTGTGGCCATCTCATCAGATGACGTCACTATGACGTCATAATGCTGAAAAATGTCAAAATTTATGTTTCTCCAGCTAATTCATTCTAAAAACGGAAAAAATATGATATAATTCGCTATTTTTCATCTTATTTGCCGTATTATTCATTCTTAATTCAGAAATAATACCTAAAGGTGTTTTTAGACTTTTTTTTTTGAAGAAAATGACAAATATTGATGACGTCACAACAACGAAGTGGGTTTTACGACCAAAAATTGAAACAAAACTTGCTAAAAATACTTTAAATGTATTGCAAAACGCAATTCTATGCATTTTCTACAACTTCCGCTGGAAAAAGCTTCAAATTTTGCAACATTTACCCAAAATGGCGGCACATGTTATGTCATCATTTAAAAATGCTGATGTCAGCAAATTCCATTGTTCTTGATAACAAATGAAAGGTCTTTGTTTGCTGATTCTTTTAAGGTATAATAATCAACATTTGAAACTAATTCTGGTTGTAAAAATATCAAAAANACAAAAATTAAACAAAAATTATTATTAAGTGCAAAGTAAAACAAGTCTAATGAGTCTGACAATAAACGATATCTATATATACATATGATACATATTTACAGGCGAGTTTTGAATATAAATAAGACAAGATCAATTCAAGAACCCAACCTGTGCTACGAAAGTCTTGGATAATCGGCAGTTGCATTCATCGCCCTTCCACTCCTTTATACGTTTTTTAAAGATGGAAATATTCAGTGACTTTTTAATGTCATTTGAGAGTCCATGCCACAATTTACATCCCAAGAAAGCAATACTCTCTATCCCACACCGAACTGTTCGGGCCTTGGGCATTTGTAAAAGACTTTTGTTTCTAAGATGATAGGGAGGATTCTTCTCAATGAAAATCTCAGTCATAAAGCTTGGGGTGATATTTGATTTAGTTTTGTAAATCTCTGTCATCAGCAACTGCAGATTCCGTTTGTGGACAGACACAGAATTATCTCTCGTCAAAAGTGCATCAAAATCAGAAACAATATCCTTGTATGCGATGCTTAGTGCCTTTTTGTGAATGCGGTTGATCTTTTTATCGAGATATCTGTCACAGAACATCCACACTAAGGGACAGTAGCTGAACTGGGATAGGATAAATGCCCCCATGATATGCTTGAGTTTGTCAGTGTCAAGTAAGTAGGAAATACGCGAAAGAGCATGAAGCTTTCTTGGGGCGAAAGAGCACCAAGGGGGAGAGCGAGGGGGTGCGGTCGCCCCTCCCAATGTTGGGCAAAACAAAGACCTTTATTGTTTGAAAACAATGGAAATAAACAATGCTGGTTAACTGAACAATAGGTTCGCCCCCCCCAATATTTGTCAAAGTGTCCGCCACTGGTCGGATTCATGTCTTTAGCTGTTTTTGTTAGTCCACAAACTCTAATTGATAAGCAAATATGGCGAGATAAAGTTCTTTGCATTCCTGTCCCGGGTGTGCGGTAAATAAGAGTTATGATCCCGGAAAATCTTTGCAACTTTTTGCTTCGTCGAAACCATAGTGAGGTAATCGAGTGACGTTTAGTTTCATGTCCTGTTTCCTTCGTACAAACGTCACACAAATAGAACTGTCAAACATGTAGTAAAACGACTAGAACGAATTTTGCAGTAAATTCCCTTATAAAATCTAAAACTTTTTATTACTCAATGACTAAAATAACAAGGGCTACGAACATGAAACATTGCAGCTAGAATATATTTTGAATCCTGCATCCGAATCTGGTGTCGAAAATTCGTGTGATGAAATTTGGAAAAATGTCCATAGCATAATATGTGGGAAATGGGAAATCTCTTTAATGTCAAACCAGCCGCTACTTGGGGAGCCAGCGACCAAAAGAGGTCCAAACTGGTACAATAAAGGCTTATTGATTAAACATTTGCACACCAGTAACGACAGATTAACTTCGGACGATCGATTCAAACTTGTAATCCATTCCGAAAAGAGGGTCCTAAATAAACGTGAAATTCATTCCGACGTCCTTGCATTTATAGCTAAAATCGTTTGGATTCTAAACGAAGACTGCCATTGTGCTCATTTCCTAACTTTGTAACTGCAGATCTAAGAAAATCATCTTTGACCAAAATCTCCATTGAGCTTTCACTTACTGATCAAAGTCATCCCATCTGCGGGGTGACTTTGATCATTTGTTCATGGCTGCAAAAGAGGTGGACGATAGCACCAAAATATCGTTTCTTTTGCATATCATTCGTTTGATGCACAATGCTCACACGAAAAGTTGTATTATATTTCTTCATTTCTGATCGGATTTATGAAGAAAAAAAATCAAAAATTTATCAAAGTCACCCCACTTGATGGTAATACACAATCGGGTACAGTGCATTAATATCTTGGAATTATGCTACAGTGCAATTCATTTGTAACGCTCGATCTAATTTAACCATGGGCGTTAAGAAACGAGGTAGTTATTCCTACAAGATTTTTCCTCCCTGTGTCCCTATGCCCGTGAAGGTTGTTGTAGCTCAAATCAGAACACAGGGAAACAAGGAAAACCAGGCACAACAACAACAACCTTCACGGGCATAGGGACACAGGGAGGGATGGGCATAAGGACACAGGGAGAAAAATTTGTTGTAGGAATAACTACTGCGTTTCTTAACGCCCATGATTTAACGTGCCATTGCTGTCGACCCAAAAGCAAAGCGATACTGTAAACCTTTATGCCTGGCAAAAAGTTAGCGCAAAGCCTCATGTCCCGGAAATGTTAGTACAAAGCCTTGTGATGTTATGTAAACTAACAATGTACTAGAATAGTGATGTTTCATATTAACTCTCCATACGTTTCGAGCTTAACTTTTCCTTGTGATATCATACAGGCCACAAAGCAAAATTCCCTATAGGTTGTAGTAATCCTTGTCGTAAAATCAAAATAACACATGGCATCGTTACTGTCTTGTTTTCCGTTCATTTACTAATCAACATCGCCACTGTGTGGCCAGACATTGATTCTCAACTTGCTCTCAAATGTCTATTGTTAAAGGAGCTCTGCCACGCAGGTGATTGGTTAAAAGAACAATCTTGAACACAGGAAAGGAGCTAGAACCCAGACTCTTTGAATTTTTCACATGATGAAAGTTGATGACGATCTTATTCCAATTCTTTTCGGGTAATCCTGTCATACAAATGTTTAACCCCCTTTTACAATTTACAGCAAATTATAAATAAGACAGATTGCCTTTAATGTCCAAGAAATCAGATAGGAGAAAAATCGTCCGTAAAATGTTCACACGGAAAAAATTTCTCTGGATATCTTGATCCTCAAAGTTTCGTTTAGGAAAATGTGACGTTTCCAATGAAAATTCTAGATGTGTGCTTAGCGGGGCAATCCAAACAACAAATATAAGATAGTTTCAAAATTGCCGTTGACGTTCTGTCTGTGACGTTCAGTGAAATAAGATAAGGCCCAAAAAACAAAGGACGTTCGTCTCATTCTATGGTTTCGGTTCGGTAGACAATTGCTCATATGAGAGATTGCTGCAAGGCCGCTGGGTCAGGTTCAGGTTGCAGTCATTTCAGCTCAGTAAAATGGCGAAAAGGTTACTGATGCGAGAACAATTTAGAAACACTATCAACGACAACAATATTGAAAAGCATTTATGAAGGGGAAATAACTCAAGGAACTGCAGATAAAATTCGAAAGCCGGTGTAAAAATGTCAAGACTACTGGTATGAGCAATAAATTTGGGCTTTCGGTTTAAAAATTTGGACTTAAGGCATGGAAAGGAAAATCGTTTTGCAAAACAGCAATGAATTTAGCAGCAACTTCTGTCCCAATTTGAGGAGTTAGATGCAATCGATCTAGCTGTAATGATCATGGCAAATGGCTCTAGCGACGTCTTTCATACGGATGAATCGAGCGATCTGAATTTCGTACCACTCAGATTCCAGCTATAGTTTCAGTGTACGAAAGAATGAATATATTCTTCGTGTGTGCAAGAGGACAATGTTTTCGAGTTTCAGAAAATTCGATTTGGATAGTTCTAGGAGCCTGAAGGCTGACAAGGACAAATGGAGTGAACTAAATTTGAATTTCTCAAGTTCTTGATATGTTTAGCAAATTTTGAGGAAAGTGATACGAGGAAGACTTGTTCAATCTTGGCAACATCAAGCAATTAAAGTCTTATCCATTCAGCAGGATGCACAGAGCAGCGAACACACCAACCGATCTAAGATTTGGATTTCTCATATTCTTGATTTGTCTCGCAAATCTAGCCTCAATCGCAAAAAGGATATTTGTTTGATCTGTACTCAGGCCCATACAGACTTGATCAATTTGAGATACATGCTTCGACGAAAGACGTAAGAAACCGACATTTGAATTTTCAAAAATTCATTACTTGGATTTCAACTTCAGGAAGAAAAGTTGCTTAGTACATTTTACCATTAGTATAAGCAAAGAAAGTGGCACAAAGAGAAGAATTTTGATCTTAGCACTTTAGGTTTGGATTGCCTCATGAAGAACTAACGTGAAGAAATAAAATTTATCGGCATTTTGGATTCTCCGACCTGAAATTCAGAGAACTGATTACTGAAGTAAAAATGACTACACAACAGCCACTTGTACAACGTGTACCTCGAGATTTTGTGTGGCACTATTTGTAGCGCTTCGAGGAGCTGTATACAAACAAGGACAGATGTTGTGCAACTGAACTTTCTCAGATTCTGATTTGAAATTTCAATGATGGACCTTTTTCCAGTCATGATAGCTCCTGTAAGTACAAACAGACGTATATTTTTCTTTCAAGACTTAGTTTTGGTAACTTTGTGGAGATCATAGTTACCTCTAATAGCTATGATAGAAACTATCCACTCATGAAAAACAGAATTTTCGACTGAACAGCTCAAAGATTTAGCAACCTTTACCATGTATGAATACTTCTTTGGCACTGATTTCTTTGCGAGATCTTCGAATTTGTAATAGTATTTATAACGCAGTTTCATTCAAATTTCTATATTTTCTGTTCCAAGAAAAACTGGCGTGTGTCAATACAATCCCCCCTAATAAGGTTCAGAATATTGAGATCATTAGCACAAGCAGGGAACTCTGAGTGAATAAATCTTCCAAGTTGATATCAATAAATGAGGTCCTACTAATGTCATGCTATAATTTCAGGATTTTTTTGGTGAAATGGTCTAAAAGCACCACGATTTAGTTCTATTATGTAAGAAACTTTGTTGAGAAAACATGTCGAATTTGTGTTTTGACAAACTTATTGACCTCAACTTTATTCTAAAAAAAGATAGCATGCTTACAAATATTTTCGTATAATGACAATTTCTCTTATGTTTGAAATTTTCAACGGTTAACGAAGCAACTTTGGAAGTGGAACGTACTCAGATGTTGCAGCTCATTTTGAAAAGTGTCCTTAGGCCTATATTTGTCAAACACTTACGAGTTTCGTTCGAAAAGAAACCACACTAAACATTAATGTAAGAGCAATTTTCATTTGTATTTTATGACACAAAACTTCCAGCAACATCTGTCCGGCTGGTGTATATCAAACATATCCTCTTCTTGTCTTGAAGGAAGCCTAGGCGATAGGTTCAACATAAGGTTGTATGCAGGGAATCAAAAGTCGAACTTAGGCTGAAATGATTCAAATAACATGGTTCATACCTTTAGATTTGAATCTGTAAACTCGATACGGTTCTTCCCCATCCAACATATTCATACTACTCATTTCTTCAATATCTTGAAGCTTGTACAAAGCACATCGGAATCGTGTTTTCCATGTTGATGGGTCAGGGGGATCACCACTTTTGAACTTTCCTGTGTGCCTAGCCCATTCGCGAAAGATTTTCGCATCGCGCTCCTCGTTCACGCCAGGTTTGCCAAAATGTTTCCAAGAAATTTGAAATATCATCTGTTCCTGATCGATCCATCGAAGACCAGGGTAGTTTCCACTGTTGATTTGGTCGATTAACCAAGGACGTAGCCTTTGTCGATTAGTGTGGCCATGACCAGTCATCGCCATTTTGAAAAGCTCTACTCACTGTGTCAACAAATCTGATCTCAACGATGACGCAATGCAATGGCAACCAAGTAATCACTGAAATAAAACATTATAACAATCATGATCATATCTGACAATTCATATAGATTTTAGTCTACTATTTTCATTTTTGTGATGTGTTTGTGGTCTATACAACTTTGTGGCCTAATAAATGAAATAGTCATTTTCTGAAAGCCCGACTCGTATGCTTTTATTTGATGTATAGGTTCTGCAAAATAAGTCTCTAGGGGATTGCAAGGAGTAAAAAAGTAAACATAGGTCAAAATAAGGTAACGTAGCTTTTGGACATTGTTGTAATTGCAACTTTGTAACTAACACAGCAAGTTTTTTAATTGCCCCGATTCTGTAATCGACACAAGAATCTTTGACAGTAACATTCATAAATGATTTAATTATTTTGGACAAAGCAATGCTCTTCGCTGTTCTTGACAAAATCTTTTCGACAACGAAAACTCTTCGAGAAGCTTCAGCTGCACCATGTTTCTCCGAAAGAAATTGTTGAAGCAAAACATTTTAACTTGCGTGAGACAGTTTCCGACGAAGAATTGCTCTATTCACAACTATGTTACTGCTTGCTTTCTAAATCCTCGATGATTTAACGAACGCAAAATATTGTGTGATGAAAGGATAAAGGATAAAGGTCCAACTTACATCAAGCGATACAATTAGAACAATTTCAGAAAGAGACGCTTCCTCATTTTAACATATGGTTACTTTTTTACTCCTAGCGAATTCCCTAGAGACCAAAGTTGCAAAAATATACATCAAATGAAAGTATGGGAGCCGGGCTTTCAGAAAATCATAATATCATTTCTGTAAGACCTTTCGTTTCAGAGAAATATAAAATGTTCGACCGGTAGCCTTCTTTTTTTACGCACCCTTTAGATGTTAAAAAATTATATACTATGGAGGAGGCGGATGCAAAGAAACAGACCAATTTCTGGCACACTGGGGCCTTTCGAACCTACGTTTTAGCTGTTTTAGCTATTCAGAATCAACGCCTAGGAATTTATTCGAAAGGTTCGAGTGATCGATGTGGGAGAACTATCAAATTTTTACAAAATGTAAAAAGACGTCGCTGATTGAAGATCATCGGCAAAAGAATTTTGACTGAGTGTCATTTTTTACATTTTGTGGAAATTTGACAAACCGTTGGAATCTATTTGTAGTTTACAAACGAGACACGATTGCTCTGACATGAAGAATTTCAGAAATTGTTTTATATGGGCTTTGGCAAAAAGGCACGTTAGTGGTACAATTTTGCACAATTAAAACACTACAAAACTCCTGATTTTCACTCTGGGGAATTATTTCTGATGACAAAGGAACTGTCAAAATTCAAGTATGCTCTCTGATCGATTCTAGGCAGCACTAAAGAAAGTCTTGTACACATAAGATCTACTATTATACACCAAAGTATGACAAAAAATCAACTATTCTAGTTACAATAGCAAAATATTGTTCTGATATTTATGTCCAGGACAACATTAACTTTAAAAGTGACAACTGGTACTTCTTGTTTGGAAATGATGATTGAAACACAGTTTCAAAAAACTTCATTTTGGATAAAACATTTCCTTCAGAAGCTAGGTTTGTTAAAGTTACCTTACTTTTCAATATTCATGATTTATATTTTGAAATATTCATCCTTAATTAACCCTTTACGTCTTTGTGTCCCAGTTGAGATCCCATCACAAAAATTTGGCCAAAAATTGACACAGCGTGGAATTGCCAATATTTCAAAATGTTCACATTTGCAATCAGCATATTCGAAATAGGCTCTGTACCAATTATGTGGCAATTCCATGCTATTTCAATTCTTGGCCAAAATGTTTTGATGCGACCTCAATTGGGACACAAAGACGAAACGGGTAAGTGTATATATTTTCCATCAACGACAAACAACAGCTGAAGCCATATTGCCTAATTAGCACCTAAAGACACCTGAAACACATGAAGCACAGCAGCATACATCTGCAGCACAGCAAAGATTTACAAGTAGAAAACGCTGCTTTGGATGAAATTTGATCAGTAAAAAACCGGCAAGCTGCAAATTCAGTCACACTGCTGTTGTCTAATCGTGTTTACAGTGCTTCATTAGGCCATTTTGCAAAAATTCTGGTTTGATGTTGATCACAGACGTTAATTTGAAAGATGAATATATCACCATCCAACGCACTTTGATTGAAAAGTCATGTATAGAGATAGAGGCTCGAGTTAACTATCCAGGATTACGATTTATCACATATCAAACGGACATAAGCAATACATTCATCACTGGACACAATCAAACCTGTTACTGTATTTTGGACACCCACATTTTATCCGTTTATGAATGCTTTTCGAAAAATATTTATGATCTTAGGTAAATGCTTTATGCACGCCAACCATGAACAATTATCTCCTCGAAAATTTTCACATTTCAGTCTTTATACTACTACCAAAGCTGTCTTGATCTGACTATGACTTACTACAGTTAGATTAGAGTCCTGTAATTTATTCATTAATTTGGCTACAACTTGTTACAATGACACTAGATTCCTACAACACTCTTTAACACAGTGGAGAAAAGCTCAATTTCCGTGGCAAATACTCAAACTTCATTCACATTTCACTCAAATTTCCCTCAAATTTCACCCAAACGCAGCACAGCTATCTCCTCCAAGATTTTTACACTACAATCTCTACCACTACCAAGAGTGCGTTAATTTGACTAAGCTTGATATTGGCAAATAACTTGATGGTAGCAAAACACTGAATTCGTTGTAACCCTTGGATATGATCCATTGCCGCTACTAGTCAATGCTTCAGCTTTTCTTACTCTAGGCCTGATTACTATCGTGAGTAAAGCGCATCTTCAGAAGACCTGTTCATTCGATTATTAATACCACTTAACATTTGTTCAGTGTAACAATTCAATCACCAAAGAGCCACCTGCCGAAGTACCATAATAATAATAATCAATTTATTTATTTTAAGTTGGCTAGTACATAGCTACATATAGTAAAATAACAGGATTAAAATACTATAATTATTAATTACGGCCAACTTCTTAAAAATATACAGGTTGTAAAACAATTTGATAAAATGACTCGATAATACATACAGTTCCAAGCGATAAAAATGTTAAGAATAAAATTGCAAGATTATAAAAATCCGAGGTTTTCAATGGAAGGTCGACATAGTTTGCATGTGCATTCTTCACCGCATTCTTCTACCAAAGCAAGCAGATCAAGAGGACGTCATCAAAACATTGCAGAAAGAACTTGACTAAACGTGCCTTCTCAAAAACTGTAAACTAGCTACAATCGTGGTTAAAATACTTGGAACAAATCACAAAATTGCACTATTTCGTTGTTTGATTCCGCGGCCCCACTCCCCCCGTTTCAATGTTGCTTGAACCAAACGCCACTCGACCTAGGCAACATTGAATTAGGGGGAAGGGGGTATCAGAAGGTCAAATACATTGCATCAAAAGAACTGTACATACAATGTTGTTTCCTTCTATTTCGTCCTTCTGCGAAGGACAAACGCAATCGCATCCTTCTGAGTGACATAATTATTTGTGGCCACGTCAATCAGGTACATGGTGCATGGTGTCTTCGATAGATAGGACCAAACAAAGAAAGAAAATAATAGCGCATTTTCAATACATTGAAACAGTGCCTTATGGTTCATACTTATACGATTTGTTTGAAGATTACTCATCCCTAGATAGAACTCCCAGACCCCTTCTGTATGTTTTGTTTTAGTAGTTCCCCTTGTTTGTAATTATGTGATGTCCTAAGGAAGCTTGCAGCCAAATAATCAGATTTGCAAATTTTTTACCGTTTTGGTTCTAAACCTGAAACCTACACATGCAATTGATATATTTGGTTGCAGGCTACCTTCACATGTACCTTTGTTTTCCGTTCGTATTTGAAAATTTCTTTTCGTAACTGTAGTTAGGTGTAGTTTTATGTAGCTTTTAATTAATTTCCTTTTGAATAGCCGCAGGGTAGACATGTATTTCGCTCCCTGTGGTATCGTCGCTGTAGTATTGTAACGTAGTTTGTAGGTATTGTAATTAGTAACTTAGTTGTTTTTGATAGCATATATGAAAAAAAAAAATAAATACTTATGAAAAGAGCTGTTTTAACAAGGACCATATGAAAGTCTACTAACCCTGCAAAATAGAGTAGCACCTTTTTGAATTGTAATAGAATATAGATTTTTGATGCATCGAAGAGTGTCACTTTTTCTACTTAAAAATTGCGATGAAAAATTAATTGTATTAAATTATTCAGCAAAAGAAGCACTTTTTTTTTTTTTTTTTCTATATAAACAAAACATATTTACCTAACTACAAGACAATACAATACTCTATGCCATTCACAGCGGAAAAGGACACACGGTCATCTGGTTCCCACTGCGAATAGCATTTACATTTCACTAATAATTCAACATTTAAAACAAACTACAAAGAAAAAAAAATAGGGGGAGGGGAGTCGCTGCGACGGTAGTATAATGGACATGAAGAAACATAAAAGCCACAAACCCGCAGCCGCAGACCCAACCCACACACAGCACCATCCCCGCCCGTCCACGCCAAGTCTCCCGCGCACGCCCGGCCCAAACCGCAGCGCCACCCCGAATGACCACCCCCCAACCACCCGAGCACAGCACCCCGCAGCACACCGTGCCACCACAGGGAAACCCTGTGAAAACACAATACACCACGAAGCACCACGCACAGGCGGCCAAGGCGCCGGCCACCCAAAATAACACAGCGGCCCGGACCGGACCCGCACAGAAAAACCCGACACAAACTAAGGAGGACAACACCGGATACAAACGAGGCCCGCAAACGAAGCACATTTCGGTTCTACATACCGGGTAATCACAGATCACAATGAGGTATCACTGTTTAAGAATCACTAAAATTCCAAGGTGTTTCATTCCGCATATTGGCTGCACCCCTAATAACGTATAGCAAAATACGAAAAAAGCGCGGCTTATACGCAGGTTTTTACGGTATGCAAAAGAAAAAGAAACATTTTCGCATATATTTTGCTTAATCAGTTTTAAGAATTGTTGAATATTGCAAAGAAAGGCTTGACTATCGAATTACAAAAATATGGACATGGATTAGAAACGTGTTGTTCTTCTAAGAAAAACTTGCAAGAAATGGCTCAAAAACATATTTCAAGCTACGATTTCCAGTATAATCAAATTTTATTGATTTTGCACGCAATGATACTTCCTTAAAGGCCACCCAGTATTTTTCTCGTGGCACAAATTGATGACAAGCTTGCACTATATGAGTTTGGTATACATGACTCTAGTTGACAACATTGAGAAACACGTTTTCTCCCTTGAGAAAGAAGGGTTCTTATCAGGCTATCAAGCAGCAAAATACCAACTGGCTTTTCTTTGAGCCTTACTTACTACAAAATATGGTTTGATTTGAAGAGGGAGAGTTTGGGATCCAACAGTTTTTCTTCAATTCGAGTTTGGGATCCAACAGTTTTTCTTCAATTCGAACTGTCATGAAACTTCAAGCAAAGGATTCCTGCTTTTAGACTCCCTTTGATAAACTATTATAGTGTTCGGGGGCGCATATTGATTTGGTTTGAATTTTGACCTATTATTCATACTAGGCTCTTCTGGCATTTGGTGTTGACAATTATTACCCTCGATACAAAACCAGTTACGGACATTTTATTTTAGAAATCTTCTACAACAAGACCAGACTTTGAAACGACAGTCATCCGCTGCTTTTGATTGACACTCCAGTATAAAGCAATTAGCGATTGCAGACAATGGGGTTTTTACGGTCGATTAATGGAGCTGCAAATGTAAGTAAACAATCTTACGATGGAACATAATCGTTTATATGTATTATTCTGAAGGATTGCCTTCTGCGGACATTTTCACAACTTAATTTCTCATTGACATGAAAATCTACTTTAAATCCAAAAGAGAAACTTGTTGCTGTCATCTCGTTTCATTTCGAAAAATTCAATTACAAGTAGCTTCTAAATATTCATGGGGATAAGAGAAGCTAATCAATTTCGAAAATATTTACAATGGTATATATAACTAATTTAATAAAACTAATTTAAGGATTTTGATAACTGTTGTATTTCTTAAATTGACATGCATTGCATTTGCATTCCACTCCATCCCCCATCCCATTGTTTTATTAATCTCTTGAAAATCTGTTTAACTGCTTCATTGTTTTGTAGATTTCGATACATGAGAAACGTGCATATCGCTTTTGCTAGATTTTGTAAGTAGCTCTTCATATGGGGTATTGTTATCATTGAACAAAAATCTTAATGCTCTCTCTTGTGTGCGTTCGACCTTTTGCAGTAAATTTGCAGATGAAAAATTCCACACTAAAGGACAGTATTAAAGTTAGAATAAACGAAACTTTGAAAAAAATTTCCTTTCTTCAAAACCAAGAAATTTTTAAGTCTTTTTAGTACATCCATTTGTGTAGCAGCTTTCCTGCACAAATCTGAAATATGGGGACCAAAATTAAGTTTGTTGTCGAGATTGATTCCTAAAAGCTTTACAGTTTGTCTGATTTAATATTCTTACCACTGAAGCTAATGTCAATACCACTTGTATTTGAATGCTCTTTCTTTATGAAAATAGCCTGAAAATTTCTTCAGATTTGAAATCATCTCATTTTCTTCCAACCATTTTAGAGCATCATTGGCTTCCCCTCCCAAGACCTTCAATAAATCTGACATGTTCTTAGAGCAGGAAACCAAATAATTGTCATCTGCGTAATTATATACTTTAACTACAGAAATTGTGGTCACCTGTGCTCATTTTTGGGTAGAAGCGAGTTCAGACATGCAGTGAAGATATGCAACAAACTTTAGTCTTTAAAAGAAATTCTCTCGACATAAGAATCAACAGAAAACTTTGATATATGCTGATTCAATATACATTTTAATCCTGTCTGTATCAGAGGAATTTCCAGTTTCTCGTGTTCAAGATAAAGGAACCAGGGGGTATGGAAAAATAGCTCCAATCCTTTCAGCCTGAATAGCAAAAAGTAGTAGCGGTGCGGAGGCGGACGAAGGTGAACAGGCCCACCCTATTATTCTCATGTCAGGGTTCTTTCTTGCGTAAAAATAGAGTAAAAATGACTGCTAAATCTTTTCTTCACTCCATTGTACTCGAGAGTATACCTATTCTACTCCACGTTTTCGTGGCTGGTGCTATCCCTGGCAAAAATGCCCTGGGGAGATAGATATAGAAAATGTTTTGAAATTGGGGAGTTACCATCAGTAAGTGGCACCTTGGGCCATTTTGCTATACCCAAATTAAAATTGCACAAGTCAAGATGCTTGTAAGACTGAAACCAAAATAAAAGGAGAATGTTTGCCACTAAGCATTCCTAATAAGAATTTGCAAAACTGTTCCAAAGGCATCGTTATGAGTTCGAAGTAGATGGGGTTAGCGAATTTCCCTGCCTAAAAGAATTTATTAGCAAACACAGAGCAAAATTTATTTATCCTGCCAAAATTTCATAGGAATTATGTCTCTTATTTTCCCCAATTCCAATATCAATAGAAGAAGAATTTTTTTTCCACAAAAAGTGTCATTTTTCAAGTGTGTCCCTTTTTAAGCTTCAAACAACGTCACTTTGGAGCACAGGGAATTCACAACTAAAATTTCTTCGCTTCTTTCAATCCATTGTTCATTATTCCATAAATTTACTGTTATCTCCTCTCCGATAGCGCAGCGGGAGGGAAGTACGGAGGAGAAAGGATTTTTTCGTTTTCCATTCTCCGCATTTTCTTCTCCGCATTTCTCGTTCCTTCCCGCTACGCCACCACAGAGGAAAAAGGCAACAGTAAAAATTACGGAATAACGAACATTTTTAGAAAGAAGCAAAGAAATATTAGCCGTGTTTTTGGTACATCCAAAATGCCAGCTCTTAACATTTTCTTCTTATGTACAGAATAAAGAATCTAACTTCACAACAACACATCAACAAGGAAATACAAGGAATGTTTAAGAACCCAGAAATATTTATCCCAGAAATTGAGATGAAGATGAAAGTGAAAATTTGACGGTTTTAGCATTGGGATTGTGCATCGAGTTATCCTGGGATCGCAATATTTTGTTAACTGAAATTCTTTGAAAGTAGTATCAATTTTTAAAAGAATAACTCATATCAGTGTGCAATGAAAGCAACTTTTCGATATTTTTCTGAAGATAAGTAATGATTTTTCACAGTACATTATATCTGTTGCTAAGAGTGGCTGCAGGCTGATTTTACATATATCAATTCATTTACATTCATGTTGCAGTTCAGATAGCGGGTGCGCCAAAAAAAACTATCCACGTTTGAAAAATCGTAGTAACTAGAGTACTAGATGGATTTGAATGAATTGAGTTTTGGCTGATAGCTGAAAGACTGAAGTATTTTTGTGATTTTTTTCGTGTTTTTATCAGCAGAGAAAACATAGATAAATTCAACTTTACGAAAATTCGTTTGTTGCGAAATGGCTGAAAACAGGCCTACAACACTCGATCAAATTGTACAAAATCTCCCGCATAGAACAAGATGCAAGAGCATTTAATCTCTCTCCCGCGTTATAGGAAATGAATTCTTAAAGAAATACTAAAGATTTTCAATCCCATGGCAATACAAGTGCAGACGACATCCGATACCCGTGAAAATCTGTAATTTTGCATTGTTCGGTGTGAGAAATTTCTGTAATAATAATAATAATAATATCATATTTATACAGGTTTAACTTGTTCAGCAAGATTTGATCAAGTGTTTTAGGCCCTTTTTCAGGCATTTTGCAAACACAGAATTTTCTTAAATTCGAATTTAGCTGAATTATCTGTACTCATAAAAATACGAGAAAAATCACAAAAATACTTCAGTCTTTCTGCTATCAACCAAATTTTGATTCAATCAAATCCATCCAGTACTCTAGGTACTACGATTTTTCAAACGTGGATAGTTTTTTTTGGCGCACCCGGTATATATATAAGCATTTTGTTACTCATTTTATATTCAAACTAAAAAGAAAGCTTTTTGATGAATAGTTGCTTATGAAGAACATATATTGAAGTTATGGTTAACCAAGTTATAGTGTATTCTGAATCACCGTATACATCCAGGCATGTAACTGAGCTCTCTCTAGTCCTTTTGTATATCAGTATCACAAAATGAAAAGATCCACATACTTTTAATGAACAAGAATCCTTAATAATTCTGTAAGGCTCCTTACACAATTCTAATGAACTTGCCTCTCTATTTTTAGTTGCATCCTCTTCTGAAACTCTCTGAGAGGCCCGTCTTGTAGAATGAATGAACAGCAAGGTTTACAGCTTTCTTTGTGATTGCGCTTGGCTAATCAAAATTTTCTAATTCCATGTGATCTCTCACCATTTGGGCAGCTGGCATCAGCACGACAAAGCACCTTGCAGATTAGCCTTCCTAGCCAGGATATCCATAACAATTAAGCTATAGGTATAGTTGAAGGTGAATAGCCCTGTACAGCGAAACACAGGAAAAGGTATAATGGAAAATTAATCAAGCCCATGTCCTGGTTCATGGCGTTTATATATCAGTACCTGTAAATGAACCCAACCTCAACAAATCATGGTTGGCAAGACAGGCAATTAGTACAGCAGGTCATCCAAACAACATGTTGACTAAGATCTCTCCTGAGAAAAAACGCTTACCACAAACA
Source organism: Aurelia aurita (assembly GCA_004194415.1). Taxonomy (NCBI): domain Eukaryota; kingdom Metazoa; phylum Cnidaria; class Scyphozoa; order Semaeostomeae; family Ulmaridae; genus Aurelia; species Aurelia aurita. The sequence goes on from REGM01000184.1 coordinate 272,418, forward strand.
CATTTAACCCTAATCCACATGGGCTTTTTTCAAGCTACCATATATGGGGGGTGCTTTCCACCCCCCCCCCTCTCTGAAAACAGCCTTAGATTCGCCAGAATTCAGTATAACTTGGCACAGTTATAGAGCAAGTAATTTGCAACATGTAGCACAATTTTGGTGTGGTTGCCACGCCCTATGACGTCACAGTGACGTCATAAAGTTGAAAATTGGCCAAAATCAGGTTCTCAAGTTAAATTTGAGTTTAACGAAGATTTTGCAGGAACTGTATGCGGTTTTTGGTCTAGTTTGTCAAAATACTTGCTGAAAAATCTTATTTTATCATAAATAGCTATTTTTGAATGATATTTTGGCAGAAATTATTCAATTCTGATGACGTAATTTATGGTATAAATTTGTTCAATGTAAAAATATGTAAAAATAGGCAAAAAGAAGCGGCAAAATGGTGATAATCCATCACAAATGCATCATTGGAGTGTTTTTAATGGAAAAAGGAGGAAAATATTTAAAAAGTTTGCTAATTAGCTTAAAATGGCTGCCAAAATGACGTCATATTAAAAAAATGCTGACGTCATCAAATTCGAGAAATTCCGGTATCAAATTAAAGCCATTTGTTTGCTGATTCGTTTCATATATTATACATCATAATTGAAGCAAATATTGTCATTGAAATCATTGAAAACAACAATTTTGATGTTACCTGCTTCCAAATATGGGCATGTCACGTGACCTGTGAGTTCTATTGTTCAAAATTGTTTTCATCAAAATGTAGCTAATAGATAATTAGTAAAAGTCAGGGAGACTGGGGGACATAGCTGATGTCGTTTAAAAACGCGGCAAATAAAACCTTGAGGGGGGTGTGGAATCCACCCCCCCATATGGATTAGGGTTAAAGTGACTGACTATTAGCGAAATCTAGTTCAACTATACATCATTTTATGCGTAAGAATGTAGGGATTCTAACCATATCAAAGTTATTGGCAAATATTGTAAAATAATATTTTCCAGGCAAATTTATTGCTTGAAGCCTGAAGACTGTGCACCTCCTTCAAAAGCTATTTTGTACCCTTGCGCTTAACATAACAAAATCTAACATATACCAACAGGAAATGCAGATCCTAAGCTACCAACTGTTGTCTCAGATTCTTTAAATTCCTCCTTCCCTTGAAAATACACGTTGTCATAAATTTGCAAATACCTTTGCCCTTCCATCGTATTATTTGGCCATAAAAGCCGCACCAGAGTACATACCAAAATTCTGGGACACGCTTTTCTCGCTTGAAGCCTGAAGCCTGCTCGGGCAGTGTGCAAAATGTGGAGCCATTCGATTGGTTCCTTGGGTACGAATAGCTTTTTCGTACCTGTATCTAGTGAATTTGTGAGTATTGAAAAAGGGCATTTTACTGATCGCATTTCAATGTATTATACACATCAAAGTCAAATGAGCCACAAGTAATCCTGGTCAAGCAATTAGGGCCTTAAAGCAAATCAACAGAGTTAAAAGTAGCTTAGCTAGGGGGACTGGATTAATCCAAATATAACATACAGTATTGCAGTGGATTTTTCGATCGATGAAAACACCAGGAACGCAAGTGGCGCGTGTCATTCTTTTGTGCTATATTTAGACTAGATCACTATATCTCTGTTCATTTACTTTAATTTACACATTTAAACAAAGGAATTGATAAACACAATGTGTGGTTTCATCTTTGTTTTCAAGCACACGACTAGCTTACTAGGTCACACAACTATAGGAGTAGCATTTAAACCACACAGAAAAACTTTGTGGAAGTTATAGTTTACCTTCCTTATATATATAAACAAGATTTCTGCTTTTTCAACATTTCTGTCACTTCCAAAGATGGTATCTAAGTGTTTCTTAAAAATTGGATATTTGGGCCTACAAAAGTTTACCATGACCTTTATTTAATCTTCACCATAAACAGTTCAATGTTTTATTAAAGGTGAAAGGCAACTGTAGGCCATATGTATACCAAAATGTCAATACTGATAAAATATTTCTACTAAGATATACAAACTGCATATCATTGGAAAGAAGATAGATTGCCGTTTCAGCTGATATGCCTTGAATCAAATATTATTCGATTCCGAAAAAATGCATTTTAATGTGAGTAAATTTTTGGGACACCCTGTATTTCATAAAGCGTAATCACTAGGATTTATCAAAGCTGTTGGATTGATTGTGAATAATGCTGTATATAGCTATTTCATCTGAGCTATAGAGAGATTAAAAAACCACATCTAGTCTTAGGAAGTTTTCTGCAGTTGATTATCATCATTCTGCTGCTGTTTGCTGTTCTTGTTTGATTTAATTCAACCTGTTTTTAAAAAGTCTAAAAAGGAAATATCAAATAATTGTTTACCACCTGCTTAAAAGAGTTTCAACCAGTCTTGAAGCGAATCAGCTAATTGATATCTTATGGCTGTATTTGAATTTAAGATGAGACTTAGCCTTACCACTTAGTAGCGGATATGAGGGTGTGCCTTTTTAACAGAAAATATCTACAAAAAGGCATTTTCTATTTTTCCAAATTGACTTGCATACACAAAGGTATGCCCTCATAAGATTTTTATCCCAGTCTATGTTAACAACAAGAACTGTTTATCTGTGCTGAGACTATTTGGACAGAATGGATGATAATCAGTATCAATAATACATTTTTTAGTATGTTTGTAACTTTTCTCAAAACAGCTTGCTTAATGGCGCACTGACTGCCTTGATATTTGGGTATAAGATACACCTTTGCATGGTGGCCACTTTGAAGGATGACCATTCTATGTGTTCAATTTTGCTATCAGCTATTCATTGATGACAAACAATGAATAAAGAGTCCAGGGCAGCTCCTAGAGCAAACTTTTTTTTAAATTGATGTGACAATTGGAACAGTCTTAACATTTCGTTTCTGAAGCTATTATAATAATCCCCTTGCTTCTATAATCATTTTCAGCCTAATGCAGCTGCTCCTAGATGGAACTCGTCAGGCAACCAGGGATGATTGCTTTTAAATCTCTTTAAAACATCACCGTGCAAGTCTTTCAAACAATTCAATATTTTGGTTCAAAACTCTGAAGCACCACTGTTCATATTGGCAGGCCTTTTCGTGAGGAAATATCCACAAGGGCGGCTTATCGCCCGCGTAGTTGAGCTTGCGAGGGCGATCGCCCCCTTAAAATAGTCTCGCATTTTTACTCTTTTTACCGATGGGCAATGAAAGCGTTCAACGTGTTTTGTTGTTCTTGTATCAGTGATGCTCTCCTTCACCTGCCTTATTTTACATTTGTGAAGAGAGAAGAGAGTCTGCTCACAGGTACAGACTTATAGCGAAAAGATTTTATTTCATTTGGTTTGTAATATTCTTCCTCCTTGCTCCGTTGTTTTACCCTTCAAGTTAGAGAAAGGTCAAATCAGTTAGGCCAATCACTTTCCTGTTGTCCCATTTGATGAAGTATGAAGCTCCACTCAAGATAAATAAAGATTCCAGGAAAGTCATTAACAGATTCTAGAAGGGGATTAGAGTAGAGAATATAAGCCCCTGAAACAAAACGACCAAACCTCTTTCGAAAGTTTGTAGGAAAACTTTACGCAAACTCGTAGTAGGCCTGCTCTAGAGAAGGGCTACAGAAAGTTAAATCGGAGAAAGTTTTCGTAGCAAAGTAAGATTATTGCGAGTATTGTTCATTTTATTGTCGCTCCCTGATCTTTTACAACGCTAGTTAAACTAGGAACTTCGATGAAAAAGAAGGTAGGCGTGTCGAAAAATGGAAGAAAATGTGCAAACATTTCGGAAACACTTCTGTCGAAAAATAAAGAACATGTGCAATGATTATTAAGGACCAGTACTTCCTCTGTATCTTGCAGTTCTTTAAAGGTTTCTTGTTAAATTCATTTTGCTAAGATAAATTCAATAATATTTAGAGTTTTGTTTGGGTTCTTTTTGCATCTTGTTTGCTTCACCAGGCCAGTGGGTAGCCTTCACAACGGTTTTCTTTCGTAAAGAACTCGAAGCGCCATTGTCGTTGAACGAACAATTTTAAATCAAGAGGGTTTCGTTTCCTAAGTCATTTTTACGAAATCGTTTTTGATCTTCGGGGGCGAAATACCTTCTCGCGAGGGCGGTCGATAGCCCGCGTAAACAATTTTGCGAGGGCGCTGGCGAGGGCGAGGGCGATCGCCCGCGTAAAACGAAAAGGCCTGG
>REGM01000184.1:301694-313098 GCA_004194415.1 Aurelia aurita
ATTATCATTATTATCATTATTATCATTATTATCATTATCATCATTATCATTATCGTTATCATTATTATTATCACTATTATTATTATTATTATCATTATTATTATTATCATTATCATTACCATTACCATTATCATTATTATCATTATTATTATTATACATCATTCTGGGACACCGGGTAGTGTATAATAAACCAGCTTTGCTGAGAAACCGTTCACACCTAAATCTATTGATTCAATACCGTCTTGATAATGAGTGTATGCTCAAAATTTCGCGTTTATCATAACTTAGCTCGTGTATCGGCCGTTTTGCTTCAAAACCAGGTGGCATAAAAAACTAAAGCATTTCACCAATAGACTAGTGCGCTAAAGATGACGTTTGGGATTTTTTACCATGATCCCTTGCGTCTCAAAGAATTTCTATTGATTTGATTGGCTAAACGATTAACAATGGGATCCAAAAGATCTTGGTAAAAAATTCCCAATCTTCTATTCAAAGTTATGGCTAGGATGATCCATATTGCTGAAACAAATTTTGTCTTTGATGTAACATCTCCAAAAGAAAAATATGTAAGATTTCAAGTATCTTCTAACTTCGGTAATATTTCAAACCGCAAGACTTTACCTGACTCCCCGATAGACAGGGTGTCAAAAAACACAACCCAGCTATAAGTGGAAACTTTCAAAAAATGTCCAAGCACACGAGGGGGGGGGGGGTAACTCCTATGGGGAGTTTGGTATACATGTGCCTGCCCGGGTTATGGGTTAGTTTGCGATATTTTTCCGGTTTATGGGTCATGTTCTGTGAAGTTTCGCCCGGGTTATGGGTTAGTTTGTGATATTGTGCCATGGTTATGGGTCTACTTAACGAAGATTTGCAGAAGCTCAACTCAAGTAAATCGAAGTTGGTGTTTTTCTTGTAACCCCAGATCTGTAATAGTATTTTGAAGGAATCATGATTAAAAGAGCTCTCACCAAAGGAGTTTTGCTCTACTAATGGTACAAAGCGGATTCTAAACAGGATTCTTGTGAAAAATGATTGCCCTGGTTATGGGGTATGTTTTCAAGATAACGCCCTGGTTATGGGGTTATGTTTTCAAAATCTTGCCCTGGTTATGGGTCCACCCTCCGGATTCTCAAAGGCACATGTATACCGGCCCCCCTAGAGGAGTTACCCCCCCCTCGCAAGCACCATCTATCGTCTTTCCAATGATGTGCTGTTTGGATGCATCAATGGAATTATTTATCATTTAATTGATATTTCAGTAAGTATGGCCTATTTCAGATGCAGCATGCTGTGAGAGCAAAATTAAAGACCTTTTTTATCGTAAAAAGTTACAAAACAGATTTTGTGAGAACATTTCAGGCCTTGAAGCCCTTAGATAAGAAACATACAAATTTACTCCCATGAGATACAATTATTAAAACTGATAAAATGTCGCCTATGTAAATGTCCTATAATTTTCTTGCATCTATAATAGACAAAGAAGATAGATTGTGCTTTCAGAAGGTGTGCGTCCAATTAATTCAAATATCATTGTTTTCTACAGAATCTCGAAAAAGGTGGGTTGCGCTTTTTTAAACATCCTTTAGTGAATACACGGTATAGGAACTTGAAGAAGTTATACATGTTGTGTTATGTTTCATTGTCAAATGATACATAATACTAAATCATCACTTGTATTAATTCCCATAGGTGCGTGTAGCGCACGGCGCATTTTTTCATGACTTGTGAGTTGTTTTCTTATTTAAGTGACAATAGTTGCTTTGCTTATCGAGTTAGTTAGCAAACACGAGAGTAGAATGAACGTCTCGTCTCTGGCTCGGTCTAACTCAACAATACATTGTAAACAGAGAGAGAGGGAAAGCTTCATTGACTCCCTTTGACGTACCTTTTCTTTGCATAAGAAGCATGTGTATTTCTTGCACTTGGTACAGTACATTTTGATTCTGTTTGGGTCTTCCCATAAGAAGCCATATTCAGGGCACTGTTGAGATAAAAAAATAGCCTCAATTATCTTGGCTTGGGTACATCTCGGTAGCTTATGAACACACTTCAAACATACAGGAATAAAAGAAAACCTGTTGGCGACTGTATTATCTTTTATTCCAATGGCAGATCGGTCGAGATGACCCTTCGTCTTAAATCTACTCACAATCTACCTTTGTCGAAAATTACAAAACGGGTTTAATACAATAAAATTTTAACAGAACAAAAAAAACAATCTATGACTATAGTAAGAATATGGAGGAGAGATTGACATCTGTGAAAATGTGATTTTACGGGCGAATGCTAAGAGTGTCATGAATGGATAAGATAAGCAATGAAACCGTATTAGAAATGGCAGAAACACAGAGAAGTTTAATTACAACGATTACAATGCGACAAATGTCATTTTTTTGTCAAATTTGCAGGTAAAAGAGAAACTAGAACACTTGGTGATTACAGAAAAGCTTGAAGGAAAAATTTTGCTAGTATGAAAGGAAGAATGGGACAATCTAGGACAGAGAATAAAATCTTGCAAAGTACAAAGGATAGAGATATTTGGGCTATCATGATCGTCAACGGCGTCGATGGACATGACACATGAAACATTACGATATGAAAATACCGTTTACATGATATTATTAAATTACATATTAGATTATTTGTTCTAATATTTGATTAATATATGATATGAAATAATCAAGATTGAATATGTAAAGCAATGGATACTATGCAAGTGAATCAATAGACAATACCGCTAAAGATGGTGGTTTCAAAGACTCTGTTGTGTTTTGCTGCAAAGCATGCTGGTAAAAAGCTCCCTGATGACCACCTAACGACGTAAACATTTTGGTCTTCTGTTTCGACTAGCTAGCTTGAATTCGAATCGTTTTTTCGCGTTCGAATTACAAAATTTTCCTATTTGTTTACATTGATTCCTTGTTCCGAACTTTACCAAAGCTGGCTAGTGGAAACAGCAGAACAAAATTTTTATGTCGTTAGTCATAAAGTATCTACTACTGTGGAGCGGAGGATATCTGATTTTTTCACAAATATTTTTCGGAGCCCTAATGAAAAAAATTAGAAAATTCCATGGCCCACTGTGAAGAGACAAATATTTTTCGTGGCCCATATTTTGAGTTTGCAGGTAGCATGGGATCTTCTACTCTTTTAATTTTGTCTGCATATTTTGGTCATGACTATTGTGTCTGCATCTACATAAAGCGAACTCGGATGTAGGTAGTTGCGACACATCCACTTTTCGTCCTGATGAAGATACTCTCATTGTTGCCCTACGTGTTAAATTTGATGATGTAGCAACAACAAAAAACACAAATTTCAGAAAAACGCCTTGCAAGGGAAACTTTCAGTAAGGTTTTACCTTGATGCACTTTCAGCACTCCATAGAAAACAATTTTTTAATAAGAATAATAAACAAATTTGCAAAAAAGCTGTTGGCGAGGATGGAAGGATTGAAGAAGCATAGATAAGTTGTGTATGGAGACGCAGAAAGTTCAGTTCAGCTAATTTCATTTTGGGATTCTCTACATACAAATGCCACTAAAATAACTACAATACAACTAACTACATTAAACAATATTACAATAATACAATGAAACAAATTTAACAACATTAAACATTTAGAGGAACTTGTATACAGGGAATTTCTTAAGGGAGGAGCTCCCTCAATAGGTAAACTAATCGAGGAGAGAGCCTCCCTTGGTTAAAAGCACAAATTTAGGGGCCGATTATATGAGAGTCTTCAGCCCGGGCTGGAATTTCAGCCTGGTTAACCGGGCTGAAAACTCAGCCCTCCTCTCCAGTCATCTCTTTGTAAAATTGAGTTTGAGATTACATAAAACAGTTTCAGCCCGGGCTGGAATTTCAGCCCTCCTTGAGCTAGGCGGGCTGGGATTTCCAGCCCGGGTAAACGGGCTGAGATTTCTCATGTAATCGCAATTTTTTCCAGCCCGGGCTGAGAATTTACTTTGCGCACGCGCATTTTGGGTACAGCTCGCGAAATAACAGAGCAACACGAAGTTTGTCAATGTTTTGGAGCAATATACGGATCTAGCTGGGCTGCAATTTCATAAAAACAGTCTCTAGTCATGCAGAAATTCTTCTTCCAGTTGCTCTCAGTAGCATTCTGACCTTGACCCAACATATTCTGCCACCATTGGTCTATTCTGCCTTTCTGAAACCATACTGATCTCGCTTTTTGTCTTAGTTGACGAGCTAAGGACATATTTCCTTTTATTTGCCATGATGATAGATAAGATGCTAATACCTTGTTATTTCTAAGTTCAGACATCTTATATGTCATCAAAGCCCATACAGTTGAAAATTCAAAGCTAATAAGGAACTGAACTGGGGAACATAGAAGAATGTAAGGCCAACATCTTCCGCGCCATTTTGTGCGAAGCCATTTTAAAGTTTTGAACTTCGAACAATTTTGGCGCGAATTCGGTTGTTAATTTCAGCCCGGGCTGGCATCTGTCATATAATCGCACGCCATTTTCACCTCGGCGATCCGGGCTGAAATTCCAGCCCGGGCTGAAACCTCTCATATAATCGGCCCCTTAGTCTTTGATTGGTGATAAGATTGTATGAGTCTTTAGAATGCAAAGGCACAAGGGCAGATAACGTAGCGGCAGCACCCGCTACCCCCAACCAACACCCCAGCACAGAGCAACCAGCGACTGAAGGCAAAGGGACCTCTGGCAGGATGGCCAATCAAGACACATACAATCAGCAAGCAAAAAGCAAAAAGCAAAAAGGCATCAGAAAAGGGGGAAATTTCAAGCAGGCAAGATTGTTTTCATGCATTGGGAGAAATAGAAAAAACTTCAAAGTTAAACCAGTGATGGAAATTCATCTTTCTGTTTTGACTATGATTGACAAGTGATTTTTTTTGTGACTTTTGAATTTGTCCTTGCAGAGACATTTTACAATATCTTGTATGTTTTAAAAAAACTATTTTTTAGATTTTTCCCTCAAAAAATTGATAGCCCCTTCAAAAGCTGCAAATATTTTCTGTGGCCCATTAACAAGCAGCTACAATTTTGGTGGCCCCTGCCCCCTGCCTATATCCTCCGCCCCCGGTAGCAGATAGTTCATGACAGGTCCCTTAGCTGGTCGTCAGGGAGCTTTTCGCCAAGCATGCTTTGCGTGGCCGCCATCTTTAGCGTTATTGTCTATTGTTAATCAGGTTATGTTCTTTCCCTCTTATCATTCAGCATTCGTTCAGGAATATGGCAATAAGTTCGGTACAGGTTTCTTCTTCTTGGCTAAGAAGCCAGATGAATTTATCATGATCGGCTAGATCTTTTACTGAAGGCTACAAGCTATGAATTATGCAACAGAAGATGCTGTATTATGCAAGAACGAGTAAATGCGCTTCAAAAACACAGGATTTCAAAAACGGCTTGGGTGCAATAATAAATTAGCAATTTCTGCTGGACGGCATTTTGACAGGTTTTTGGCTATGGAAATTGGTTTAGTCAAACTGTCATATTCCAAATCTGCACTTAATTAAACAAGCTGACCCTTTGCAAATAAAATTTAACTGTTGGGGCTAAATATAAAGATAAAGGCTCTATAGCCCATTAATAAATCCACTGGACGGAAAGATAGAAAGAACACTTGATGTGCTATAAGCAAAGGTAAATGTTTACTTTATTTTGGAGCAAATTTGATCATGTAAAGTACTAGGCATAATTTTGCTAAACCAAATAATCAAGTAAGTACAATATGTTGGGTATAACGCTAAACAAAATATTCATTTCCAACGCGGAGAGGTTAATTTGTTGGATAGAACTGTTGGACGGCACAATATGCGATCTCATAAAAAACTTACGATAAAGTACATTTAAACTAAACCATAAAATTTGAGAGTATGACTGCAGAACTTTAGAATGTGTGAAATAAATCGGCTACTGCAAAATGCAGGTATGCAGGTCCGGTAAAATGCGGGTCTGCGGGTCTATTTGAAGGCAGGTCCCGTGGTCATATACGAACGGCTATTGTATGGGGCAAGGAGCCGTTTGTACAGAACAAAGCGACAATCATCAGTTTCCATGAGTTTTCCTGCTGTGACGTCTAATGTGATTCATTAATTAAGCAACACCATTGCGATACGAGGAATTTCAGCACTTAAATCTGAACAGTTACCTGTGTGTGTGGCATTTGGGAAATGAAAGGATCGTCACAACAGGGCCTCCGACGAGACCAGAAAAGTGGGGGGGGGGGCCAAACTTTGCAAAAAAATTTACCACTGCACAACATGATAAGCTGCCATTCAACTTTGCACTTATTTTGCAAAAAAGTGGGGGGGCCATGCCCCCAGCCCCCCCCGTCGTCGGAGGCCCTGCACAAAGGTCACGAAAAAGAAAATGAAATTGTGAAATCGTCAACAATACTTGAGTGGCTGCTCTATGAAAAGATTCTTGTGGTGGGAGTAACAAATTGCAAAGAATTTTAATGCCAATACAATCATGGATAGTTGCCATGGAAGTGTCATAGCATACGAGAAATTTGTACTTTTATAGGGGGATCCCATAAACAGGAAGTGGGCACTAGCCTCACAAACACCCATCGGCCGCTGTAACATGCCTTGCATAAGCAGACCACATCCCATTGATCTTTCAGTGGGACCCGCATTTTACCGGACCTGCAGACCCGCATTTTCCAGTAGCCGGAAATAGACCCAGATTTTCCAGTAGCCGGAAATAAATCAGTTAAAGCGAATTTTTCTTTTACAGATATATGGTACCAAAGTTCTGTTGGACGGAACTTCCATCAGACAGAAAGAATAAAATGTTCTTAACTTTCATTCATATTTCATATTTCCATTTTTTACTGGGGATTTTAACTGGTGAGGGTATCCCTTCAGCATGAGTGCTGGTTTTCCCATAAAATCCAACTAAATCAAAGTTACTACAAAGCCAATACAAAGCTAATACAAAGTTAAATTACAATAACTATAAGAAAATAAAGCTTAACAACCAGTATAAAACCTAGTTACAATTTACAATACAAAGGATAGACATTTTCAAAATTTAAAACTAAAGAAAATATTCAACCCTAAACATGGGCTGTCGGATACAACCCATGCACCCATTAAAACCTATTAAAACCCAGTAAACTTAAAACCCATGCCCCAGCAACCGCACCGACAACCCACGGCCCCAGCAGCCCAACCGCAGCAGACCAGACCCCCGCCCACCTAGAGACGCCACAAACTCCCCAGTTTCGACAGCCACAGCCACATCCGCCAGCTGCAAGCCAGGCCCCCACCACACGCCGCAACCCAACCGCAACCCCCAAAGAACGACCCCATCCCCCCCGCGCAACCCAGCCCACGAAAGACCCCCAAAACCGAAGTTCGATTTTGAGAACCCAGCGTAAGGCCAAACCGCGCACGAAGGACAGAATCGCAACCCCGAAATGGCGGTCAGGCCACAACACACGACATGGACTTGCCCCAAGTCACATCCCGAGACTTAGAGCAAGTCCACACACGAAAGAGAACCCAACCCACGACACGGCCGGGAAAGGCTTCCAACCGCCAGAAAAGTACAAAACCAAATTGTATTGTTATACGTACAGTTTTTCTGAGTTATACTCAAAGATAAACTAGTCTTGAACTTGGCATTCATTCCTGCATGTGCCTGCCTGAAATGTCTTGAACAGAGCATCTTTTTGAAAGTGATACCCTATTTCAAATAGCACCCTTCGCAGGAGGGATCATAATATCGGGAGGGAGAAACTACAAAATAAATGAGAAACACAAGATCGAGGAATACATACAAGCATACATACAGTTTTTAATTTTATAACACAGGTTTGATGTTTGGCAGCCTCTTGTTGGCTGATGCAGACCTGCAACTTAAAACTTCTAAACGAAGGTAACTGTGAAACAAAACCCTAATACGTACTTTAAATCTAACCTAATTAAAACCTAATATAAAGTTTCTCTATTTTAAATATTCTAAATAGCTAATAAATAGAAAGATACATGGTCTCACAATCTTTATTCTTATTTACAGTAATTCTCTTGCTAAACGAAATTTGTTCGATGATTTTACAATTCTTGGTCAATAGTTTCTTAAAAGTTATCAGATTGTTAGCATCTTTTTAGTCATGTCTAACGTGTTCCATAATATCGATCCTCTGTATTTTAAAGTATTTCGAGCAGTTTCTAATTTTAACCTGCAAACCTCTAATTCATCACCTTTCTTTGTTTTGCATTGATAGTGTACATCCCTTCCAGTCTATGTTTTTCTGCTCCCTTCTTATACATGTCAACAGCAATCTTTCTCTTGTATATATATTCAATGTTATTCCAGCTTGCTCTTTGGAGGATGTCTATACCTTTTACCTTTCCACTTGTTTTTCTCACAGTCCTAGCTGCTTTTGTGTGCTGACCTTCAATCTGCTGTAGTAGGTTCTTTGAACATGTCCCCCATACCAGCAGGCCGTAACTTATCTTGGGAACAACTGTAGTGTAATAAATCTTTTCAAGTGTTTCACTTGGCAGACATTTTATCTTTCGTAACATTGCATTCTCCACTGTAAATTTCTTTCCGACTTTCTCTATTTGGGTATTTCATTTCAATTTACTGTCGAATAAATGTCTTCCTTTGACTGATCATCGCGTCTCTTGGCATTTATGGTCAGTCTGATTTTACGCACCATTCGCTTGCCAAAGATTGCATTTTATTCACAGCATCGTCTGTGTTTGCCCTATAACAAATGCTGTGATGTAGTCGGCATATAGGTGAAGTTCTTCTTCTAAATTTGACTGTGATATATCATTCATGTAGATGGAAAACATTTTTGGGCCCAAAAGAGATCCTTGTGGAACTCCGTACTTGACCTTTTTCAATTCAGATGCCACCCATTTACCTCAGTCATCAAGGAAATTTTTTGAGGATTCACGGAGCCAGCCCCATAATGCAACAGCTTGGCAGGGAAGATGAGACATCTTTTTCGGAAAGAAAAAGCGATACGGAGGGAGGCCAAGGGAACACTGGGAATCAAAGTAATCGTCTTTGCGACTCACGGAGTCAAACCGAATGTTTGTTTTCCTTGAATCCCTTTCCTTCCTCTCTTCTCCCTCTCTACTCTAATCTTTTTTTTTATATATATTCGCATAAAAATTTATGCTGGAGTAAAAGGGCACATTTTACGTGGGTTAATTGATCTTTTCTGTGATTTCATCCTGATATTTAGCCAATTAAAGAAACAATCAAATTCTAAGTTGTTCATTCAACTGCATGAAAAGCTTCAAATCAGTTCCCAAACTGTACAATTATTTTTTTTTTATATTCAATATAAAAATTTACAAGACTGTACAATTATGGATTGCATAATGCACCTAGCCAGACAAAGGGAGTTTTAATATGGAGAGAATTATTGACAGTAGAGGGCGGACGGGAGGTTGGTCAAGTGGTTAGAGCGCTAGGCAAGCAGTATTTGAGATCGTTGCAATGCCTCCTTGAGACCCACACAGATTCCAGTTTCCAGATTCCAGTTTCCAGATTCCAGATTCCAGTTTCCAGTTTCCAAATTCTAGATTCCAGTTTCCATGTTTTAAAGATAGCCAATTTGTTTATGCACTAAAAGTAGTTACTTTCTGTGCTTCATTAACAAAATATCGGACATGAAAATACCGACATAGTAAGCACAAATGCCCTTTGATCCACGATCTGAATTTGGTAATCCTGTTAGATTCTCCTTTCAGATGACTTGAATAGTCACTTAGCACTCAATTAGTAGCTGCGGTAGGCACATTCTTATCAATTAATTGATCTTAGCCAGTGGCGGACTGGCCCACCGGCCCACCGGCCCGTGGCCGGTGGGCCCCTCTCAAAATCTGGCAAAAAGGGCCACTTTTCGCTGAAAAAGGGCCCCTTTCGCAAAAAAGAGAAATTTTTCTCGTTGATATCCCCTTTCGAATAATGGACATCTCACTATATATTGAGATCGCTCCTTGTTAGGAAACTAGGTAAATGAAACGTGTGCTTTTAAGGCTTCTGTCAAAATATCGACGCCACGAGAGGACCTATGACAACCAATACTTGCCGTAAAAAGTCTTATGACATTGTCGGTCACTCAAGTGAGTCAATAGCGACAACAGATTTGATCAGGGCTAGCAATGCGAATTTAGCTCCAATCGATTCGCAATAAGTTTTAAACAAATCCTGGAAAGTTAACTTGAACATAGATACCTTGCTGGTTGATTTTTGTGCTTCCAAAGTTTAAGTTTGCCTTCACCTCCAAAACAGAGCTTTGCCGCTTTGGCCTAAGCAAATTCTTGAAGAACAGCGAATAAATCAATACTAGCCTTGATAAAATTTGAACAATAATAAGATCATATTATATAGTATTTTCTAGAGTTCACCTATAATGCATTTCTTAGTTTTTCTTTAATTTTCATTCTTAATTTCAATGTGCTTCAGGAATTTGCTAAGGCCAAAACGCCAAAGCTGTGGTTTGGAGGTGAAGTCAAATTTGAACTTATTTGAATTTGAAAGAATAATATTTCAACTTTGGAAGCACCAATATCAATAAACGTGGTGCCTATGTTCAAGGTAACTTTTCAGAATTAACTTAGTTATTGAAACAAGTTATTGCGAATTGATTGGAGCTAAATTGGCATCGCTAGCCCTAATGAAATCTGTTACGTTTTATTGGGACACCCTGTACAGTATACCGCGTGCGCCAAAAAAAAACTATCCACTTTAGACAGACATTTCATTTTCATTCATTTTATATTATTCATAGACCACGATAAATCGTTCACTGTAATGATTTTGAAGATTTATGACTTAATTTTAGCTAAAATTCATAATTAGATTCAAGGATATTTGTAAAATATTTAGTCTTCTTTTTCTTGAGCTGTAATCGAGTTTCTTAAAATTTTCGGTCTCGAAAACACTGAAAACGATAACAAAACATCGATCAATTTTTCAAAAGACTCGACGTGAATGGACAGAGAGAAAATTTTTCGTGGTGATTTGGGGATTTAAAAATCGATTAGTAATAATGTGCAGCACGAGCCTTATAGTTCAACGTTGGGAAAATGTAGCAGTATATTCTTTTAATGAATAAAGTGATGTGGGATGCTAATTTATAAAAAATCTGTCACAAAATGGTCAAAATTCTATTTTAGCACTGGCAAACAAGGGATTTATAGAAGTGTTCTAAGCCAAAGTAGAAGGCGTGTCCCCGAAAATTTCCTGGGGGCTTGGCCCCCAGACCCTCTCATTTTACTACCCCCACTTAATTTGCACTAGCCATGCCGCTGATTGCGACGAAATTTTCTCTTTGCCACAGCCTCATTTTTTCAGGCCACACCCACTAGGGCCCCCTTAAGTCCTCCATGGCCGGTGAAAAATTATGAGCCAGTCCGCCACTG
>REGM01000184.1:313707-363486 GCA_004194415.1 Aurelia aurita
CTGCAATTAAGGAAATAATAAGATGTTGTTGAAAATGATAAAACTAATGTTTTTGTCTCCTAACACCAGGAATCCCCCAGCAATTATTGGCTTATACCACCCCTGATGATCAATTTTGTTATGCAAGGGTAGTGCCAGGGGGTGGACTGTGGTGTCCCTGACATGTCCATCCCAGTCTTTTCTGGTCGTATTTATTCTTGAGAAAAACGATGTAAACAATGTTAGGTAGACCTTCTGGCAATCATGTTTTCAGTGCTGGCGCTGCCCCTGGTGTCAGAGCATGCCAAAAGCGGGGAGCATGCCAAAACAAGAGCAAGGTTTTGTCTGCCAACTCAACCTCCCATATGGGGGTAGCGGTACTCACCCGGGGGGTAACTCCAGTACTCCGTGGTACGGGGTTGTGCCATTTTTTAGGGTACCTTTTTCATCAGAAGTTCCGGATTTATGGGTATCCTTTTTGAGAAATTTCCGGATTTATGGGTATGCTTTTGAGAAATCTCCGGATTTTTGGGTATACTTTTGAGAAATCTCCGGATTTATGGGTATACTTTTGAGAAACTCTCAGATTTTTTACTAAACACACCTTTATAAAATAATGTTTTTCTTTTTTATTTGTAAAATCACACTAAATAGTTACAATTTTCTTCTCAGGATACCATTTTCTGAATCACCCTTTTTAAAACAGAAGACTTTATCAACGCAAATCGCTATTGCAATATTTTGGTCTCAACAGACCTTATCAATACTGTTTCAACACCCCCTTCCTTTGTGGTGCTGCACGACATTTGTCCAGGTGCTTGCAAGAAATGTGTGTCTAGAAATTTATAGTAGATGCGCACTTCTATGCTCAATATTTTATCGTAATGCAACACCACAGCTATTTGTGGTGAAATTAAAAGCATCAACGACAGTCTTTCTATAATAAAGACCACTGTTTTGTCATAGGATTCCTATTTTATTTTTAAATGGAATTGCTGCGGTTGCGGATATTGGCGAAAAAATTGCACGGTTAGCGAATATCGGGGCAAAAAAGGCGCGGTTAGCGAATATCGGAGCAAAAAAGGCGCGGTTATGCGGATATCGGACCCCCTATAATGGACCCACTCACAGTGCAGCTAATTAAAGGATTACCAGGCATCGTGATTCAATGTTTCCTCCCTGTGCTTTTTAACACAAAGACCTTTCAATGAAACGAACCTTGTTTGGATATAAAGATTTATATCCTTGTCTGGTTCAAAATGTAAATCAGGAAAATGGACACACAAATATCTTGTAACTTTGAAGAGTTTTTCAAAAATATGTTATTACAAGATACTATTATTGAGCCAAATTATTATCTTATTACAAGATACAGTTACTGATTACTGAAAGTATCTTATTACAAGATACTGTTACTGTTGTCAGTATTTAATTACTATCTTCAAGATAAAAAGATAAGATATTACCCATCTCTGCTTGCCTGCGTGCAGCCTCAACGCTCCAATCTCTGTTTGCGACTCACTGGGACTCTATGCGACTCCTTGCGAATTGCGATCATATGGAAACCACTCTTGAGGTTCACAAAAATTGCAACTCTTTGCGACTCACTGCGACTCCTTGCGATTATATGGAAACCAGGCTTTTTCTGAAGCTTGGCAAATTCTATTCTTTCTCGAAAACCAAATGAGCCAACTCACACCCCTTTTGGTGCTAGACGTGTGGTTGACTATGCTTTTATTGTCGGTGACTGACCTAGAAATGCCGAATATCAGGGTCTCTACTTTCATTTTTTTTTTCATTTTTAATTCTTTGTACAGGGTAAAAACATCAATATATATAAATACTGCTTTACAGCTTGCCCTGTTGACTAAACAAAAAGAAAACTTAAACTAACTAGTTACAATGTTTCATATATAAAGTAACCAAACGTAAAGTCAAAATATTATCGTGGATCACGTAACAGCTTTCTTAAAAGCAGAGAAGCTACTTGTAGTTTTGCCTTCAGATCCTAATTTGTTCCATAGTTTGGCTCCCTTGAAAGAAAAGCTCTTTTGACCAAGGGATGTTTTCAACAGCAAAAGGTTCAAATCCAATTTGGAATTGCGCAATTCCCTGACGCATGTATCAGAGACTCTTGTGACAGACCTTGCAGATAATCAGGCACTTCAATGTGCAGTGACTTGTCAGTGCAGTGACAGTGACTTCATTGTGCAGTGTCTCTACAATCTACATGTGTGTCCTAACGGTAAATCGACAAAAACAAACTGGAAGATTTGAACTCTAAATAAAATGAACGAAAGTGCAATTCCCACAAGTTAGAGGGAGTAGATGGTGGGGAAACTCAGCTGACATTATAGCAGCCATACTCCGTCCACAGGATCTTTTGTTATGTTGAGACGAACGAACAAAAATATGCGCGTTTACTATAACAGGAAACGAGTACAAACGACTAGAAACGACCAGGAAATGAGTAGAAACGACTTGGTAGGAACAAGTAGAAACCATGAACGAGGGGTGTTTAGAAAAAGCGTACGATATTTTCAAAACAATCGGAATTTTTAAGGATTTTTAGTGAAAACGAAAGGATTTGTATGAAAAGTGTACGAGATTTTTATGGAGTGATATGCCCCTCGAGTAGGAAAGTTAATGCTGTACTCCAACTGGGCCCAGAAAAGCCCCATAACATAACAATTTTCAACTTACTTGAACTCAAGCCTAAAATAATTAGATACCGTAGTTATAAAAGGTTTGACCCCAAAAAAATTCTCCAGGATGTCAAGAAAGCCCCCTTTAAATACCATATGAATAATCCTGATAATTCCTATGACCACATGACCAGTACTTTCCGAAATTTGGTTGAAAAACATGCACCGTTAAAATCAAAAGTTCAGAGAGGAAATTCAGCCCCTTTTATGACACCAGAATTAAATAGGGCCATTTACCCTCGTTCTAGATTGAATAAAAAAGTTTAACAAGAATCCTACAGATGAAAATAAGACAAAGTTTAAAAAGCAGCGTAATAAATGTGTTGCAATGCGGAAAAAATCATTTCAAAAAAGCTACTAAAAATGGCCTGATATCTAATCAAGCTTTTTGGGATCTTGTCAAACCATTTTTATCGAATAAAGGTGCTCTAGTTGCACTCTCCGTCGCAGAGGCTGTTGTTTGCAAACGAGCAGAACGTGAAGCTCCGAAGGAGCAAAGAGCGCGCAGCACGATGGCCTTTCCCTTTCCTCTCCTTCCTCGCGCTGCGCGCTCGATGCGCCTTCGGCGCAGATCATTTCATCCTCCTCCGGTAATACAGCCTCTGCGAAGGAGAGTGCTCTAGTTGGATCAGATATATCAATAGTAAAAAACAACAAAATCATAACCGATGATCAAGAATTGACTGAACTTTTTAATGAATACTATGTAAATATTGTTGAGAACACTAGTGGTAAGAAACCTTTGGTGTTGCTGATACAACAGACATTGATGATGATAGGCATATAGTTAGATTGATCTTAGAAAAGTACGAGAACCATCCAAGCGTTCTAGCCATAGTACAAAACCCAGATTGCAATTTTGAAACCTTTTCTGTCAACGAAGTGGAAGCTCGAGATGTTGCATCATTGTTAAAAAGTTTGGATGGAAAAAATCTACAGGTGAGGATCAAATACCCCCAAAACTAGTATCGCTTGCTGCTAATGAGACTACGAAGAAAAGAATTAGACTTGGAGCAAGTCTACTAATGAGCTTACAGTTCCATTAACTAATGCTATTAACTGCAGTATACGCAATTTCAGATTTCCAGAAAATGCGAAAAAAGCGGCTGTATGCCCTTTGGACAAAGGGGAACCGAATCGCACTGCTCAAAGAAATTTTCGTCCAGTTAGTGTGCTAAATATTTTTTGAAAAATATACGAAAAAGTCCTTAAACAACAGCTTATTTCATATCTAGATAAAACGCTCTCTATATTTATCTCGGCTTACAGAAAAACATACAGTACACAACATGTGTTGATAAATCTGGTAGAAGACTGGAGGGCAAAACTTGCCAAAGATTTCATGGTAGGAGCTATCTTCATGGATCCCTCAAAGTCTTTTGACTGCATTCAAAATGATCTAATCATAGCAAAATTACATGCATACGGTTTTGATGAAAATGCGTTAGTTCTTATCTATTCATATTTAAAACGTAGAAAACAGTGTGTCCGGATAAACAACTCAAATAGTTCCTTTAAAAATGTTGTATCAGGAGTTCCACAGGGTTCTGTACTTGGTCCGATTTTATTTAATTTCTTCATAAATGACCTCTTTCTCTTTATAAAGCAGGCAACCCTTCACAATTATGCTGATGATAATACACTTTCGTATTTTTCCAAAACTATGCCCGAGCTCGTCAGGGTTGAAACCAATGTCGCTTTAACTTGGTTAGAACGAAACGAAATGATCGCAAACCCTGAGAAATTTCATGCTTTGTTTTGGTCAGAAAAGATCGGCAAAATACTAGTGGACAAAATATAAGCTTTCAAGGTCATGCCATCAAATCAGAAGAAATTGTAAAACTTTTGGGCGTAACTCTGGATAACAAATTGAATTTTGATACACACATATCAAACCTTTGTAAAAAAGCTGCGACACAACTAAACGTTCTGAAAAGATTAAGATCATTTATTGGATTTGAGCAGAAAAANTCGCAGAAAGAAAAAGTGTTTCAAAGGTATAAGAAAAAGTGTTTCAGAGCGGTATCTCTTATTTTGCTCTAAAACTTCAACCTTCTTTGGTGAAAATTCTCTCCTCTTTCTGTTCTCCATCTACATAGCAAACTAAATAGCAAGGTGAACTGTTTGTTTCAGCGCTGTACTTGTTAAAAATTGACTCAACTTCGATAGGGCACTATCATCAAGCTTGCAATTACCCATATCGGGTTAATCTGGACGGGGGCAGCATTCTTACTGACATTACTTTCTTTCTTTTGGAATGATTGAAAAGATTTGAAACCCATTCTTTGCAAATCAATACCAAAGTTAGACAACCAAATATATTTTTTTTATAGTTGAAAGACCAAATTTTGTGTAGACAATGCGTTGAAGAATAAGAAATGATTGCATTCCCCCGGTAAAAGAAGCTACGCAATGTTATCAATCATTCACTTCCCTGGCAACGAGTTTAGTCCGGTATTTGTTAAAACTTCCAACCTGACAGCAAAAGAATACTTAATAGAGTATTCACTCCCGTCTGTTCTGCTGAGAAAATTATCGTCTCAAAATTTTTTGGGAGAAAGCTGGCTATTTTGGTATAACGTATACGTTTTGAAATTTGAGGAAATAGACCGTTTTGCCCAACAACAGTTGTGTTCTCTTGTGTTCTACTTGTGTTCTCTTTGTCTCCACTTGTGTCCTACTTGTGTTCTCTTGTGTTCCATTTGTGTTCACTTGTGTTCCATTTGTGTTCATTTGTGTTCACTTGTGTTCTCTTGTGTTCACTTGTGTTCTACTTGTGTTCCACTTGTGTGGTGTTTTAGATTAGATCGTCTGAGACCTGTGTTGTTCATCGAACGACGCAAGAATGCTTGAAATTGTTCATTGTCATCATGTTTGGCGCCAAGAAAAACAATGCCAATGTGAACTTTCAACCCGAGACCACTTAATCTCAAACCGGTTTGAGAACAATTTGCGTTTACATGCTGTTTTCAAAGCCGGGTGAAATTTCAAACCGATTTGAAATGCCGAGTTGAGTTTCACCCCGGTTTGGGTTAAAAATGGTATTTTCCATGTAAACACTATAAGGGCTTTGGCCAGACACCGAGTTCAACTGAGATCGGGGTGAAATTTCAAACCGATTTGACTTTCTCATGTAAACGGCCCCTCAGGGTAGCAAGGTTTGTTGAGGCAGTAATCATACTAGCATTTACTACCAGGAAGCAGACTACAGCAGTACAGCTGCAGGCAAGACAACAGACAAAAACACAAAATATGAGAACAAATTTATGACTCAAACACATGCAGTCGTGCAGTGCAGCTATGATTACTGCTATAGGGTGCTAAGGATTGAAACGATGCCTGCGACTGCAAGACAGCTGGTTTTCAAATATTACATAGATTTGATTATTTCTCAGTTCTTAAATCTTTCTACACAAATTGAAAATCAGGCGTCCAAACAACTAATCTTCATAAATGAATTCTAAGCCAATCGGTTTGAAGTACTTCTTAATGGCTGCATCCATCCTCGCATTCATTTCCTCTGTAAAATAGTTCTTCCAGTCGCCGACCTCACCTTTCCGCATAAAGCTTCCTTTTTCAGTAAAGAGAGTATTTCGCAATTCTACCCCATTGACGGCTGAATTTTCTTTCATCTTTTTGAAACTAACATGATCAACTAAACTTTCTACTTGGCCATCGCTGAGGCTCGCTGAGGTCTTTCCCCAAGAACTTTGCAACTTTTCTCACAGAGCTTGCTTGGTCTTTTTTCATACATTCGTAAGACAAAAGGCATAGATTTGGATGCTCCCTTTTCTTCCATGCCTCGACGACATAATCGAAGTACGGGCTGTATAGGAGCATATCATCCATAAAGAGGTTGAAGTATTTTTCAAAGTCTATCTCATTGGCATGGTCCCTGATTACTTGTTCCATATGGAAGTATGAAACGACAGTATCCTTGGGATTTCTGATACAGAGCACAACTTTGCATTTGTCGAGCATGTCATCAGGGAGCAAGTGAAATGGCATGTGCGATTTGAACATTCGTGGAGAGGGCATGTTTTCCATCATCGTGATAATATCAGCAGTTGGCATAGACCTCGAGTCATCCTTTGGTAAATGGTGGACAATGAGAGGCATTTCCATGTAAGGGACCCTCTGCACGAGTGGAACAGCTTTAGCCTTGTCAAAATTGCAATCATTTTGCACACACCAAACGAGTTCTTGTGTCCATGTTGTCCCTGTTTTCGGAGAGCCCATCACATAGACATCATCAGAGCGGACCTGCCAGTTTTTGAAACGGCCTTTGAACTTCTGATATGATACAGGCAGGACAGTATTTCCAGGCACTGTTCTGAGGTAACGAAAACCATGATTCCGGACAGAAATGTATAATTTCTTTAAGTTGTCTGTCTCTTCATCGCCAAAAAAAGTAGTTTTGATCTGAGACATTGCTGCTAGGAACTTTCACTCTTACTTTTGTTGAGGTCTAACAGGTTAGTAATAGCTTCCTAACTTAAATCCTGTCCCCTAGATAATGTGCTTCATTTAAACAAAGCAAAGTCATTCATGCATAATTGTCATGGCCATGAAAATTACGCTTGACTAACCTTGCTCTCTTTGAATAAAGGAAATAATCGTAAATTTGTGGAATATTCAATAGAGATAATTATCAATTTTTTTCATTCATCAATTTCATACTGCTTTTAATCCTGTCCCCTACATAATTTGATTCATCCAAACAAAGCAAAGTCATTCATGCATAATTCTCATGGCCATGAAAATTACGCTTGACTAACCTTGCTCTCTTTGAATAAAGGAAATAATCGTAAATTTGTGGAATATTCAATAGTGATAATTATCAATTTTTTCATTCGTCACCGCTTCACAATATCACATCAAGATCACATCCATAGAAACATTTCTATCATCACATCAATCCTGATTGCATGTTCTATCTACCGGACCGTTGGACCATTGGAGCATTGGACCCAACAGACCATGGACAATGCCGTAGACTCCATGGCCGTGATTTTATATTGGGCTTCTTCTCTTGCGGTGCTTCTTTCCACTATTGTTTCCCGAGAGTTTTCCTTTTCAAAAACCCATTAGATGGTCCTTTGCGGCCCTAAAGTAACTTTCGTATGATATGAAAGTCGTTTCTGGCCTAAGTTCTGTGTGTTTTGCTTCTCATTCACCGCGCAATGGATCATGGTTAGCAATGGATCTTTAAAGCTTCTCTTGTATCTTTCAATGTTCTTTTCCTGATAAAATGAGGGTTCCAATTTCAGTCGTTTGCTTGATTCAACATTCTCTTTGGTCTCAGTCATGCATGACAAACATTTTGCTCGATAAAGAAACCTGAATTCAAACTACCATGACAGGCAGAAAAGAAAATATCGATAGGAGAGTAAACAGCTCACATTTAAAAGACACTGTAATCCGTAAAAGTAAAGTAAGTGATTCAAAATTACCAGAGACCAATAAGTTTTTATCAGCTTGCATATTACCGTATGTTTTGCCCGATAAACTAAGGCCACATGTTAGAAAGTTTTGGATTGGCTGCAGAGGACCTAGGTTTACAACTATAAAATTTCTATCTTTAGAACACAATCAGAACATATCAGAACAACAGAAGAAAGTAATCATCTGTGGCCTAAAGCAGTGGCATGGCCACGGGGGAGGATTTACCACCCCGCCCACTTCTGTCAAAAGATGGTCCTCGAGATTCGTTCAAAAACGAAGAGAAAGTAGCTGGGTATAGGTTGAGAGGGCAAGAATTTTTCCAAGAAATGCTGGAAAGTGACTAGGAGAGTCATTCTAAGCCAAAGTAAAGGTTTGCATTTAAAAAAATTTTCCCAGACGAACTATCACAAAATTTTTAAGGCTTCCATTTCGGGGTCGAGCAAACATTGGATAGTGAGAAGCATTCTAAGACAAAGTATAAGGTATTTGCGCAAAAATTTCCCAAAGATGGTGATTCATGGAAAATTGTTACAAAATTGTCAAAGTTTTCAATTGGTAAAGATGGGAAGGAGATAGGGATTCTAAGCCAAAGAAAATAATGTTTAATCAAAACTTTTCCTGGGATGATAACTTTTAAAACAAATTTCACAAAATGGTAAAAAATTCTATGTTAATACAGCAAACATGACATCGAGAGAAGCGTTCTAAGCCAAAGTAGAGGGCGTGTCCTCAAACACTTTCCTGGGGGCTTCGCCCCCCAGACCCCCTCATTTTAATACCCCCAGCTAATTTGTCCTGTCCACGCCACTGGCCTAAAGCCAAACCATATCATGCTAACGTTGAAATCAATGGTTTTCATATTTGCAATTGTATGATACCAGATTTCTGAGGCATGCACAGTTGCACATAGAAATTCTATTGTATTCGTCCTTCGGGGATCGTGCTTAGATCTGGGAGGGGAGGGGTCACTTCCATATATACTGGTACGGGGATGTGCAATTTTTTGGGGTGCCTTATTTCAGGCAGAAAATAAATTTTAGGGTGTAATTTTTGGTAAGATTTTTAATAGCCATAAATTTGGGGTATCATTTTTGGTATGATCATAAATTTTGGGGTATCATTTTCAAAAATAATTCTTTAGGGTAAAGTTTTTGATTTGTTGACCTATTATATTGAATTTTAGGGTATCCATTTTGCATGGCCTGTAAATTTTGGCGTATGGTTTTTGGAAAATTTTATAAACTTTAAGGTGTGATTTCACATGTCAAAATGGCACACTCCCGTCATCTCCCTATTGAAGTTACCCCCGGGCTAGATCCCCTCTTTTTCATTGTGTACCTTGATGACTTTGAGTTGAGGGAAGCTTGGACTTCTCCAAAGCAAACATGTATGCCGATGACACACATACGACAAATGCATCTAATGACATAAAAGAGCTGGTACACAAAGAAAGAGCTTTTAAATGTCAGTCACTGCATGGTCACTGGTTGAGGCTAAATAAACTTCGCAAAA
This sequence comes from Aurelia aurita, assembly GCA_004194415.1. Classification (NCBI taxonomy): domain Eukaryota; kingdom Metazoa; phylum Cnidaria; class Scyphozoa; order Semaeostomeae; family Ulmaridae; genus Aurelia; species Aurelia aurita. Next base: position 323,349 of record REGM01000184.1, read on the forward strand.
AACTTCCAACGTGTGAAGAAAACCAAGCCTCTAGGTGTCATTATGGACAAAGGGCTAAAGTGGAAGGATCAATATAAATCAGTGATAGGAAATTTAGCAGTTGGTTTATCATCTTTGAACAAATTTAAAGACGTTCTTCCCTAATCAAAGTTATGTGATGTACCGGGTGAGTCAGAAAAACAATCCCTGTTTGAAAGGCCACTGCTCCCTGGATATCAAGACGATAATATTGGCAAATATATTATTTAATGGTGGACATGTTCAAATCGATTATAAAATTTACCTGACTGAAATCAGCCACTCCGTTGTGAAATTATCAGGGATCTTTTCGAGAAAGCCCCTTCAAGAAACATACAAAACAGGCCTAAAATAACGACCAGATTTTACTAATATTTCTGCCTTACAGCAATGGCTTTTACATGTTTTAGCAGAGATATGATTTTTTGAAGTATGACTAAATTGCAAACTGTTGTTTACTTTACTGCTACCGGCCTTTTGTTTGTGGTATCGATGAAAATGTAGAGGTTCAAATTCTTAGGTATATCTCCTCGATAGATTTGCCTATTTTATCAAACATTCATTTCTTTCTAAGGTAAATTTTTCAGCTACCTAAAAATGCAAAAGTCTGTTCGTAAGACCTCAGAGAAATGTGTTCATTTTTTCAAAATGGCGTATGGCATTTTTGACAACGAAAACAAGGAAATTCATTGAAGTTTTGTCGTTAATAGTGGAAAGAAAAAATCTAACTAAATCTACGTCTTAGCAAAAAAAGTTAAAATTAAATTTGATATCTTGGGAACATTTTGGCAAACATTTTTAAACTGAGGGACGACTGCATTTCAGAAGCGATGCCAATCACATCGATCGTGACAAAATAGTTAAAATGAGTGATAAAGGCACAGATGTGCCCTACCAAGAAATTTGATAACGCAAGATCTGAAACCAGAACAAGCAAAATGAAATTAAAATTTTGGGCAATAAACAGAAGGCTTCAGGTCTTGCTTCAGGCGTTGGCTGCTTCTACAAGAATGGTATTATCTTTGTGCAGTGAAATAGATCGATTCATTCTCAGCAAAATGAAACTGAATGTATTATAAAACCCCTACAGGTATATGTACCTCAAAACATACACACAATTTAATTATTAAATAAAATCTTAGGTAAGATATTTTTTTCGTATTTTTTTGTTTTATTGTATGCTCCTACCTACTAGAATTACTTCCCAGTGAGTAAAATGTTATAAAATAGTAAATCCTATTTTAAATTATTGTTAAAGTTTGTCTTTTTTTTCAGTACGTACCTCAAAACATACCTTGACATATTCACTCATAATTTTTAATCTGTTACTCTTAGAGCCCTAATGTTTATTTCTTGTTTCATTGCACTAAATTGTCTCACAAGAATTACATGAAATGCAAACTTATATTGAAGCTTTATACCCATTGCACTACAAAACTAGCACTACATGTACCTCAAAACACGCATAGAGAAATTGTAGTTTATATAGATACAGCACATTAACTGATGAAAAGCAAGGTATTTCACACATCTGGTGACAGTATTGATTGAAGTTGCATGGTAACCAACTTCTGTGGGCTTAAAAATAAAGATTTTTAACATAATTTAATCATATGGTCAATTTAGGCCTAATGTTTGGCTAATTATACATCCTGAAGTAAATTTTTTTTAGGCCTAACATGGCTCATTATTTGGCAATGGCGTTTTATGAGTATATATCATACTTTTTGGAGGTACTTGCAAATTAGACATATTGATGAAATTCGTATGACTGCACCCTAGTTGCGATATCAGAGGGGGGGAGGGGTATTTAGTATATTTCAAAATTGCTTCAGGAAAACCCCTGGTGTACGTCTCTTGCTGGAAATTTTCTCGGTGAGCTGCGGGAGAAAATATTTTGCCATGGACACATACTTGTCATTTTAGCAGCTAAGACCCTTGATGTTGTAATGCCCAGGTGCTTTTGGCCTCGTATTCATGTTTCATTCTTATTTTTGAGTTCATGAATTATGATTTAGTTCTAGCACTGCTACAGATATGTTTCTTGATATATAAAACATCGGGTCGGAAGAAAAAGTGTTTTATTACACTCAAAACTTAAACCTAGAGTTAATTTTACTAAAGAACAAAGGTTAAACGATATATTATTTGCCATTATATCTTCGAATTTAGCAATTAAATGTTTCTTAGCTTTTTTCAAACTTTAGCATTATAGTTTCTTCATTTTCAGTTAAGTACTAGTTTCTTATAAACTAGTTTCTAATATAAAAAGTTGTGCATGTCAATATCTTTGTTCTTGTTAATATTAAAAAGACTTGTACAGGATATTGAAAGTCATTATCTAACAGCCAGGGTCTAGCAGTAACATGGACAGACAAGTGCTCTGTTTTATGGTTTTATGTACCTCAAAACATACAAAGCCAGCTGCCTTGTTAGTACCTGTCTACCACTGAATTACTATGAATTGTAGAGTTCTGTGCAGATTTTCTGTTTAAAATGACAAGGACGAGACATTTACCTGTCATAAAATACTAGACTTGCTAACTTAAATCCATGTTCACAGGTTTTTAGGAGCTGTTCTGTGAACAATCTTGTTTTTAATGCCTACCAGAAATCAGCAACCGCCACCCCTGGTTGCAACAAAATATGAAAACAATGCAATTGTTAACACTTTTCCAGAAAGATATAAACCTTGTGAATAAGAAATAACAATCATTTTTAGACTTGATGATATTTTGAAAAAATTATGGAGCTATACGTGTCTATGTAAGTTTTGAGGTACCATGTTTTTTTTAGGTACATATATATACCTGTATAGCGTGAGATAACATTAATTGATGTTTTCCCTGTATTTGAATGTATTGACCATGCCAACTAAATTCTACTTTAGCACCAAGCGATCGCAGAAGTAGAGAAGATCTAATCGATTCAGCGACCCCTTGACATGATGCTCAAATGGTGAGGCTCTACCTGGGATCGAGCCCTGTCCGCCTGACTGTTCTGGCTGCAAAGTCAGAGGATTACACCACTGTGCCACAACACCTTCAACCTTCAACCTCGACCCATCCGTGCACGCCTTTAAAATCACAGGCAAGAGTATTAATCTTAAACACAGTAGATTTGGACTGAAGCATTGTTATAGCTTATACCCCACGCCGTCATTGCTGATCATAAATAAAAGATGTGTTCACTCCAACTACGATCCTGTCATTCTTCGTGATCGTAATACAGAACATTACATCTACTCTGAAAAGATTGTCTCATTTTCTTACCTAGGTCACCGAAAGAGTTGCAGTACTTTTCTATTCTGGACTTCCCTTTCATTTTTTTTCAAGTAATTCCGCTGCACAGTAACCTTGCATTATAAGGTTCTTGAAATGCATAAATGAAAGGGAGCCTCTGCATAGGGGAGTAGGGTTGCAGAATACCGCCATAGTTGCTTTACAGCACTGCTTTGCAAAGCACTGTTTTTTGCAAAGAAGCACATGCGAATGAGCTCTATATTTTAGTAGAATCGAGTTAAAACAGGTTTTTTTTAATAATCTTGTTTATTTGGTTGCTTGTGTAAGCTCAATTCAACGAGAGTAAGTTAATGAATAGCAAACAATTATGAAATCATGTTTTTGAGAGAAACAGAAAACATATCATGTGTAAATAAATGAATTTAAGCTTCAGGGGGAAAAATCAAACGTCCATATTTCTTAGATTGGTGCAATAAATACAAGCGTAAGTCACAGACAGAAATGTGCATAGAGACAAGAATATTCACTTCGGTCATCCTCTTAGGCCGGTTTTCCACGTTGCTTCGTATCACTATTCCACGACAACTGCACCTCTGCTTGTGCCCAGAGTTTCTTTCGTCACTTTTAAGACCCAGGGTATTACATGGATGATACATTGTTACTGTCAGTGTTGAGATAAGAAAGTCTATTTGCAACTAGACAAAACATAATTACACAATGCAAGTGTGGAAAATCACAGGACGGGGAAAATTGCATTTGCTATGTGCGCAAAAATTTGGTATGAGCAAAACAAAACATTACGGGACCGAAAATGAAAGGGTCGCAAACAAAGACGGGAATAAGGCAGAATAGGCGCTGAATCTTGAAAAATAGCAAATTCTGGCTGAGAGAAAAATAGCAAGAACAATACGCGCCACAGATTTTGGTCTTGCTATGTGAAATAATAGACGAACAATATGATAAAAACTTTCAAGGGCTCTCTTTGAAAATAATTTTCGTATGAAACAACCTTTGTTCCCAAGTTGGAATTAGAATGATATTTTCTGTAAGGTTTTCTGGAAAACTCATTGTGGTCAAAAAACGAATTGGTTTTATAGAAACCATTCTAGCACCGTTATTTCCACTGTATAGATAGTAACATCATAAGAAGGTACTTACATGTGCACACCATCTGAAATTAGGATCATCCTTCAAACTGAACTGCATCAATTTGTCTTCAAAGATTCCTTTGATGTTAGCTTCTAAACGACCTTTCTTGACTAGTTCTTTGATCTAAAGAAAATAAATCAAAACAAGAGGTTCAGTGATACATCAAGAACGAAAACTTTCGGACTACCAGGTGCGCCAAAAAAGTATCCACTTTTGATTGGCCGTATAAATCGTCCAATACGCTGATTTTAAAGATTGGTGATTAATCTTTAATCGAAATTCCAAACAATACTTAACCCTATCAAGCCTAGGGTATTTGATGCTCTAGGAAGACTAGGGGGGGCTGATTCAGCCCCCCTGTTTTATTTCTGTTCTGTACATGCTAGAGCCTGGAGACTTGGCATGTGTATAGTAAATCATGAGATGAACCAAAAAATTAAATCTATTTTTAGTTATGTCACGTGACCTGCTCGTGACGTCACAATGTTGCATTTTTAAAATCAATAGGGTTCAGTACTAAAAATCTTCAATCGTTGATTGTGAGAAAACGGAAAGCAGTAGGGACATCAGTCCAATTTTTGTGTATTCAGTGGATAAATAGCAATTGCTTTGTAAAGAAAAATTAGCGAAAAGTGATGACGTCATCGCACAGGAATTCAAAGAATTTGCGCATGCGTAGTGCCGAAATACGCACAATCATACGTTTAAATTACAAAAAAACTAGTTGGTTGGATAGAGGATCAAAAGTAGTATATGTACCTCGTCTTTCATCATTTTATCACATTAGCTGTAGATCTTAATAGGATTTATTCGAAATTTTACACAGACATCTCTCGAAAATTGAGTGTGTTTACCCCCTGGAATGAATTTAATTTTTCTAAAAAATTAATTTTTGATTGTAAGAAGGATAAAAATTAAAAGTCAGAAAGTCTCAACGTTGTAAGTGCACTNAACTAGTTGGTTGGATAGAGGATCAAAAGTAGTATATGTACCTCGTCTTTCATCATTTTATCACATTAGCTGTAGATCTTAATAGGATTTATTCGAAATTTTACACAGACATCTCTCGAAAATTGAGTGTGTTTACCCCCTGGAATGAATTTAATTTTTCTAAAAAATTAATTTTTGATTGTAAGAAGGATAAAAATTAAAAGTCAGAAAGTCTCAACGTTGTAAGTGCACTAGGTAAAAATCCACAGAAGAAAAACCGCTAGGGAGCGGATTTAGCCCCCCCCCCCCCCCTAGGCTTGATAGGGGTCATTTTTTTTCGATTTTCGGCTGCCTACGTCTCGCGTTATAAGTGATTTCTCAAAAATTCTTAGTCTGGAAACAACATAAATCGATCGAAAAATATAGACAATAGGGAAACTTCTGGAAACTACTTGGGAATTAAGAATGCGATTAGTTTTGATTAGTTATGATCAGTTGCACTAGCGGTTGCTTCATCATTGCACAATCTTTTTATTATCACAGGTTCTTCTTTGTCCTTTAAAGCTCAGTCTTTATGAAATATGATCCACATTTTATCGACATTTTAATGATTTCTAGATCGATTTAGGTTGTTCCCGGCCACTAATTTTTAAGTAATCGCTTTAGGTCGGGAAGTAGGCCGCCGAAAATCGACGAAAAATCGTCACGTATCATTTGGGATTTTGACAAAAGATTAAATCATCGATCGTCAAAATCAGCTCAATATACAAGATATCGTGGCCTGTCAAAAGCGAATACACATTTGCCGCATCCGGTAGTTCAAAATTGGACAATGGGCCGTCCGAAGCTTTTAATGACTGAAATTGTTTGTAGCAGAAAATTGTCGTTTTCGAAATTATTAAGACAAAAGGAAAGTTGAACATTCAAATTCGATGGTGAACAGCTGACGTAATATCGTTTTGTTCTCTTTCGTATCCATTCCAATATAGAAATTTATTGATAAAAGGCCATAATTTACTCCTATATAGGAGTTATATAACTCTTTAAACCGGTATGCCTTTTAGCAGTGGCGGACACTTTGCCACATATTGTGGGGCGAAGCTATTGTTTCAGTTAAAAACATTGTTTATCTCTATTGTTTTCAAACAAAAGGTCTTTTTTCTACCACAAATTGGGGGCAACCGCGCTCAGGATATCACCTCAAGTGTTTCTAGGCCCGACATATTTTTACAAAATTTTCCTTCTGACTTTTTACGGAGAAAAGTCTTGAGTGTGTTCTTACCGCATCTTTCATTTGAATTAGGCCATCAATAAACTATCCATCATATAAATGATAACTAAGTCCATTAACGTATCCAAACAACAGGGGGGAATTTGGTTCTAAGCCAATCAGCGACTTTGTTTATCTTTGAACAAGCCAATCATGTTGCTTCTTTAAACAATAGGAACAATAGTGGTCTTGACGTAATAGATGACCAACAAGATTGTAAACAGACCTCCTCGCAGCTTCTCGCTGCAAAACCACTGACTCTAAAATGGATGGGATGCACTACACTTTAGGGCCCTACCAAAAGTATCATGACATTTTCACATTATTCATGAGTTAATCTGACTTCTTACCAAGCACATTTTTATTATCTGCCCCAAAAACAGAAAAAACATCAACAAAAAAATAGGTATTTTCAACTGTTTTTGCTTAGGCCCATCGCATCGTCGCGCCTCTGGTGGGGATGGTCATTTCGAAACGCGCTCCTTGGACATATCTCCGCGAAATTTTCTGTGTTGCACACTGTTCAAAAGGGAGAGTATCCTCTTTGATATCGAGCGTGGTGGTATTGTTTTCTGCGGCACCACAATTACACTCAAATGGGCCAAATTCCTGAGGCAAACTCGACGAAAAACCGTAACCACTAATGTCACAAACAAGATTCAACATATTACAAGGTACTCACCAATCCGTCATTTGCTAACCATCATAACTGGATAAGTCCACAAATCTACAGGCTCCATGCGAAAAAGACGAATTTAGAAAGGACAAATTAAATTGTTTCCACAAGTTGGACCAGCGCAAGGCAGTCTTCACCGCGCTACCATGTTGATGAAATGTCTACGCCATCCAAAATCTGAACTGAAATGGCCCACAAATGATACGTCTATGAAAATAGCATTTGTTTGCATAAAAAAGTTGATTTCTGATCCTTTATTGTTGTAAAAAATTGTGAAATAGACAACAATATAACTGTTGATGAAGTGGTCAGGTCAGATGAAGTGTGCAACTCATTTATGCCTGTGTGCATTGCATTTATACTCAGGTCAGATGAAATGTGCAACTCCTGCCCTGTTATGATATCGTACGATTTAGGAGTTTACGGAGTTTACAGTGGAGAATATGAGGCTCTGATAGGGGGATCGTAGCATACTTCTTCATCTTCGGTACTTTTTGGAGTAGTCGCAGAAGTTCAGGTTTCAAGTGGGGGGGGGGGCAAACATTGAGAAAATGGCCAAATTTGCCGACTAAAAAAGCTGGAAACTTCCGACAATTTCATCGTTTTTGCTAATTTCTCCAAAGTTTTGTTGAGAATGGGGGGGAGCAGTTGCCCACAAACCCCTATAATTTCTGCCTCTGTTTTTAGGTCCATACTCCCTTGCTCCAAAAAACCCTTGCTCCAACCCTTGCTCCAAGTCCTACTCCCTTGCTCCAAGAAGTATAACTTTTGTTTATGATTTGCTTCTTTCTTGTAATTCTCTGAGTTCAAAATGTTATGCACATATTTTTTATATAAGAACCTGCTTATAAGAAACTCAATTCTCAGATCGCCAAAAAAGTAAAGAAACTCCAGTACTGGGAAAAAATTTGTTAAGAAACTATTTATTTTAGTCAAGGAAATCCTTATCATATTTTTACCTTATTTTCACTTGTTTCCTGTATCATATTACTTGGAAGGCACTTGTAATGTCTAAACATTGGAAAAAGCTTCAAAAACTTCGTTTTGAAATGTTTACGAGGGCACAGGAAGTAAACATGAAGATTGTTATGGAAGTCAGTAAGAAACTCGTAAGAAACTCCGAGTACTGAGAATCTGATAATTTTAAGAAACTTTCAGTATTGGCTCAAATTCTTAGTTTCTTATAAAAAAATACGTGTATTAGCGGTCCTCGATTAATTATGATAAACAGAGAAATTCAATTTTCTGAATATGAAGAAATACCACAAGAAACTTTCGCTATAGAAATTGGGCCCAGAGTTAAGAAACCTTACTACAAAGATCAAAGCCAAGTTTCTTGCAAAAAGATTCAAGGTAACAACAATCAACGAGTTTTGGATGTGGAATATGTTTGACACTCCAGACTCCTCGATCGTATGATATCTTAATGAGCTACACATTTCATTTGACCTGACCCCTTCATCAAAATTTATAATGTTGTCTATTTCCCAACTTTTCACTACAATAAACTGAAAAAGAATTATCTAAGGATCAGAAATCAACTTTTTTATGCAAACAAATGCTATTTTCATAGACGTATCATTTGTGGGCCATTTCAGTTCAGATTTTGGATGGCGTAGACATTTCATCAACATGGTAGCGCGGTGAAGACTGCCTTGCGCTGGTCCAACTTGTGGAAACAATTTAATTTGTCCTTTCTAAATTCGTCTTTTTCGCATGGAGCCTGTAGATTTGTGGACTTATCCAGTTATGATGGTTAGCAAATGACGGATTGGTGAGTACCTTGTAATATTTTGAATCTTGTTTGTCACATTAGTGGTTACGGTTTTTCGTCGAGTTTGCCTCAGGAATTTGGCCCATTTGAGTGTAATTGTGGTGCTGCAGAAAACGATACCACCACGCTCGATATCAAAGAGGATACTCTCCCTTTTGAACAGTGTGCAACACAGAAATTTCGCAGAGATATGTCCAAGGAGCGCGTTTCGAAATGACAATGACCATCCCCACCAGAAGCGATACGATGGGCCTAAGCAAAAACAGTTGAAAATGCCTATTTTTTTGTTGATGTTTTTTCTGTTTGTGGGGCAGATAATAAAAATGTGCTTGGTAAGAAGTCAGATTAACTCATGAATAATGTGAAAATGTCATGATACTTTTGGTAGGGCCCTAAAGTGTAGTGCATCCCATCCATTTTAGAGTCAGTGGTTTTACAGCGAGAAGCTGCGAGGAGGTCTGTTTACAATCTTGTTGGTCATCTATTACGTCAAGACCACTATTGTTCCTATTGTTTAAAGAAGCAATATGATTGGCTTGTTCAAAGATAAACAAAGTCGCTGATTGGCTTAGAACCAAATTCCCCCCTGTTTATCCAAACTGCATATCATGGGATAGAAAACAGTTTGTGCTTTCAAGTGGTATGCATAACATCTATCAAAATCTTATCATTTCCCGAACATTTTCAGTTATAGTTGGCTTGCGTTCTTTTTGGGAACATCCTGTACAGATAAACAAAATTACCTTATGTTCTATATGTTGAAAATGTTGAATCGAAGTTTCTTCATCTAAAACTTCAGGCTTTTGACACATTGGGCAAACAAGGTCACGAATGTTCTTCTCCTTCACAATCACTGTGAGCGACCCTGCAATGCAATCATCGCATATTTGGCACTCGCAGTATAAATGAGTGAACATCTAGAAAGGAAAGCAGCCATCTTCAAATAATATACAAGGCTCAGTCATAATCTTAACATAATAATATGTTGAGAGCGACGTGTGGCAATAGTTTCAGCAAATAAACGTAAATGTCTATGTTAAATAAACTACAAAATGCCAGGATTAAAATACACTAAACGTATCGGTCATAACCCTTCGTCGGCAATCAAAGCATCATACTCCTAAAATGCTTTAGCTACCACTCGCTGCAGGAATTACTGCATGAAGAAACGACTTTGAAAAGAGGTTGAGCAATAATTCGTTCATTCAACTTGTCAAACACTTTTAGTTCAAAGTGTGATACATGCATACAGCAAGAAGCTTGCCGAAAAATTATAACAAAGTCTCTCTCGATTCAAACAAGGACAATAGCAAATTTTTTAAATATTGCAATTCACAAACAGACAAAGGGATCTTTTGTGCATCCAAAGATTTCCATTGTTTTGGGATAGTTTCAAGCCAATTCTTGAGAAGCGTACTGAATATGCACCTAATGACGCAATTGGTTGTTAAGCTGAATGAATAAACTGTAGTTAGCTTGAAGTTTTCAATAGTGTTTGATGAAAAGGATATCAGCATGGTTCTTCGTGGATACGCTTTTAAAGCTGTCTACTTTGATAAGGCATTTCAAAATCTCTGAACAACCCCTTCGCCCAATTTAAGCAAACTATCCAATCTCGTCCCCTAAGTGAGTCTGCTGATCTACCTCTATTCTGGAACGCAAGAATGCTTTATGGTATTAACGGTATTTAGAAGTACTATTTCCATCTAAATCAAATAACTAGAAGAATAATAACTAGATTCAACCAACAAGCCCTCTATCTGATGGTACCCATGTTCTATGACAGGAAGTAGAAGAAACTCCCATGTTGGACGCTGCAATGTGCACGAAGGCAATCAAATAACAGCATACTTACGTTGCACATTGCAACTAGTTCATAACAGAGAGGACATTCATGCTCCATAAATCGTTTCGCACGTTGGAAGGCCTCGTTTGCATTTGCTGCCTCGATGCAATCATCAATGAACGAATCTTCATGGTTGCGGTCACTGGAGTATTCGTCAATCAACCTTACGGCTACTTCCGCTCGACCCCAGGACTTCAATCCATACTGTGCCAAAATAACTTTGGTTCGGTCCTAAAAAAAGAGATACTGCAACTTAGAAGCTGAATAAATGATCCAAACGTTTTCTCTGTTATGCTAATATCAGACGGATTTTAGTGCCTACTGGATCACTCCAAATCAATGGTAAATATTCCTCCAAAAGCTTAGAATTTTTACTCGATAATCAACGAACGTAGTCCTCATGAGATTAGCCAAAGCTATCTCCATCAGAGACATGCGCGCATTGTTAATATATAACTTTGCATTACACGCAACTCATTACTTAGGAAACTGCTGGCTTGACCACCAAAGAGACAGCACATCCATATCTCTGCCCTAAGTTTAACGGTTGCTCGCTGATCTTCTGCCATCCCTGCTCATCTAAGATAAACGAAGCTTTTCTAACGTTCTCCTCGCTCTTTAACTCTCTAAGTTACCATCGCCTAACCCACTGTTAAAGACCCTCTGCTAATCATGTGGCTTTGCACACCGTCGCTGTCCCAGAATGCACTGCAACTGGACTTTCAGATTATCTGCAAGTCTCTGATGCTAGGCCGGTGGTGTGCTGTTTTTTATGCGCAGCACGCAAAGCCTCGTGGTTAGCACAGGGTCTTTAAGTCTTCACGAGCTCAAAAGTTGTTACTTGATGATTTACCGACAAAAAACAAGAATATTTACCCCAGCTCAAAATAATGTGTCGCTGTTTCAAAACTCATTGAAATTGCAAACTGCAAAAAATCTGATGATTTTCTTTCATGACATCGTGCAAATGACAAAATTGTCCAAAGCAGTAAATTGAAGATAATAGTATTTAACGCACTACCTAACGTTGACGGAAACTATCAAATTGCAAACACAATTTCAAATCCGCTTTTCGTCGCCTCCCCAGTCTGTAACGTGAAGTATTTCCTCTAAACAGCGTCCTAGCGCTGATTCGAAATGTAAAATATAACTAATATTGGAAAAAAGTATGGCAGTTAGATTCATCGGATTTGCAGTTTTTTTTTTTAATTTCTACTAACAAGAGTTTGCAACAAGTTTGCAACAAGAGTCGAGATCGACATGATGTGTCGTTAGGTACTTTTGGGGTGGGGCTCATTGAATTGAATTCAATTCAAAATGCTGTAAATTGCAAACTTGTCAACCAATGCTCATAGTAGGAGACAAAATGCAGAGTTCCAATTTTGTCCTTTGCACGATATTTTGTGCCCTACCTTCCAGGTAACATGACCATATCACAGTGGGCCAAAATGGTGATTTTGCAGACATTCGTCCAAATCTCAGGCAAAATGACAGCTACAGTATTAGTTGATGGCTCATTTTCACCGTTTTAAAACAGTGCATAAGAATTATCAAGTAAATTGAAAAATTTTCACATTTAGGGGGGCTGGGGCCAAAATTCCTTAATTTTGATTTTGAACCAAGAATGCGTTTTATCACCAGGCAAGTACAAAAAAAACGCTTCACGTTGGAAAGGCTACTGTAGCCTAATAACACAGCAGTACTATTAGAAAACGCGTCATTTAATGTCCCATTTGATTTCAAAATTTGTCTGGCTTTAATTGGCCATTTCTTGACCCATTTAAAAACACCCTCAAGAAGAGCTGCAAATGCTGATCAATTTTTGTTGCCCACTAAATGTCATGTCCACGTCTGCAGTCCAGTAGTTTTTGGCGGTTTGAGAATTAATCCACTGTTGTTAATAAAACAGAGTTGGTCCGCCCATGTCACACCCTTAAACAATGCAATAGTAGGGAAAAAGAAAATAATTTCATTTCAATTAGCCGCGGAGAAACAGAATGAAACCTCTTGCAGTGAAATTATCATAAGCTGTACTTTCAGAAAATATATTGGTTCAGTATGTTTCTCCTCGTACTTTTAGCGATATTATTGATTGAAGTCCGATTTTGTCTTCTGAAGCAGTCAAGAAACAGACATTTTCAAAGCAAAAAGTTATTAAAACATCAAACTACTGTGAGAGTAAAATTCACAAAATTATTTTTTCTTGGTTTTCGTTTAATATAGCCTATCTATTCTCAGACAGCACTAGTCAGGCATTTTGCAACATCTTTTTGCAAGCAAATAAAACACTCAACAGATTTTATTTGCAAAGATCGTACTTGTGTAACATTTAATAAAAAAATTTATATTTTCTCCAATTGAAAACATCATAATTATTCCAAAACACATGATAAATGAAAAATGTAAAAAGCACATGAACCTACAGAAACTGCTCTTAGAAGTTTACAAAACGCTCCACCACTTAAATCCGTCATACCAGAATTTCCATACAAAATGTATAACTTATAACTTACGTAAGAAAGTTTTATGCGAACTTCCTCAGAGGTCTCACACAATAAAATATGGGATAAACTCCCTGAGATTTAGGGGAGCTATGCTGTGGAATACCCTATTTATGATGATGTAAAGAATATAGAGTCTGTTGCAGCTTTCAAAAAGGAAAACAAAACTTGGGATGGAACCAGTTGCCTTTGTACAATTTGTAAATAGACACTGAATTCCTTTAATTGTAATTAATATGTATTACTTTAGGTTAGTTTTAGATAGTTGGTGTAAATTAGCTTTATTCTTTTAAAACTATGTAAATACCAACTTTAAATAAATATACGAATGAATAAATATATGAATGAATAACAAGAAAGCCACATCATTCAGCTATAAAAACCGTTGATTTAGAAAACTTAAAAAATCGCGAATGTCTGCCTCTGGCCCACTGAGTCCATTTCTGTACGATGTTTAAGATCAAATTTTTAAAAATTTCTTGAAGCCTTTCGTCGATCACAATCCTTTTCTCTATTCGATGATGCATGCTTTACCAGAGATCGTTTTCCGACACTCTAAAAAGCGTCGTTCGAAAAATTTCCCCGAAGAGATACCCTGGAACCCGAATTTGGCTCACTTCTCTGGCATTCAATTTCAGTCACCATTTCCAGTATATTTCTCGTGCCAACGTGCCTTCATCTATAAACCCCCATAAACCCCTGTTATGGAGATTTAGATTTGATGTGCTGCGCTTGCCTTTAAAATGGGCTTGCCGATAAAATCGCCGTTTTCGATTTTGGAAATTTGGCAACCCGTTGTTCATCTACAGCAAAAAAACTGCGTAAAAGAACCTATGACTACCTATAACAGGCTAAAATTGTTCTTATACGTTTATATAATGGTTCTTATATATAAGGTGCTTAATTGGCCAAAAATCAGCCTGGAGGTTCTAAATCCGCAGTTTCTTTTATGCGGGTCCTTAATGAGGGGGCCCGAAGATAGCTAAATTACTAAGGGCCTCGAGCTGCTCCGTTACGCCACCAACGTGTCACAGGGGTTTAGGTATTAAATGTTCACATCAATCACATAAATAATGCACAAGCTTATGGAAGATAAATATAAAGCCGATATACAAAAACTTGAGGCGACGTGGTGTGACACTGCCTACATATAATACAGGCTCAAACAAGGCTCGCGTCTCGTAAAACGCGAGCTATAGATGGGCAGCGCCAAGAAAAGCGCTCTTTCCAGTGTGAATTCATCTGGTAATTTCATCACAGACAACAAGCAAATAATAACTTACGTCTCGTTTCACTTCCTTCTTCATAAGCGAGTGATGAAGTTTCTGCAACCCCTCTTTCTCTTCATTTTGCCAAATACGATCACGAATGGCTTTCAGTAAATTCAATTGCAACTCAATCAATGCTTGGTACACGTTTCCTGTAAGAGAGTTTTCATATTTTAATATTTCATTATTTTACAGAGGGTTGCCCTTCAGCAGAAGCAGTTCTCAGGGGGCCCTCTAATAAAAACTCTAATTACAATTATACACTAATTGCTTTTACATTACAAAAACCAACAAAGCTAAAAACCTATTCACAAGAATACTTATATATTTACACTAACATTTTATACCGGGTGAGTGCAAACACAATTCCGTTTGTAAGACTGCGGTTCCCGGATAAGGTGATAACATTGGCAAATATCTTGCTAATAGCAGACATGTTCGATTAGATTCAACATACACCTAACTGAAATTAGCCATCCCGTGTTGAGCTTATGAAGGACTTTTTTGAGAAAGCCCCTTCAAGAAACCTTAGAAACGGTCCAATAAACCTCAGAACTAATATTTCTACATGGCTTAACACGTGTAATCCCATTTTGGGAGGATGAAAATGAATCCCTACAGGAGCATAACAAAACTACTCTGGGAGACTTCATCCTCCCAAAAGAATAACATGTGCTAACACATACAGTTGTCATTGCCGTAAGGCAGGAGAATTATCAGAATTATCAGAATTATCAGTCGCTTCTGAAGGTTTTTGAAGCGGCATTTCCAGAAAGTCCATCATAATTTCAGAATGGGGAGGCGGATTTAAGACAGGTAAATTTTCATATTTAATTGAACGTGTCCGCTATCAACCAGCGCATTTGCCGATTTACCTCTTTAATATCCAGCGAACCGCAGCTTCTTTGTTTTTCTTGCCTCGCCAGGTATAGGGTTATATTTACGCGGGAAACGGAAAAATTGTGTTTGTTAAAGTTTGATCATGCACATAATGTCAAACAAATTCTCCCTAAATTTTCAAGCAGAGCCTTTTCTGTCTCTAAAGTATGTTTTGTCACTAAATTTTCCCTAGATTACCAAATTCATTAAAAAATATATAATGAAACAATAGCAAGTTTAGCCAAACTTCTGCTTCAAAACAATAACAAGAACAAGTATCGGGGCAGTCTCCTTTGGATAAAGACTATGTTCAACATTAAATAATCCTCAGTGATAATTGGATCTTTGATAAAACAGATTAACAAAATATTTGAGGGATATTTTTAGGTTTAATAATCGAGTTTTGGTTACTATTTGAACGGGGGACTCTTTTGGAAGTGTGATGTGGTGGTATCAGCTTCTGTAGCACGACAAATCCTTCTTAAAAAGAAAACTTTATCCCTACCTTTGGATTTTGACAAAGCATTTTGCACATCTTTTACGTCAACTTCTTTATTTTCTTTCAGGCTTTCTTGTAGCTCTTTTATCTGAAGGGCAAAACGTCACAATAAATTCAATTCGTCCAGTACGCATGACGTCATACAGTACAGGCCTGGTGCATATTAACATGACAAAAATTCTTCACATGCTGATAAGAACTCTTAAGTGGCATGAAAGACCGTAAAAAAGTTTAAACAAGAATTCTTGAGAAATAAAAAAAAACTCAAGAATTCTTAAGAAATTCTAGGCAGGAAAACAATGATAATGTGTGCAGAGCCCACACCGTAAGCACTTAAAACACGACGCCATCTTGTTTTTACGGTTAATCTGCGGGAACGTTCCATAGATTCCTATCGGGAATTTGCACTGCGTCACGTAAATCGCTTACACATCGGTAAATCTGCGGGAACTTTCCATAGATTCCTATCGGGAATTTGCAATGCGTCGCGTAGAATCGCTTACACATGTCCCTCGTGACAATGAAAGGACAGAGGATAGTAAATAATTCAAACGAATGAGATACCATGAACATGCTGATTTTAACAGATAAAGAGATATTTAGTGCAAGAAAGCTGTCAGAGCCTGCGTCCATGTTTGCAAAAAGGTCCAGGAAATCCAACAATAGGTAAGATGCTCTTCGCCTTTTTATGGTAAACATTCCCTTTCAACGGCTATCCTTGAAAGCGCTTCCCAGCTCTTAAAATTGGTATATCCGAAAAAACCTTTTAATGTGTATAATGTGTAGGCAGGAACAGTGCAACACGACGAAACACTACTGCAACTGTGCTTAAATCTGAGCAATTTGATAACGGCACAGCCCCACCACTAGCTGAAGTATAAAAACGCTGTAGTTTTTATAAAAAATGACAGCAGTAGAATCATAGAAAAGTACCCAAAGTTCCTTTCAATTCATTCAATTCAATTCAATAAATTCAGTCTAAAGCATAGTGAAATAACCATTTACATCGACATTTCATTGCTAAAGATTTGACGGCTATGCTGAAACAGAAAGGCATTTCGGAGTAAACAGCAATATTCACCTTTGCTCTCCTCTCCTGCAAACAAAGGTTCGATGCCTCCTTCACCTTNGAAACACTACTGCAACTGTGCTTAAATCTGAGCAATTCGATAACGGCACAGCCCCACCACTAGCTGAAGTATAAAAACGCTGTCGTTTTTAAAATAATGACTATATCAAAAATGACAGCAGTAGAATCATAGAAAAGTACCCAAAGTTCCTTTCAATAAATTCAGTGTAAAGCATAGTGAAATAACCATTTACATCGACATTTCATTGCTAAAGATTTGACGGCTATGCTGAAACAGAAAGGCATTTCGGAGTAAACAGCAATATTCACCTTTGCTCTCCTCTCCTGCAAACAGAGGTTCGATGCCTCCTTCACCTTTCCATCACACGCAAGAAGAGCATCGTGAGCTTCCTCTTCTGATATTTCTCCAGCTTCATCTGCGCACTCTTTGATTACATCTTTCTTTAATATAGGCCAATCATTGTTGAGCCAATTCATGATCTCTGATGAAACATTTTCAGACATTTTCGATGCAATCTGAACTTCCTCTACTTGAAATCCGCGGGTTTCAGCTTCCTAAAGATAAGCATGAAAAATGTCATATTTTTCTACTTAGGCCACAGCTGTGTCTTGAAATAGGCCAATCAAAAACATCCAAGCCTACATTGCTATAGTGATTTGAACGCCAACAAAACTGCGTAAAACAGTCGTGGACCAATGAGAAAGAAAGCTTTCTTAGTCTGACACTCATCAGAGTATGAAACGCCAGATAATATCCGAATGAACGGGAATTGTATACCCAGCTGTGGTTTGAAGAAGGCCAATCAGAAGTAGAACAATTTCGATGTACCGTCTGTCCCATTAAAGTTTCCTGCGCTTGATCGACTCTGGTGAGTGAATGTGCAAGGAGCGATAGAATTTGACACATCTATTTTCACAATTGCAAAAGAAAATTTAACTGTTAGATCAAGACATTTGAATCTAATTCGAAAGCTTCAGAAGATTAATGCAAAAGCTTCGATATCGACTGCGTAAATTCAAAAATCCGAAATTCACCAGAAAAATGTAGCTCGTTCAAGTTTTGGAAACAGTTACAAATACATGCACACAATTACAATTCAACATTTGTGAGGAACAGTGTCGCCATACACGTTGGCAACAAATGTTGACCCATGTGAAATGGCCTTGATTTAGATATTGACTTACACGCTCGCACAAACCCTCGCATAGAGGGTTGCTCTGAAGATGCCCTAGTGGGCGAAACTAGTCAGCAGAACACACTGAGAAAACAAAAAATTCACAAAAGATCAAATTGACGCCTGCTTTCTTATGTTGTTGCACCTCTTCTCTGATCGTACACTAAATGATTCAGACCCATAATTACAAATGTTATCATGCCAAAACGTTGAGAAATAAATAGATAACTTTGAGTCCTTGGCTTTATCGTCCAAGTTTTAAAAAACTATGTTTCTTCCTGACTTCACAAATTTGACTCTCGAGCAGGCAAAACAATAACCAGCCTTTTCGAGAATCCTGAAGAAAGCTTCGAAAACGGTCTGATATTTTGATCACCAAAAGTTGACATGAAGACCTTGACTTGGTTTCTCAGTCTACGTCACACTTTCATCGATAAATTAAAGCAAGAATCTTTTACATCAGCCAATCAGTTCAGTCTCTACAAGATTCCAAACGATTTTGACTAGTCTGTCTCAAATTAGATGTCAGAGGAACGTGTCCGCGAATAACAACAATTAACGTGTTTTGCATGAGTAATTGTGCGTGGTCGCAAATGTCACCTGGCATCTAATTTGAGACAGACAATAATGCTGTACTGTATACATTTCAAAATGGAAAAACTGTAACATCAGAGGACTTCTCTTACCCTCAAAATTTCGATGAGTTCTAACGCATCTTTCTTCATATTTTCTTGTTGATTCTTTTCTCGCTTAACCCTTTCTGCAAGCTCTCGTTGCTTTCTCAGTTCATATTCCGACATACTCCTTGGGCTTCTCCGGTCTCTTAGCGGTCTCTTCTGGTATATATCATTATGGCCAAAATCATCAGAGCTTGGAGGCGGCCGCATAAGTCTCCCATCGTATCCCTGCGACTTGAATAAAATTAGATAAGCCGGTCAGTCAGAAAGAAGTTTAATAAAATCTCGAGAATGACGTGTGGTAATAGTTTCAGCAAATAAACATAAATGTCTCCAATAATTAAAATATGATGCCAGGATTGTGATTCAAATCATTGAAGTTTTCACCCATACTTCAATCTTAGAAACTGGTAACACAATTATTAACACAAATGGATGATTCACAGGTCGTTTTAGAGACTTTTTGAAACAATATTAATTCAACAAAGTATCGGGTGTCCCAAAAAACTGTATACAAGTTTGAAAAATTCTGACGCCAATAGTTTTCGTCAAATCACCCCAAAGCTATTTTTATGTTCACCCTCAATGGATGAATTAAACTTTGATATTTTTTTGATAATTTTCGGGTAATTGGTTGCAGAGCAATAAATCAGCAAGGTAAAATTTCCTCTTAGACCCAAACCAGAGCTTCCAGTAGAGAAGAGCTAACGATTCCAGGCAAGGCAGAAGCATGTCGGCCCTCGACATCCAAAGCTGATATGCCTCATGATTATTATTGTTAGAAACCGAGAGGAAGACAGTCTCAAGGGACACTCATATTACATTATCATTAATCATGGGATTTCTTTACTTTCACTTTACTTAAAAATTGTAATTTTAACAATAAAGGGTTCATTGTAGTAAAGGTAAAGAATTCCTTTGACCGATAAGAAACAGTGATACAATTTGTCAAGGAAAGTTTTTGATTTAGTTTTGTTCAATTAAAATCAGTAACAAATCGTTTGCTGAGAATATATTGAGGGTTGCCATGCTTCAGGGTTTCTTGCCTTCTCAGTGGTCTACAATGGATGCTCTGGTTTGGGCCTAAGAGTAAATATTGCGCTTGTTAATTTATAGCTCTACAACCAAGTCACTGATAATGGGAAGAAAAATATAAAATTTATTTTAGACATTGAGGGATAACATAAAAATTTGCTTTCATATCGGAGGCATATCAGCTTTGGATGTCGAGGGCCGACATACTTCTGCCATCCCTAGAATCGTTAGCTCTTCTCTACTAGAAGCTCTGGTTTGGGTCGAAGAGGAAATTTTACAATTGCTGATTTATTGCTCTGCAACCAATTAATCGACAATTATCAGAAAAATATAGCAATTTAATTCATCCATTGAGGGTGAACATAAACATAGCTTTTGGGTGATTTGACGAAAACTCTTGGCGTCAGAATTTTTCAAACTTGCATACAGTTTTTTGGGACACCCGGTATCAGTCTTAAAAAATTTGAATTACTTAAAAACTAATATGACTTATGTGTAAGAAATAAGTTTCCTTGAAAATGAAACGATGTCAAAATTATGTATTTTCTTTACAGCATTGACTAAAGTAGGCAAGAAACCAAATATAAAATGGATTGATATCCTGTATTTTAGTTTAACTGCTGCCCACCAATCCGTTTGGCAAGGGCATGGGTCAGAAACATTCCTTCCACCAACTATAATCAAATTTTGCTTATTTTTCAAAAAAGTTTCGCTTTTTTGGGTCACCCGGTGTACATACCCTGATTAATCCTTCATGAGCCCAGACATCATTTCCTGAAATTTGCTGATTTTCATGAGAGAAACTGACTTGGTTTGGCCTTGCTTGTCTATCATAGTTAGGAGAATAGCCATTTTCAGGGATGCTGAAATTTGGGTAACCTCCACGTATGGGAGAAACTGGGACAGCATGGGCGAGTCTTGGGCCGTAGGGCATTTCGTTGTTGATGGATGGTCCTACATCTCTGGGATATTCTGCCTTCATTATCTAGAGAGAAATAATATTCATAAGCATGGGCATCGAATCTTTCAAAAACAATTGCACAAATAGTGGACTTGCCCAAGTCCCTCCCGCGTACCTAAGACCCCAAAACCCAAGAAGCCTAAGAAACCAAAATCCATAGATCAATAATTACCTATGCGAAGGAGGGAGAGAGAAAGCGGGAGGGACTTGTATCATTGCCAGCTGGAAACGAGGTCCCAATAGTAAAGCCTACTGAGGTGGGCAGAATTCTGCCCACCCATTTTGACCAATAGTAGTCGAGCATTGTGCTTTAAACAAAGAGATGATAAGAGTTTCCAAGAATTCAGACTACCTCATTAATTATTCATGAGAGGGGCAATAATACAAGTCTCTCCCGCTTTCCTTTTCTTCATCTGTCCTTCGCAGAGGTACCACTGATCTTTTTTCCTTGGTAGAGGTAATTTTCTAGGTTTTAGGTACGTGGGAGAGACTTGGGCAAGTCCACACAAATATTTGATGCATCTTCCCTTTGGTTTTAATGCCTCGAAAGGAACTTCAGGTACTTTTCCATAATTGTATCAAGGGCGCCCATGTTGTATGAATAGGGTTTATTCGCAGTCCAGTTTTCGTGACATAGTACACGGAGCAATGCTGTCCTGTTAATCTGTATCGGTGATATTCAGAAATCGCACTTTCTAATTCCCTGTGGTCGTCTCTTATAACAGTTCATATCGTATTACATCAACACCTGAATTTGAAACAACAAAATTATCCTTACTTCATCTTACGTCGTCCTATTCGGATTAGGACAACAGGACAGCAATTTCTCTGTGTACCATGTCAAGAAAACAGGATTGCGAATAAACCCAATTCATACAAGGTAGACGCCCTTGATTGTATTGTGGCAATTTTTGATATCTTGATTATTTTCATAATTACAGCTTTTTCTTTTTTATTGAAATGTTCATGAAAAGTTTTGAAAAAATTCAAAAAAGAACTCGTTGAAACATAGAAAACGCTGTAATTCTAAACATAATCAAGGCATCAAAAATATCGTAAATAGAATTACAGCAAAATACCTGAAGTTCTTTTCAAGCCATTAAATCAAAAGAAAGATGCATTAACCATTTGTGCAAGCTTTTTTTAAGATTTGACAAAGAACAACAGCACAGCAATTGCTCTGTGTATTACGTCACGAAAACAGGACTGCGAATAAACCCAATTCATACAAGGTAGACGCCCTTGAGTTGACGCCTATGCTACATTCATAAAGAATCTTGACAGTTCACGGGACATGATCGTTTCATAGGGACCATGATTTTAAGTCACCTTATACAGTGAGGCACACGACGAGTGAGTTGAAGAATATGTTTGAAGATAACCAAAAATCGAAAATTCTAATAATGTTTGTATCAACTTTTTAAGTGTTACATAATAATCAAATCAATTTTTGCTTGCGAAGTATGTTTGTTTCTAGCTAGCATCCGAAGATGGTCTTTAAGAACACAGAGAAGCTAAGCTTATCGAAGCAGTGTCCTGGTGCTTCCCCTCGATGTGACCACACCTCGCGATTCCTATTAGCCTGAAAATACAGAAATTTTGCGACTCTTCTCGCTCTAGCCAGCANTTTTGTTAAAGCAGGTATGATACTGGCAGCTTGCAGCTGATGTGTACCTGCTATAAATAAAATAACTAAGATTGAAGTAGTTAAAACTATATAGTAATTAAAACAGAAAGAAAAAGTATGTCCATGTTCATATTAAAGCTACCTATATATAAAACTATTGTCTTTATTCAATAATTGACCAGTTCCTTTTACAAAATTAAGACTATTTAATGATGTTCTAAATCTTTTTAGTGACTCCTTGAAAGGTAAAATGCTTTTATGTATTATGTTTCATAGGGACCATGATTTTAAGTCACCTTATACAGTGAGGCACACGACGAGTGAGTTGAAGAATATGTTTGAAGATAACCAAAAATCGAAAATTCTAATAATGTTTGTATCAACTTTTTAAGTGTTACATAATAATCAAATCAATTTTTGCTTGCGAAGTATGTTTGTTTCTAGCTAGCATCCGAATATGGTCTTTAAGAACACAGAGAAGCTAAGCTTATCGAAGCAGTGTCCTGGTGCTTCCCCTCGATGTGACCACACCTCGCGATTCCTATTAGCCTGAAAATACAGAAATTTTGCGACTCTTCTCGCTCTAGCCAGCAGGTTTTCCAAGGCGGGGATTCGAACCACCAACCTTCGGACTGGTAGTCAAGCGCCATATCATTGAGTCATCCCCGCTGCGCTATACTGGCCATTGCTTCAACTTGGCGATATTCTGATGTTTCGTGGGCTGCCTGGTTTTGAAACATACCAGGAAATTGCACAGAACTGTTAGTAGGAGGCCAATCCGTTTGTCTATTCAAATCTTTAAAAATGGTTCATTATTCTAGAAAGGAATCTAGAGATCATGTACGACTCAAACGTTTATGTATAGTCTTACAGTGTGTTTGATTGGTACCAATTCCAAAACGGTGCACTTGGCAGACTCGGAATTCGTGTTTGATTGACCGCCAGATTCTGAAAATGGTAGGTTTGGTAGGTTTAAAAGGCCTTCTAAACCTTCCGCTCCAAAAGGCAGAAGGTTTGGCAGACTTCTGAGAGATTTTCGTTTTCATTAGCGATACTCTTAAAGTGAATCCGAAACCGATCGTTTTTAAAATATCTATTTTTGATTGGAAAACCTATTTCCGTCTCTGTAAAGTCTAATATTTCAGAACCTGGTAGGTTTAGAGATGTCAATAAAACAATCTCTTCAAATCAAGGAGCCTTGGCTAGAATAACGAAGTCTTATAGAACCTGTGGCACAAAGCATTGTTTTCAAGCATTGATCTCAAAATCGTTCGCCAGCAGTAGAATATTCGAGCTAACAAATAATTTGGTCTTGGATAGATCTAAACAAAGAGAATTTTAATGACTAGTAGCAAAATCTTTCTGCAGATACGCTGATACGTTGATACGCAGTTGGGAAAATAATTGCATTCCCTATATTGATAAAATTATGGCAGTGTTTCAGGTTCATTCCAAGAACAAGAAAATATGACGTGAAATTTAAGCTCTAGCATTGTGCTGACACGGTGATACATTGATACACAGCCAAGAAAGGAATTGTATTCCTCCTATTGATAAAATTATGGAACAACTGTTTTCGGATCATTCTAAGAAGGAAAAAATATGACGTGAAGTTTGAGGTCTTAAATTTTGCTGCTACGTTGATTCGCTGATACGCATTCAAGAAAGGAATTTTATTCCTTTTATTGATAAAATTATGGNCGCTGATACGTTGATACGCAGTTGGGAAAATAATTGCATTCCCTATATTGATAAAATTATGGCAGTGTTTCAGGTTCATTCCAAGAACAAGAAAATATGACGTGAAATTTAAGCTCTAGCATTGTGCTGACACGGTGATACATTGATACACAGCCAAGAAAGGAATTGTATTCCTCCTATTGATAAAATTATGGAACAACTGTTTTCGGATCATTCTAAGAAGGAAAAAATATGACGTGAAGTTTGAGGTCTTAAATTTTGCTGCTACGTTGATTCGCTGATACGCATTCAAGAAAGGAATTGTATTCCTTTTATTGATAAAATTATGGAGCAACTATTTTGGGATCATTCTAAGAAGGTAAAATATGATGTAAAGTTCAAGCTGTTGAACGTTGATACGTTGATGCATAGTCGATATGCACCGTTCTGACCGCGTATCAACGTATCATTAGAATATTGATGCTTCCTGAGTGACTGCGTACCAACGTATCAGCACAACAGTAATTTTACAAAAAAGGCTGGGGAATGCTAAAATCTAGCCCTTGATCTTTAAGTCTAAGTTAGGCTTTCATAGACAGCTGGCAGCTAAACACTTCTTATGTTCCTATTGTTCTCATCGATCGAGAACATCAAATACAATAGGCTATATTTAGATTGCCACAGTCCCCTTACTTTTAACTCCGTCGATTTACTTTAAAACAATAAACTTGTAAATCAGCCCATTTAAATCAGCCCATTTAAAGCTTCGCCAATCCTCCAAAAGGTGAAACATATCTATCGCATGATAATACAAGAAATTCGTTCTCTGTCAAAACTATTGGCACACACAATACTTACTTCGATTTCAGGATCATTTTTGCTGCTATTTTCCCAACTCGTCCGAAAACACATTTGGCAGACTTTCTCCCCAGCTGGGTTTAAGAACGTGCAATGTTTGCAGTTCCATGTATTTGCATCATTATTCATTTTCACTGGCAATGATTGGCTTGATTCTCTCCTAAGTTGATGAGGTGATTCCCTTTGATCACGTTGTAAATATTCCCTCCTAACTTGATAAGGTAGTTCAATTTGATCACGGTGCAGAGATTCCCTCCTATTTAGAAAAGGTGATTCCCTTCGATCACGTGGTAGCGATTCATTTCGTTTGAAGGAAGAGTCCGCTAATGGAATACGTTCTTGCGAGGATGTGTTTCGGGGGTCTACTTGTGGCCTCTTGTTGATAGTAGAATATAAAGCTTCTCGCTTGTAGATACTAGGTGGTGTATAAAGCTGTTCCGTCTCCTCCACGTCGTCTCTTTCATCGCCACAATGTGCGCAAACCATAGCACCTGGGGGCAGCATTTCACCACATGACCAACATGCAACTGGGGGCAGCATTTCACCACATGTCTCTCCATCATCTGCATTCATTGCTTGGTTAAACTGATCTGTTCATAAAATAAAGCTTGGTTAGACATGGTCACAAGATTTAGTGGGTAGCTGGTCGAAACAAAGGGACTTTTGTTTCGATACATACCGAGTTAAAAAATGTTTGCTTCAATTTTGAAAGCAAGGGTGAATTTTGTAAACAACAGAATCAGGCCTCCGCTTTGATAAAGCAATCTATTTATGAAGAATAGATTTCAAGCCTTTGGGAGCATTCAAATTTAAAATTCTGTTATATTTAGAAAAGTAAAACTTTAGAAATTTCGTAAATGTAACATTTAAACTTTCTTGCGGGGTGTTTCTGTAAGTAAAACATTAAGATTTCTTTTGAGATTTTGTAGAAGATGCTGCAAAGAAGTATGACCAATGACCTGACTCAAAAACAAGATGACTACATCTAGCAATCGTATCTACCCATGCAAAACATGCTCAGATTAATGTAAATAAAATTGAGATATTTCTGCAATAAGAAAACTAAAAAACGTTTGATACCTTGCCCAAACTGTTCATTTTGTAATCTACCGCTCACTCTTTGACGCTGCAATATTCCATCTTCATGACGACTCGTATTAGGTACCCTTTGTTGAGTTTCCACCTGTCGAAAAGGAATACTGTATCCATAGTCAGTACTGCTTGAAGTCGCCTTATTGCTCTGATTCAGTCCATGAAAATCGCTACCAAAACTATCACCGTTACCAGAAAAGGGATAGCCGTCTTGAAAGTTCACCATTTCCTCGATTAAACCACTGTCGTTTCGTTTACCCTCTCTTCTTGCCACTTCCGGTCGTTCCATAGAAGATATTTTTCCTGCTTGCTGACCTGGCATCAATGGCTGTTGGCCTAGAGTATCAAAATCCGGGGGTAATCTGATATCTTCATGATAACCCATACGACTTTCTTTCGCCGTTGAACTTTCTCTTTCTTCAGTATAAACACTAGGAATTTGATGCTGAGCTAGTCTGGAGCTATCTGGATACACTTGTTGAAAAGACTGACGTGCATTGTCTGTGTGCCGCGGAGAACCTTCATCAAGAGTATATATACTTGGTAACGAGCCTTGACGGGTGTCACCTTTTGAATCGTATGAAGTTGCGTAAATATTGCCCTGTTCAAGCGACGGGTACATTTCCGCAGGCCTGTTTTGCCTACTGTACACAGTACTAAGTGGTTCATTTGACATTGAGACATTTTGATGTGGCTCTCGGTACTCTAATGGCGATGCGACAGATGAATTATAAACCCAGGTCGTATCAGAAGAGTAAAAATTCGGAGTAGATTGAGGAGGCAGTCGACCTGATGTTGTCGGTAATTGATAAGGCTGATTTGCCTGCGGATCACTTTTAGGTCGTTGATAAGTGTCCGCTAAATGGCGGTCCGGACCTTCTCTGAAAAATGGCTGGGCAGGCTGTGTAGGCCTAACTATGGCTGGCTGTGTGGGCCTAAGCACATTTTGTTGTAAAGTATCATTACGCTGTTCTTTGCTTGATTGATATTGTTGTCTGATAGGCTTCTGCTCAGCAGCAACCCCTAATATGTTTGGCATCGCCCTATTATCAATTCCAATATCAAAATCTCCTTCATCCAATTCGACGCTTTCGACATTATATTCCTTAGGAATCTGACCAGTTTGGAAAAGCATCTTTAAATTCGGATGGTCTTCATTGATAATAGCGCTCACTTCGAATTTTGCGATACAAAGGTCAGTAGCTAGAGTTGCAACTAGCTCTGCATTTCGTTCTATTCTTGCGTCAGGGAATTTTAACCCAACAACTACTCTCATTTCATCTAAGATTTCTTCATCATAGCCAAGCTTCTTCAGAATTTCTGTTGCTCCTTTCAAGAAACCGACTTTACGCTGGAATACTTCATTTGCAAACTTGATGAAGCGCCAGGAAGCTGGCCTCTGATTGGCTGGTTTGAGCAGGTTTGTAGCGTATTTTTCCAAGATCTTCAAAGCGTTAGCAATGAGACATTGATCTGGTCCCTGGAAGAAAGAAAAAATGATAATTAAATATTCAGAATCAAAAGTTGGTACAAAATTGTTCTTGCGATACAAAATCAAAGTTTCAGTGCCACAACCACGACGAAGATAATTTTTAAGGTCAGGGTTCAAGAAAATAAAGTGAAACTTTGGGAGGAACATTGAGTGTAACTGCGGTACAAGGGATGAGCAACCAAGAGCGGTGTCAAATTGAATCGTTTCGGTATAAGGAACCACCCAATTTTCCCCTTGTATGTATAAAGAACGGCCCCCGAACGATTTTTATATAAAACCACTCAAATCTGTGCTAGAATGTATAGGAGCGGTGTCAAATTGAATCGTTTTGGTACAAGGAACTACCCAATTTTCCCTTTGTATGTATAAAGAACGGCCTCCTAACGATTTTTGTAAAATACCACTCAAATCTGTCCTAGAATGTATAGTTTGACGACTTAGTGCAACACTGTGATGCAGCTTAACAATTTGTTGTTAATTTCAGGTATACCGGGTGTCCCAAATGATTTATCGGCGTTTGCCAAACCGCAAAATCATGAATTATGCACCAATTCGAATGAACTACCTACCATTTTGATTAACTTAGATGTAGAAATTTATTCCATTAAAAATCGATCATGTCGTTCCAGAGTTATGGACAATTTTACTTGGAAGCTATTTTTGAAAAGCATTGAGAAAAGCTGAAAACTACGATCGAATTTCATCCCATTTGCAGCTTTAATAAGATGACAATTGCATCGATTATCTTCCTTGGAACTTAAACAAAGCAACCCGTATACATTTACATGTTAAAGGCACATAATCGTCATTAGGTTTTGCTCCTTGGAGGATGACCATACCTGCCTTGATTAATTAAGCTGAAACTTGGGGAAAACGTTATGGCAATTTTTAGTTCTCTTTCATTTGTACTTTAAAATAACTCCGAAAGAAATAATCCTTTACTCTAGACTGGTATGATTGATTTCAATAAGATAAATTTATAGAACTAAGTTAGGCTTCTGCTACGAAATGATTGGTAGTTCATTGAAATCGGTGCATAATTCATGACAGTACATTTTGGCAAACGCTGATACATCATTTTGGGACACCGGTATGTCTACGGACATACAAGCATATTCTGGTTTGTGTCTGTTCGGGTACATNCCTGCCTTGATTAATTAAGCTGAAACTTGGGGAAAACGTTATGGCAATTTTTAGTTCTCTTTCATTTGTACTTTAAAATAACTCCGAAAGAAATAATCCTTTACTCTAGACTGGTATGATTGATTTCAATAAGATAAATTTATAGAACTAAGTTAGGCTTCTGCTACGAAATGATTGGTAGTTCATTGAAATCGGTGCATAATTCATGACAGTACATTTTGGCAAACGCTGATACATCATTTTGGGACACCGGTATGTCTACGGACATACAAGCATATTCTGGTTTGTGTCTGTTCGGGTACATTTTTCAGATATTGGTATAAAGAATGGAATTGATTTCATACCATTTTGTCCCTAACCAGACCGAATAAAGAACACCAAATTCCATTCAATAGTGCCTAGGCAGGCAATGATTAGGCATAGAAACCATCGCCTAGCTTACACGCAGACTACGTCTGGGTCAACGGGTAATCTAAGCAAAGATATGTTTAAGACGTTGCAAGACAATTTTCCGTCGCCTTCCTGCAATTAAAGTTTACTTTCAAGCTGCGTTTCCCGACTAAGGGCATGTTCATATGGAGGTGAGAAATTTTTTTTACCTTGTGTTCATATGGAGAAATTCCAGCCCCCTTGCCGAGACAGAACTTGGACACGTGTCAAAATTGGACACGTGCACATTGCCTAAAATAGGAGCGCATGAGCAGTAAAGGCCTTTTTGTGTCGCTCAACCGCGATAGAGTGTTCATATGGGAAAACTTTCATCCTGCCTACCGAAATCTCGCCACTGCTCAAGTGAGATCTCGCTAAGCGGGCCTATCTCATATGAACAGACAAAAAAATTTGTATTAGAATCAGGGATGAGATGAGATCTCGGCAAAGAGCTCCAGCCCTGGTAAGCAGATTGACTCGCTTCCATATGAACAGGCCCTAACATGCCAAAGGAAGAGTATTGAAACCTTTTGCTCTTGAAACTCTACATAAGGTTTACCTTGTTGTCTCGAAGCAATCCTGAAAAATCAACCACGCTATACTTTTCATTGAGGAAGCTGCACTTCGCCAATAATTCTTTGATAACAGGAAACTTCTCATCATCTGATGCAAAATTTACGCTTAAACTCCTGACTTTCTTCACAAGGTATTCCAAATCATTCAAAGCATGTTGGCTTGTATCATGTGGAAGTTTCGTTGCTTGTGGACTTGTAACTTTATCCTCCAGTGGTGCAGAGTAGATATCTATGGAAGGCATTTCTTTCTGGGGTGGCTTGAAAGTTCCCGGGTTTGGCCCCCAAGCAGATACAGGTGCTGGTGGCACAGTAGACGACTGTGACTTACTGTTTGTGAAAACAGTTGGTGATGATTCTGGAGACTTTGTGAGATCTGATTTCTTCTTTCTTGGGGCTACGGAAAAAGCATTTGAGTAAATGTATTGCTGTTAAAGACTGTTTTAACTTCCATCTTGCATGATTGTTTGACAGCTATTGTCCTTTTAAAGCATTGCTGAGACATGTTTTAATCACAAAAGGCTGTATTTTCGAGCTGGACAAACAAGTCAGACAGAAAATCAGAATAAAGAAATAAAACAAAAGATTCCCGCTATTTTTTCGTTGTAGGTGGCTAGAAACACCAAACTTAAAGTCTCTCTTAGATCGCAGAAATAATTACATTCCATACAATTAATCACAAAAAAACAAAATTTGTCAGACGGAAATCATTAGAATCTAACTAGATTGAGACTTTCTTAATTAGTTTGCCTCCTGTCAAAAACATTTGTGTCAGCGAAAATGATGCGTTCGTTTTCGATGTTTCAAGAATCCGTTCCAAGAATGATACAAAGTGTATTTCGTTATTTCATTACTGATATATCGAGTATACTTTCCTTTGTGTCTCTCCTAAGAAGCGTCATTTTGATCCATGGACAGTAGCACACATTTGGATTGCTCTTTGGAAAATGTTGTGGTCATAGACTGCGGGTTTTTAAGATTTTCAGCATTTTCAGTGGCTTCCTGGTATTCTGTAACCACTTGATGGTTGACCCAGCAGACGGTAATCTGCACAACTTAGTGAATTTCCTTGACCTAGTTTTCAGTATCGTTAGACTGTAATTTTTGACAAATTCAATCAAGGATTTTAGGCATATTTCTGGGTTGGAAAATTTGCATCAATAGGAAGCGGACAATACGACCGATTTCGACAATCTAAACTATATTATCCAAGTTGACTACCTACCAACACAACAGTAATCAGTTTAAGGAATCAGATGAATATGTAGCAAACCACAGGCTTGCCAACGTTTCAACTTGTTTGTACTCACCCAGTACATGAGATGAAGAAAATCGAGGCGGCAGATGTTTAAAACCATTCTCCTCTATTTGATATAAATTCAAGTCTCCCCTTACAAAACCCTCTTCGCTTGCAAAGTGAGCTACCAAACCATCCCGGTTTCAAACTGTCTTTTACAGTTTCCTCTCCTTACCTTTGCAGCTGACTGGTCAGTCATTGAAATGCCTTTGTTTGCATTTGTACTGGCGTACACAGTAAATCAAAAGTAATGCATGCTACCAGGTGAATCACAAAATTGTTTGCTGTAACTTTTAAACCATATATCAGATTCCTATAAGATGATAATGCCTGTGTAGCAAAAACGTCAACTTAGATAAGAAGATTTAAATTTTCAAAACTGTTCCTATCGTTCTCCAGTTACAAGCAATTTTATAAAAATGCATCATCTCAAAATCCTTCAGAACAGGCCTAAAATCATTGATCTTTGCTATTTATCCAGCCTCGTGATAATAGAAAATGGACGAAAAAAGGCTAGATGACAGTCCATAGTGTAGACGATTTATGTGGCAGCCTCTTTATGTATCAACTGAAATTTTTGAGCAATACGATACAGTTGATCATGATAGCTGTGGGGCTGTGGGGCTGTGGGGCTGTGGGGCTAAATTGTTGGCAAATTTGATCATGGATTTCAGGAATGTTTCAAGGATATGGAGATGAATATTTTACAAAATCGTTTGTAATTTGAGAATAGTGCGACCGATGTAGACAAACTAGATTCTTCTGAGTTGATATGTTAGATACCACAACATATCAGTTTATATTAATCTAATAAATAATTTGAAAGCTACAGGCTTTCAAACATCTAAAAAAATTCTGATTCACCTGGTATTTTTAAAAATCTGCACTTGTTGTACTAAACACATACCAACGCTGCTCTTTAGCCACTAATCATAATCATCATATTTGTATTTCTATCACCTTCAATCAAATAAGCACCTCCCCTTTGAGCAACGCGAATTATAGAGAAGACCACCGGGTGAGTTAGAAAAAATGTGGAGCATTTAACAAGCTCTACTTTGGTCAAAAACAAGTCCGATTGGGTTTGTTGAAGTTTTATATTGCTGACAAAAAGATTAAATTAGTTATGGAAATTTTAGTTTGTTCGAATCGGGCATTTCTTTCCATATCTATTTGCGATTTTGTTTTCTATAAGAGCTTTCTGCTTCCTAGCAATGACAATTAAATGAATAGCCCACAAGAGGGATACACAATGAATAAGACTACTTATTACCTTTTGTGCTCTGACACACGATGTGACTTTTTCATTTTTTTCGTAGAGAAACAGTATGTTTGTCATGGTTTGGAAGTTCACACGTGCGTAAATATAAATCTAAGACTTATTTTAGGAATCTTGCAAATCACAAATTTACTAAAATCGCTCGTTATTATGGAACGGAATGACTAATTTTGACTAACTAAATTTGTGTATCTAAGTTAGCCTTTTTCTTATGCAATTAATTTTTAAAGAAACGAATCTGCAAGTAAATTGCGTCAATAAAAATTGGCAAAACGCCAACGTTTTTTCTGACTCACCCGTTATGTCCTTACCTGGTACAGGTCTTGCAACTGGCTTCGGTGGTTCATTTGACGAAGGCTTGTTTGTCCTTGGAGGCACTGAAGATCTTTGTATCTCCTGAACTTTGATATCTTTTAAAATAATTGAATCATCTTTCATCTCATCTGCAGGGGATCTGGAGTGAATTTCTTTCACCATTTTTTGAGTGCTGAGAGCTGGTGGTGGCTTGCATTGTACTGGTTGCGATTTTGCACTGAAAGAAAAGCAAAAATCTATCTTCCTAACATCACATTAAACTCCGATTAAGGGTCATTTGACGCTGGTATCCCATGAACTGAGAGTTGAAAAGCGTCGATAATAAATATAATCAATTATAAAACTTTCACGTCGTCTTTTCTTGTGTACAAATTTATCTTCCTTACATTCTTTAACAGGTATAGGGATCACAAATTATGCTTTTAGCAAGCCCTCTGCAAGAAGAGCCCTCTGCATGAACATACCAAGAAGGGAGCTAAGGAACTGTGGCTCTACTTCTTTCAGAGCTAAAAACCGGGGTATATATTCTTACTGCAAACCTTATAATATTGGGGGAAGCAGCAAGATGAATAGATCAATGATGTAAGGTCAAATGTGCTTGCTGTGCAATGGCAGATGCCTCTCCAATACTTGTTTAAGTTTTTGTCACCATTCTGGTATTGTCGCTTATTTTCTTGAATTCTTTCTCCTGGAGAGTGCCACTTTCTCCCTCTAGGAGGAGCAGGACTGCCATTCCTCATCCATGAATTCCACAAAGAGGGGTGTCTAGACGCAACTGCACAATTCTATCTTTCATGAAACCTTTCCACGAATGTTCGAAACTCCATGACCCTGTCATACATATTCCACATTCTGGGCAAAAATTTATCATTGATGTAATTATTTGTGAAATAGTTGTAGAATTCTTGTACTTCTGGATAATGCTCGAGTAAGAGATGGGTTCGCCTGCTATTACGTAATCTTTCAAAATTCAATCGAACTAGTGCAAGAGGTATGAACCCTAATGCCATCAATTTGCGCAAATTAAATTTCAGATGACGATCATTTCGGTAAGCTGCACTTAGCCTTATTTGCTTTAATCTTTCTCCAGAGACTTTGAGAAATGCCAAAATAGCAACCCCACAATATTGCGTCAGGAAATTCCGTTTCAAACACTGTTATGAAGATGTTCTTGCCGATTTTTCTAAAGAGATGTTGAAGTATAGAGATTGGAATATCGATACAGATGTCAGAATAACAAGATGTTGGCGAGTATAGGGATGTCAGAGTATAAGGATGGCGGAATATCTCTGGTGTCCCAAAATGACGTATCAGCGTTTGCCAAAATGTACTATCATTAATTATGCACTGATTTAGATAAAAAATTAAATCATTTTGTAGCAGAAAGCCTAACTTAGATGCAGACATTTATTGCACTAAAATTGGTCGTACCTTTATAGAGTTACGGGTTATTTTGCATGGAAGTCATTTTTGAACACACTTTCGATGAAGGACGTTTCACCACATGAAATTTCGATAAAGTTCTTTTCAAGTTCAGCTTCAAAATATGAAAACTAGCATGATCATTCCAAGGAGCAAAACCTAATAATAAATATATGCCCTTAAATGTAGATCTATATGGGTTGTTTGAGTTCCTAAGAAGATAATTGATGCAATTGTCATCTTATTAAAGCTGAAAACAGGATAAAATTGTCTAACCCTTGAATGAAAGACCGATTTTAGTGAAATAAATCGCTGTCTCTAAGTAATCCTCTTTGCTTCAGAATAATACGTAGTTCGTTCAAATCAGTTCATGATTCGTGATTGCACGGTTCTGTATCATGGGACACTCAAAAGAGATGTTAGAATATTGAGATGTCGCAATATAGAGATGTTGGAATTTGGAGATACCGGAATAACGAGATGGACCCGTTCAATTTCCTACATGTCAGGAACCGCTCAATATTGTACAGGAAATTCATGCTGCTTTGAAACAAATATCAAAATTAAGTTGAGGCCCAGACACATTAACGACTTGGGGTTTTTTTAAATGGCTTGGTTTGGTTTGGTTTGGTTTTACAGTACATTCCTGTGCACATTAATATGACATGAATTTTCAAGTTTTTAAGAATTCTTATAAATGTTCAAGAATTCTCCAACATTCTGATGAGTGGGATGAGAGACTAAACATTTTTAACCAAGAATTCTTTAGCACTTAGAAATGTTTTCAAGAATTTTTAAACTTCTGAGGCTGGAAAACAGTGTTAATGTGCACAAGGCCTGTAACATCTTTGGACTCAAACCAGTATACTGATGACTGTTACATACCTTGAAACAAAAGGTTTTGCATAAGAATCACAGAAAATCATGCCATCTTTGTTATCCGATTCTGTAGGTGTCAATTCAACAAGTTTCATCAAAGCATTTCTTTCAAGACCGCATGTCGGGAATGATTTCAAGTTTGTTGAACTTGAATCATCAAGTAAGCTTGGCATATCTAAAACTGGTTCTGATTTGGTTCTTGTTGGTGGATGTCTGGTGAGATCTCTTCGCTCCGTGATGTGTTCAGCATCTAACATTAATTCAAGGAACTGTACATCGGCAACCATTTTCTCATATTTGTCACCACCATCCATTGTTTATGATTAAATATTCTTATTCTATAAATCCACGTTGGCGATTGTCTTACAACGGTGTTGCTGTGAATTAAGAAAAGCATAATTTACATGTGTGAGTTTCGTACCAGGTGCGCCAAAATACTATCAGACATTTTAAAATTCCCTTCATTGAGAAAACTTGATAAAGATGAATGAATAAAAGCTTGATTAATAGTTGAATGGCTGAATTATTTTTTGTGGCTGCTTTTGATCAATTTTTCTCTGCATTAGACGAATAAAATAACTAAATTTGAATTTAAGAAAGATCTCTTACTTAAAAATGCGACAAAAGGAAATGCTCCGAAAAATAGAAGAAGCATTCTGTCAGCATTTTTGCTATCAAGCAATGTTTGATTTATTCAAATTTCATCAGCAGTCTTTAGAATACAACTTTAAAAACGCATGGAGTTCTTTTTGGCACACCAAGTATATTTGACATCTAAGGGTGCAAATCTAAAAGATAATCTAAAATTAAAACATAGCTCTCAGTAAAGCTTTGGTCTTTTTACTTGGACACTTCACTGAATAATGACCAACATTTGTAGCTCTTGTTCAATGTAATTGCTGCCAAGTGCATGCGCGGCAGCTTACTAGACGCGATCAACGAAAAAAATCCGGTTGGGTTTGTATCATCAGTGAAGCATGTAAATCAATAGACATTAGAACAAAAGAGCAATAAGAACAAACGAACAATCACAACAGTTTGTGATTGGACACAACAACAACCACTACAACGTGCATTTGAAAGGTAAAAGGTATTTATAGCTTCTGCGTGCATGATTGCATTTCGTGCATGATAAATTTCGCTGTCTTGGATTTGGGCCGACGGGTGTAATTTAAGGAATCCGGAACTACGGAATTCAGGAATCCGGAATCATGGAACTATGGAATTCGGAACTGCGGAATTACGGAACTGTGTCACAGGTATAAATTGCGGAACACAAACTCTCAATATATTTTATGGGCCAAAGATAAATATTTCAGGATACAATTTAGGGGGAAGATTTAAAAAGATACTCTATAAACTGTATATTTTGCAATATCTTCAAGAAATCCATGTTTGTTAAAAAGTTCTTTGACAAATGATTTTGACCAAATATGTCATTCTTCAAATTGCCTAGTTCCTGCAAAGCAGATAGTTCCTCAACAATGAGTTACTTTTGATAGAGCTTCTCTGATAAGTAGTGCAGGACAGAGCTTTTAATTTCTCGAGGATTTAATCATTTGATACAGAAAGTACCGGGTGCTACCGGGTGTCCCAAAATGATCCTCGTTTGAAAAATTTGCAAAATTTGGTGTTGCTATTTCTCTTTAAATTTCTTCCGGTTTAAGTTGTATCAAATCAGATCAAAGGCCACATTATTTTTAGCAATAATAAAAATTGAGCCAAATTTTGTGTAAGACTTTGAAATGATAGCTTGAAACCCCATGCATCTTGCCCAGGATTCTTTATTTTATGATTTCAGTTTGGCTTTTGATAGGTACATGATGTTGAATAATTTGAAGAGACAAAAAAAGATAGATTGTTTAAAATTCTGTGCAATTTTGTAGTGGGCTTCAAAACCAGGTACCTAATAAAACTTCAGAATTCCATTTTGGAAGCCGCTAATGGGGTAACCTATTTTCCTAAATTTAATATGATCTTTCATGCAACAAATCAGAAGGGAAATTTAACAGTGACTGAATTTTCAATTGTTGGTAGTATTTCAAAGGCCGATACATCATATTGAGACAGACACCCAGGTATAAATACGAAAATACAAACAATCTCATGGTTTGTATTTCTCACAACATAACTTCACTAAAACTACAAGATTAATGCTTAATGCAAGCAAATATTGGCAGTATTAGAAACAGAAATAACTGAATATTTTTTTCTATGATGAATCTTTAGATAATCTACTGGGTGTCTAAAAAAAACCCCCCTTTTGACTGAAAAAAGGAACAAAAACGATAATATATTGGGACTTTCCGGTTGCACTGCTAAATTGGTCAATCTTCAACTTAAATGCACATACCTAGCATTTATAAATCGTCCACAAAACACCGGTGATACGAGCTCCCAAAGTGCTCCTGAAACCAGAGGTTTTGAGAAGGCCTAACCATGATTTGATATCATGAACATTTTCCAAAGGAATTTTGAACTTTTATTTTTTAGTTTTTGCTTTTGAAAAGAATCATAGACGCTTAGCCACGACCCTAATTAAACAAATGAAACATGTGGCGAGTTTAATAAACTCGTGCCACATCTCAGCATGCATGTGCTTCTTTTTCTTCTTCTTTGATACAAATAACTTTTCAATGGAATGTAAGGAACGATTTTTTCCTCAAAAGAAAAGTGATTTCAAGAACAATTAAAACATCTCAAAGTAGAATAGAATTCTTTTCAAGAATAAAAACTAAAAATAAAAAGTTGAAAATTCCTTTGGTAAATACCGATGAAATAAAAAAGCATGGCTAGGCCCTTAAAACCTCTGGTTTCAGGTGCACTCTAAATTTTGACTTCACAAGCTCGTATCTCTGAGGTTTGGTGGACGATTTACAAATGGAAGTTTTGTGCATTTAAGTTGAAGATTAACAAATTCAGCTGTACAGTCAAGAAGTCCCGACATTTGATCGTTTCGTTCCTTTTTCCAGTCAAAAGGGGGTACTTTTTTGAGACACCCGGTAGGACACCAAAACAATAACTGTGTGTACTTCGTTGTCAGAATCAATTCTTATAATACCAAAAGATGCGAAGCAAGATTTATACCCAGTTGTGTTTCGAAAGAAGCTATGCCACGACATTTCATGGCTTAGCCACTGCACTTTCACTGCATAGAATTCCAGAGAATTTATGTTCCGCAATTTATACCTGTGACTCTGTGCCGTAATTCCGCAGTTCCGAATTCCGTAATTCCATAGTTCCGTAATTCCGGATTCCTGAATTCCGTAGTTCCGAATTCCTTAAATTACACCCGTCGGATTTGGGCAAGAAAGCTAGCTGACCTTTCATGTCAAGAAGAAGACGGGATTTCACGCAGTCTGGTAAGTATCATATCTCTGTTCACATTTCATTGCAAACATGAGAGGGTTCCTTTTTACCCTCTCTTTTCTTTTGACCATTCATAGAATTGGTGTTACAGCTCGCATGTTTCACAGACGGGAAGATGTCGACCAGCAGGGCCTAGGCCTAGGCCTAGGCATGATTCTTTGCATCTGATAGAATTTTAATTGTAATCATTGATAAATGTTTGCCTACTTTAGCACAAATTTCTATTGTCAGTAAGCTTTAATTGTCTACCAAGTAGTCACAATATGTACTTAATGTTGATACACATGACCCTACATAGTCATAGTTCAATCTCGCACACACAAAAGCTTATCTCATGTATTTTGTTGCAGGAGAACAAGGCAATTTTTAAATTTGTAACATTCCTGTAAAGACTTGCACCTCTTTGGATAACAATTGCTCTTCAGACATGTACAGATCAACACAGCATTGGATCACTATTTTTACTTTGGATCAGTATTTGCTTCTTTACCTTGTGACATTCAAAGACCAACCAACACACTGAATTGGATAACTATTTACATAATTCATTATTGCAAAGACCAAAATAGTATTGGATCAGCATTGCTTCTGCCACCATTCTTCGCACCTTGTGTCCTTTTAGCTTTGACAAAAAGTGTTGCTTGATGAACCTTATGAGAATTGTTGTGACCAAATGTTGTGCATCATGAAATCTCAAGGCTGTTTTCATTCAAGACATGCAAAACCTGTTATATGACACAAAAGTGAATATTGAACACTTTGTTTGTTGCCATAATGTATCAAGTTGTTTGACTATTATTGCTGATGCTGATTAATGCAGATAGGAGCAGATAATTCACAGTCTGCGCTAATTACAAAGAAATAATCAAAGCTATTGCTACTAATACATATGACTATTTCTATTTCAAAAAATGCCAGTGTTGATCTGTGGCCAAAGAAGAAAATCATATCATGTGAGGTACCACCCACGGCAAAGGAAATCCATGCAGTCTAAGAAACTACAAAAAGAACTGACAGTAGTTAACTGTGTCTTAACATTGCAATTTAAAACTAGTGTGAGATAAACTCAGATCCTGAATTTTTGCTAGAATTTAGGAGAACAATAGGCTGAGGTCAAAAGTGGGTTTCTTAAAGGCAGGACTTAACCCAATCTGACCTGGGTGTTTTGAAACACTCAATGCCTGGGGGGCGGATTCCGCCCCCCCTGCTAATCTCTCTTGTTGTACGAGATATGGCAACCAAATTTGGTACAAAGGTAGTTCATTATATAAACAATAGAAATTTGAAAGAATAATTCAATTAGTGATGTTGTTGTTGTTGCTGGAGCATGATTATCATTGTGATGTCATATGACGTCATATAAATGAAAGTGTGCTAAAAGGTCATGAAACTTGACTTTTCATAAAGAAATGAAATGTATAGATCAAAAACATATATAAAATCATAATTTAGACTTAATTGGACCAATTAAACAAGATTAAGAGAGATACAAAGTATGTTTTTCACAGAGTGTGGCATGAATACTTGGTTACCATGGATACCAGGCTAAAAATGGAATGCTCAAATTGTTATAATTTTATTGCTCTATGATACAATGTTAAACTTACTAAATTTCAGAGTCCTTCTGTATACATGGAAACACGTGCAAACAAAAATATACTAGGGGGAGGGCGGAATCCGCCCCCCCCCCCTCC
>REGM01000184.1:363877-384105 GCA_004194415.1 Aurelia aurita
GGGGGGCGGATTCCGCCCCCCCTGCTAATCTCTCTTGTTGTACGAGATATGGCAACCAAATTTGGTACAAAGGTAGTTCATTATATAAACAATAGAAATTTGAAAGAATAATTCAATTAGTGATGTTGTTGTTGTTGCTGGAGCATGATTATCATTGTGATGTCATATGACGTCATATAAATGAAAGTGTGCTAAAAGGTCATGAAACTTGACTTTTCATAAAGAAATGAAATGTATAGATCAAAAACATATATAAAATCATAATTTAGACTTAATTGGACCAATTAAACAAGATTAAGAGAGATACAAAGTATGTTTTTCACAGAGTGTGGCATGAATACTTGGTTACCATGGATACCAGGCTAAAAATGGAATGCTCAAATTGTTATAATTTTATTGCTCTATGATACAATGTTAAACTTACTAAATTTCAGAGTCCTTCTGTATACATGGAAACACGTGCAAACAAAAATATACTAGGGGGAGGGCGGAATCCGCCCCCCCCCCCTCCAGGTCAGATAGGGTTAACTGTATTGTATTGAGTTTATAGTGAGTATTGTAGTCATGCTGAAGAGTCTTAAAATTTGTAAACAGTTCTCATGTTTTTGGAATAATGTTTACCTCAACATGCTGCAATTTTACATGGCAACACACATGTTCCAAAAACTCCGCTCTGACATTAATTCTTTGAAAAATCTGCAAAATTGCATGATAAACAAGACTTTGAGCAGCACTTACTTAACATCGTTAACAGCTAGTTTGTATGTTGTTTGATGGCCTGGATTGTAGAAGCCTATTTGTTGATATGGTGTCAGGATGTTTTTATTTGTAACAAACATGGTACAGCCCGCTAAAGGTATCATTTCTACAAGAAAAGCATTTGCAAAAGTCTATTTTCTAAAAGATACTTTCCGGAAGTGGCCAGAATACAATAATAATAAAAAGGTGACATATATTTAAGCATAAACTCCCAGGGGCATGTGCAATCAAAATTAATATAGGTTCTTTCAAACTATAGTAGGACTTGATACCACTTTCAATTAATGAAATTCTTGAGACATTTTTGCTCTACGTTTGTCACGTCATGTAGCATTTGTTCCCTTGTGGAACCTAAAATAGCCACTATGATTGTTTGAACTTTGAAGGAGATGACAACAATAGCTTTTTCCATTTATCGCAAGAAAAGCTGCCTACTGCACCTGGCATACTGAAAAATTATGAATAAGGTGGTCATTTGACAACATTTGACACCTTTGGTGCAGAAAGAGACCCAAAACAATAGAGATTCAATGAATCATTTTATCAAACAAGATATGAACTGTTCCATGGTGCACACTGGTGGACAAAATTATCATGCTCAGAAATAGTTGGAGCAGAACAATGTCAAGATTCATCTAACTGCAGCATATTCATAAAATAAGGCTGACAGTTGTCTCTTGTTTAAAATAGGAACCTTTGTGACAAAAGATTTTTATCTGTTGGTGCAGATTGAGGCTGCGAAGGGGAGAAGGGATAGCAACAAGGCTGCAAATTTGTTAAAAGGGGGTCAAAAATCTCCTAAATAAAAGTTGTAATTTGTAATTTCAATCATTACGATACATCCCCCTCCCCCCAAGTAAAGCCAAGGAAAATCTTATATTGAAGGCCCCTTTTATGAAGGTGTTGTTGCGCCAAGTTGTAATCCACTGACTTTCTACACCAATTTTTTCTAACTTGAAAATTCTTAAGTTGTATGGTATATTTTATTTAAAGTTGCTTACATTTGTCTATGAGTCTGTTAATAAGATATCTTCTTGCTTTCACAATTTGTTTGAAATTTTGTCAGATGTTCATCAATATGATAACAGGCAGGCTCGTAAGGGGGATATTTTCACGACACAAGAGAATACATTGCAATACGGCTTACGATCTGTTAGATACACTGACACAAGAGAATACATTGCAATACGGCTTACGATCTGTTAGATACACAGGTGCTAAATTCTGGAACAATATTAAAATAAAGGGCCAAGTACCAGACTGCAGAGTAGGGCAGTTTCCAACGAGATCTCGGGTGTGCAAGAGCAAAATTTTAAGTGTGCAAGTGTGCACTTTGGTATAAGTGTGCACTTCAAGTGTGCACACAAATTTTGAGCTTAACCTATACCAATACTTCACCAATACATCAACAAGATTGACCATTTACAGATAGAAACTATGCTAATAATACCAATACAAACGCAAAAATGAAAGAAGAAAACGTACACAATTGATATTTCTTATTTTGTTATTAAACAGATACAAAATTTTTTCAATTCATCCCCTTCTTTGGGCCCTTGAGGAAACCAAATTCTTCATTTGCTCCGAACAATAGGGCCACCCCATGCCACGCCCACCCCACACCCTGCCACACCCATTTCCAGGGGTGCAGTGACATTTTAGGAAAAATATCTCGGGTGTGCACTTGCCATACTCTGCAGTCTGGGCCAAGTATTAACCCTTGTGGCACTCCAGAATACCATTCTTGCTCATCAGAGAAACAACTTTGGGCTACAGAGAAGATGGGAGACGAACCTCTACAGTCTATGCTGCCTTGTAATATTTCTCAGACGCAACATCGGACCAGAAAGCCCATAGGCATAGCTATCATAGCAATCACATTTCGAGGCCTTTGGCTTTAGAGGTCGATGAAGGAATTTGTTTCCTCGTTTTGGTTCCTCTCCTCCAAACATGTCCTGGCCAGTCTTCTGATGTTCTCTTTTGCAAAGCTATGCCAAGCAAGGTTTATCATCTTGTTTCTTCATAGATTTCTTTAGCTAACATAACTGTGAGTTATAACCTAGAGGTTTAGTTAGGCCGGTTGTTTGCCTCTGACCACTTTGGCCGAGGTAATTTCCCTTGAGAATGACGATGAGGTTGCAACAAAAAGTTCCCGGGACCGGACGGAAACAAAAGTAAAATTTTCGTTGACCTCCCGTAATTTCAAGGGTAAACAGTGAACTAACGACCGCTATAAGCAAAGTCTAATTCAGCACACGTAAGCTTGCTCATTTACAGCATCTGTTTCTAATATGAAGCAAGATGTTTCGGTGAAGCAAATTACGCTTCGTCATTATTCCGCATTCATTATTCCGCTCGTGATTTTGGAGAACTGGAAATCGGCAGTTTGCAACAACAAAAGTTATCTTTTAAATCAAGTTATCGATTCAATTTCTTGAAATTACGAAAACCAAGTCTTACCTTCACTTTTTAAGCACTTATGTTTGCCATTCAACCATGATTTGATAGAGAAATTCTTCACTGAACTGGAGCTTGCCCCTCAGAACTCTGAAAGCGACCGCCATTGCCAAATTCCCCAGCCTCCTTGTGAATATTCATGAGGGAAATTTGACTAAATTTGACTTCCCTTATTTCCCAGAATAAGATAACGATGACGTAATGCACTTCGAACCTTCGAAAATGCGTCCAAATCTCGCAAAGTATTGTGTTGCCCTACCCTTGATACCAGAGCCTGATATAGGCTAGGCTCTGGTACCCAGGGTAGTGTTACTCCCAATGTTTGTAAGACAAATTTTTTGATCAAGTACTGGAATTGCCTTACATAAAAGTGTCCTAAAATTTGTGTTTCTTTAATTTTTAAATTTCGAATTAATGGGATTTATGCAACTATGCATCTGTCATATTATCCAAGTAACACATTGCAATACAGTGCTAGCATGTGCTTTGGACTTTTAGACTAATTGAAAGATATTGCTGAAACTCAAATTTTTGTGAGCTGGGGTGATTTGGTGTCCAGAGGGTGTACATAACAATAACATGAGAGAGGGGATGGGTATGTGCCACCCATATGAGTGGGTTTTTAGGCCCAACATTCTCTAAACAAGGGTAATTTCTCGGCAGATTTTCCTCAAAAATGGGTCGGCTTGGCTGAAATCGGGAAAAAGTAAGTTTGAAATGGGCAATTTTCCGCCAAAATTCATCATAAAAGAAATGTTTATTACGAAGGCAAATTTTGGCAATTAGAAATAGGTAGCTATCCCAAAACCGGGCAGGAGACCAGTGTCCATCCACAAGTCGTGCACCCCCCTCCCCCCTCACCTCCCGAGATCTAGTGTTGAGAGTAAAGAGTCACTAAAAAGGTTATATTGTTCATGGAGTCATGGTCAATGGTTACTTACCATAAATGCTCGATTTAATTGCTTTCGCAGTTCTATTTGGTTCGCTCTGATATTAAAGTAAATGAACGGAGATATAGCGATCTAGTCTAAACATAGCACACAAGAACGGCACGCGCCACTTATGTTCCTATTGTTTTCATTGATCGAGAACATCAAATACAATAGGTTCTATTTAGATGGACCCAGTCCCCCTAGCTAAGTTGCCTTTTAACTCCGTTGATTTACTTTAACGAGAGGCATGAAATTAGATAACCATCTCTTAAATCATT
Organism: Aurelia aurita; assembly: GCA_004194415.1. Classification (NCBI taxonomy): domain Eukaryota; kingdom Metazoa; phylum Cnidaria; class Scyphozoa; order Semaeostomeae; family Ulmaridae; genus Aurelia; species Aurelia aurita. The sequence continues at coordinate 368,304 of REGM01000184.1, forward strand.
CAAGGGTCTCTGGTTTCAGCTGACGCACAATTTGTGTTGCTAGCTCGTAACTCGGTAAATTTTTAGCGGATTTACGAGATCCTGGTGTCTAGAATTTATTTTACCGTGGAGCCCTTTCATTCTGTAGTTACTTTTAACCCTTTGCATGCTGCGGGCCCAGATATGGGCCGAAGGACATGCTATATTTTATCTCTCGCTGTGGATCGATCGGATGCAAAACAGGCAGAAAAATTGTGCTCAATGTCTTTGCCAGTCAATTTAGTGTTGTCTGTGACAAAAATTTACCATGGTTTACAGTGAAGTTTTACGATTTATTGGCAATCCAAGCTTCTCCAACTATATCGCGAAGTGTTTCTTTATTTTTCTAGAGCTTTTTCAATTTTTTCATCTGTTTCATTTTCGCGATAAATTCTGTGATCCACAACCAATCTGCTTGCGAAAGATTTCTTTTTGAAGCGTGATGGCTGCCCTTTCGATTTAGCCTCTTTCTGGTGAGGTAGGTAGCCTCTATTTGACGCAGTGCGAGAAGAAATGGGCCTACGTAGCAGCGGGTCGCTGGAGCGGCGCTGCAACAGAACGCAAAATACTCCACACTCATTCTCCCGCTAAACAAGGTGAAGTAAGATGTTTACAGTAATATAGAGACAAGAAATGAAAACTACAGTTGATTTTGAACAATGTTCATTCACTTCATTTTCGAATTAAGAGCCTTCTTCCCGATGAGAAATGAGTTTGAAATTTTAAAGTGCCATATTTAAAATCTTGCGGAAAATATTCAGCTGCACAGGGCAATCACCTGAAAACAANAAGGAGCCTTTTTGCATATATGGCCGCAAAGCACAGCTTATGAAAAATTCTTCTGGGGCCCCTTTTGGTCGGGGGCCCTTAGTTCTCGAACTAAGGTACCCTAAACTGCGTTACGCCACTGATTTAAGATGGAATCAAATTGCTATAAACCGGTATACTGTATTACCAGCATCGCTTTCCTTAGCTTTCTACCGTTTGCGGTATTTTGCTATTTTTTCGTGCGGTATTGCGGTATTTGGTGACTTTTTCGTGCGGTATTGCGGTATTGGGACCCCCCCCGAAGTACCCCTCCTCATCTGGTATAAGAATATATAGCGGAATATGGAATATGGTAACTGGCTAGATTTTTAGTAAAATGAGCATTAAGACATGGTTGCATTTTCGTTAAAAAGTGTTAAAAAATGCATTCACTATCTATATCCCATATGATATATGAAGGTAGCTAGCAGCAACTCTGAGAACGTCGAAAAAACGTTGACTAGAAGTTGTTGAAATCTTGATGAAACGTTGGTGAAACGTTGAACATGTAATTTCTTGTCCACTTTGAAATGCAAACGTTAGATCAACGTTGCTTCAATAGCGTCATATCAACTGTAAAATTCCTTGGCTGAAATTGTGTCAGAATAGTTATGTTGGTGGAACTTTGATGTTGGTAGCTGTTCAACGTTGAGCCTTATATCAACCAGAATTCAACGTCGAATCAACGTGACTGCGCCCACTGAAAACATCATATCAAATTATAGGATAGGGTGAATGGCTGGATTGGTATAACATTATAAAACTGCAGCGTTGACAAAATGAGCATAAATACACGGCTCAGTATTTGCTAAAATATACTGAAAAGCGGTTTCAATATCCTTGTGCCATCAAATATAATGGACTATTCCATTATCTTTGGTGCCATTCGAGCGCAGTTAGCAGCAACATCATATCAAACCATATGACTATGATCAAACTATGGGATATGGGAAGTGGCTATTAGATTATTATAACATTATAAAACATCAGCATTGGATAAATAAGCATTAAATACATGCCTGAATATTCGTTAAAATAGGCTGAAAAAGCGACTTCCATTCAATATCCTTTTCCAATTCGAATGAAGTTAGCAATGACATCATATCAAAACATGGAATATGGTGAGTCGCTATAGATTGTTATAACATTATAAAAATTGCAGCATTGAATAAAATAAGCATTAAATACACGGCTGAATATTCGTTCAAATGTACTAAAAAAGGGACAAACATTCAATATCCTTTTCCCATTCAAATGAAGTTAGCAATGACATCATATCAATACATGGCATATGGTGAGTCGATATAGATTGTTATAACGTTATAAAACATCAGCATTGGATAAATAAGCATTAAATACATGCCTGAATATTCGTTCAAATGTACTAAAAAGGGACAAATGTTCAATATCCCTTTCCATTCGAATGAAGTTAGCAATGACATCATATCAAAACATGGAATATGGTGAGTCGCTATAGATTGTTATAACATTATAAAAATTGCAGCAATGTATAAAATAAGCATTAAATACACGGCTAAATATTCGTTCAAATGTACTAAGAAAGGGACAAAAAGTCAATATCCTTTTCCCATTCGAATAAAGTTAGCAATGACATCATATCAATACATGGCATATGGTGAGTCGATATAGATTGTTATAACGTTATAAAACATCAGCATTGGATAAATAAGCATTAAATACATGCCTGAATATTCGTTCAAATGTACTAAAAAGGGACAAATGTTCAATATCCCTTTCCATTCGAATGAAGTTAGCAATGACATCATATCAAAACATGGAATATGGTGAGTCGCTATAGATTGTTATAACATTATAAAAATTGCAGCATTGTATAAAATAAGCATTAAATACACGGCTGAATATTCGTTCAAATGTACTGAAATAGGGACAAAAAGTCAATATCCTTTTCCCATTCGAATAAAGTTAGCAATGACATAATATCAAAACATTGAATATGGTGAGTCGCTATAGATTGTTATAACATTATAAAAATTGCATCATTGACTGAAAACAGCATTAAATACACAGCTGAATATTCGTTCAAATGTACTAAAAAGTGACAAACATTCAATATCCTTTTCCCATTCGAATGAAGTTAGCAATGACATCATATCAAAACATGGAAAATGGTGAGTCGCTATAGATTGTTATAACATTATAAAATCGCAGCATTGAATAAAATAAGCAACAAATACACGGCTGAATATTCGTTCAAATGTACTAAAAAGGGACAAATGTTCAATATCCCTTTCCATTCGAATGAAATTAGCAATGACATCATATCAAAACATGGAATATGGTGAGTCGCTATAGATTGTTATAACATTATAAAAATTGCAGCAATGTATAAAATAAGCATTAAATACACGGCTAAATATTCGTTCAAATGTACTAAGAAAGGGACAAAAAGTCAATATCCTTTTCCCATTCGAATAAAGTTAGCAATGACATAATATCAAAACATTGAATATGGTGAGTCGCTGCTATAACATTATAAAAATTGCAGCATTGAATAAAATAAGCATTAAATACACGGTTGAATATTCGTTCAAATGTACTAAAAAGGGACAAACGTTCAATCTCCTTTTCCCATTCGTATCAAAACATGGAATATGGTGAGTCGCTATAGATTGTTATAACATTATAAAACATCAGCATTGGATAAATAAGCATTAAATACATGCCTGAATATTCGTTCAAATGTACTAAAAAGGGACAAACGTTCAATATCCCTTTCCATTCGAATGATGTTAGCAATGACATCATATCAAAACATGGAATATGGTGAGTCGCTATAGATTGTTATAACATTATAAAAATTGCAGCATTGAATAAAATAAGCATCAAATACACGGCTGAATATTCGTTCAAATGTACTTAAAAAGGGACAAACATTCAATATCCTTTTCCCATTCGTATCAAAACATGGAATATGGTGAGTCGATATAGATTGTTATAACATTATAAAAATTTCAGCATTGAATAAAATAAGCATTAAATACACGGCTGAATATTCGTTCAAATAGGCTGAAAAGTGCATTCAATATCCATGTCCCATTCGAATATAGTTAACAGCAACATCTTCTTGCCTTTTGATGACAAGACCACACACAAGCAAGACTATCCCAACAATGGTCAGTAAGATCATGGCGAGCACTGCCGGGATCGCTCCACCTACACCGCCCCCAATAGCCCCCAAGATCCCAATTGCTATAAAGACGCCTCCCGCAATAACAAATTTTTTACCATGCGCATCCCAAAACTTTTCAGCTCTGCTCATCGAGCATCTTTCATACGAATCAATGGCTGGTTTTTGAATGACACAAGGAAACATGTTGAGGCCACAGTCTTTCTTTATGTTGGGATCTCTGCCGAGAGGGCGAAAGCAACTCAGGCTCTTTCTCATTTCTTTCAAACCAGCCAAAGAATCAGAAGAGCTGCTGCCATCTGTTTGACACACAATCTCGTCTTTCTCAAAGCCTCCTGTGTCCCTGTTTCGGCATGAGCACATTGGAAAACTTTTTCCATCATCTTTTGCGCATTCGATGAATCTATAGTCCCAGCAGACTGCTTTCCCCTTTGAGATAGAACCACAGTGAATATGGGTTATTGGGCAAACATAACCAGATTTAGGAACAACTGAACAAGAGCCTCCAAGATATGTGTACTCATTTTTACAGCTGATTCGTCCATTCTTCACAACAACGTTTCCTTTCCTGCAATAATATTTCAATTTGTCACAGGACGGGTAACCTTTCTTTGAATCCATTAGACGATTTTTGCCAGAAGGGTCCTTTCCGGCGCTGTATTTTTTATCTTGGCAAGTTCTCGTGCATGATTTCATCCAACTTTTATGCCAAACAACGCAATAGGGCTGTTTTCCATCGGCATTTACTAATGCATCGTCAGTAGACTTACACGGACAGTAGTTGATGCCGGGATCCGGGTCTTTGTAGTCCGGGTCACATGTCATGGCAGCGAAAACTCCAACAATAGGAATGGCGAAGAAAATATCTTCAACCCGGTCAAAGCAAGTTTTTAAATTTTTTCCAAACTTCTTCAGTGCATTTAAAGCACTGGAACATGACGAGCTGATTTGACTGCTCAGGGATGATTTACTGCTGAAAATAGACGTCGATTTCACTGCTTTGAAGGAAGAACTTATTTCCAGTCGAAGTGACCTGCCGGATAATCCGCACATTTTTGTAAGACCCTTTCTATATGATGTCTTTTTCAAACAGTTTTGTAAGAATAATGGGACGCTGATTTCAAAACTGACTGCTGGAAATGTCAAATCGACGCTGATCTTTGGAAAATCTATTGCAAAAAGCTTAGCTATTTGTTGTTTCATATTATTGATGAAGGTCACAATCACATAATTTGTTAGTCCATCCAAAGGGCATGAGACAAGGTTGATTATCTTTGTTGTAGCCTCAATAGCACAGCCAATCGTGTTTGGACGTCCGCACGGACAGCAAGACATCATGTTTCCTGCAACTCTACCAATAGACTCTGCAACCTTTCCAATTTTTTCACTGATTGGTTTGATGAAATTTTCTATTTTGTCGAGAATATCTTCTCCTATCTTCATCAAGTTTGTCACAACATTCAATTTGGAAATCAGTTCATTCACTTTGGAGAGTTTCTCATGACACGACACCATCTTTGTTTTCCATGTTTCAATTTTTGTTGCTGCTGCTGCAAAACCCTCATCTGCGCGTTTGCATTCGCTGCAAGAGGCTGCTCCGCCCCTGGTACGACAATAAGTTGACATACATGTCTGTGCCTTATTGGTTGTTTGTAGCACAATCCTCGATGGCTTGTTTACCTCTTTAACTGTTTCGCTTAATAACCGCAGTGACACGCCCAGCGGTGAAGTCAGTTTGCAGACTTTTGAACCTTGGAAAAAACATGAAATTAGATTTTAGTAATCTTTTTTTATATATCAATAAAACTTAAACTACACAAAAAAACTCAATATTAATTACTGCTGAGGTGGAGGCAAGAAACCAAAGTGTTATCGAGTTGCCTCCACACCCAAGATCACAAATTTGCTATTATTTTACATGATTTTACGACAAAATGAACCTTACACTGAAAAAAAAACGACTAAAGCCGCATTCACAGTTAAAGCGATAAAGTATATCGGGTCTATCGAAAAGGTATTCGCGTTTACCGTCATGCACCGTCAGGAATAAATAGTAAAGTTCGCTGCTCATATTTTTGGAAAATGTGAATTTCTCTGATGCAGCAAATGATTTTACGGAGAATACTGAAAGTGAGCAAAAAGCAAAAAGAGCCTGACTTGGTTTTGTCTTTTTATAAGAAATGATTTGCCTATTCATTTACAAGGTGAGAGGCACAGAGTCGAAAATCATCAATAGTCGAAAATTCAATCAATGCAAAGTTTTCTGCTTTAGGTGTTGTATCAAAGATGAAATTAAATTTACCCCTATTTTAGTCTGCGGTGAGACCTCTACGGGGGAGGAAAAATTGAGGAAAAGAAAATTTGTTTTCCTCAATTGTTCTCCCCCTTAGAGGTCGCACCACAGACCGGGTTGAAATTTGGACCGGGTTGAAATTTGAGCATTTTTGACCTGGGGGGCCTTTTTAGCCCCCCCCCCATCTTTTTTTCCAAAACTAAAGAGATATAGCAATGAAACTTATCCCAATTGTTCCTTGAACAATAATCATAACAAATATAACAATAGAGTTTAATTAGTCACGTGGTTCGTTGCTAGGCAACCAAAAACAATTGGGAAAGGACCAAAATTGAGCTACTGGCTTAAAAAGCAAAATTTGTCCAGATTAACATGAGATAACAGGCATAATTGTAGCCAAAAGTAGCAAGTAAGAGTAGAGGAAGATATTTACACCAAAATTTCTCAATTTAGATTACAACTCTTGCTAATTAAGATCAATTAGCAAGAGAATAGATTAATTGAGATTTCTATTGTAATATATTTTCTATTTTTAGGCTTCTATATAGTGAAATTAGTTAGCACAAAGTACCCTAACACTGTTTTCTGCATGTTTTGAAATATATTAAATTAATTTATTCAAACTATGACGTCATTGAGATAATTGACGTCATGAACATTAAAATTTGCTGATGTCAGAAAATATAAACAAACTACTGGTATATATCAAATGAAAGTACTCTTCAGGACGAATCGAATGGTGTATATAATTTTATGATTTACGTTAGTTGCGAGAAATTAGCGAGCTTTGTAAAATTTTCTTTGTGACCTGTCTCCAAATAAGGGCATCTGAAGGTCACGTGGTACAACAATGGACAAAGAAATTTCTAAAATTTAGTAGCCAATAAAATTTTAGCAAAATTCAAAGAGTTCCAGCTTCATACTTACACTAGCGGTAGAGATACTTGAGAATGTTTGATAGGGGGAGCACCCCCGGTCCAAATAGGGTTAAAGGATTAAGCTATAAATGGTTTTTGATTGGCGACATTCTGAAGCCCCACTAGTTACCTGGTTTTGAAGCATACTAACAATTTGCATAGGATTTTCAGCAGATCGATCATTTGTCCAAAGAAATTCTTTGACATGGTTGATTACGCAAGTATGCAATTTCATGATCATATACGAATCGATTGCTGCTGTGAAATCGTAAATCTAAGAATCCTGGTTTTTGATACAAATGAATTTATTTGACCCAATGCAGTTTGGGTACATTAACTGAATTATTCATCACTTTATTGCCGGTTTAGTAAGTATGGCCTATTTTAGATACAGGAAAGTGGTAGGACATTAACATGAACATCTTTGTGAGATAGTTTATTTTTTCACTTGTAATAAATGCATCTCATTGGAGTAAATTTGTACGTCTTCTACCTAAGGGTATCACTTTTTTCACAAAATATGTTTTGCAACTTTTACGGTCGAAAAGGACTTGATTTTGATTTTGCATGATGTTTCTGAAATAGGCGATGTTTACTAAAACATCATTCAAATGATAAAACAATCCATTACTGTATCCAAACTGCATATCATTGGACAGAAGATAGATTGTGTTTTCAGATGGCGTGCAATCCATATGTTCAAAATATTATAAAGTTTTGAAAGTTTTCAGTGATAGTCGGTTGAGCTTCTTTTTATAAATGATAAGCGCAGTAAAAATTAGCAATACAGGGTATTAAAAAAACGCAACCAACTTTCTTTCGGGATTCTATCGAAAATAATAATATTTGAATAAAATTGATGCAATCCATCTGAAAGCACAACCTATCTTCTTTCCAATGATATCCAGCTTGGGGACATTACTTGAATTATTTATCACTTAATTGACATTTTAGTAAGTATGGCCTATTTTAGATGCAGCAAAGTGGTAGGACATTTACGTAGGCAAAAATCCATCTTTGCTAGAGTTTATTTTATCAGTTTTAATAAATGTGTCTCGTGGGAGTAAGTATGATGTTTCTTACCTAAGGGCTTCACCTCAAGTACTTTCTAGGCCTAAAACTTTTTCACAAAATCTCTGTTTTGTAACTTTTAATGTAAAACAGGTCTTGATTTTGCTCTTACAGCATGCTGCATTGCATCTAAAATTCTAAAATAGGCCTTACTTACTAAAACATCAATTAAATGATACGTAATTCCATTTATGTGTCCAAACTGCATGTCATTGGAAAGAAGACAGATTGTGCTTTCAGACGGGATACAGTACATCTTTCCAAATCTTATTATTTTTTGAAAATTTTCAATTATACCGGGTGAGTCATAAAGATTGTGGAGTATTTGCCAATTTTTATTGATGCAGTTTGATTTGCAAATTCGTTTCTTTGAAGTTCATTGCATAGAAAAAAGACTAACTTAGATATGAAAATTTGTTCGGTCGAATTCGGTTTTTCGGTTCCAGAATTACGAGCGATTTTATTAAAATGGTATTTCGTAAGATTGCTAAAATAGGCCTTCAATTAGATTCATATTACAGTGGCGGACTGGCTCATAATTTTTCACCGGCCATGGAGGACTTAAGGGGGCCCTAGTGGGTGTGGCCTGAAAAAATGAGGGTGTGATAAAGAGAAAATTTCGTCGCAATCAGCGGCATGGCTAGTGCAAATTAAGTGGGGGTACTAAATTGAGAGGGTCTGGGGGCAAAGCCCCCAGGAAAATTTTCAGGGACACGCCTTCTACTTTGGCTTAGAACACTTCTACAAATCCCTTGTTTGCCAGTGCTAAAATAGAATTTTGACCATTTTGTAACAGATTTTTTATAAATTAGCATCCCACATCACTTTATTCATTAAAAGAATATACTGCTACATTTTCCCAACGTTGAACTATAAGGCTCGTGCTGCACATTATTACTAATCGATTTTTAAATCCCCAAATCACCACGAAAAATTTTCTCTCTGTCCATTCACGTCGAGTCTTTTGAAAAATTGATCGATGTTTTGTTATCGTTTTCAGTGTTTTCGAGACTGAAAATTTTAAGAAACTCGATTACAGCTCAAGAAAAAGAAGACTAAATATTTTACAAATATCCTTGAATCTAATTATGAATTTTAGCTAAAATTAAGTCATAAATCTTCAAAATCATTACAGTGAACGATTTATCGTGGTCTATGAATAATATAAAATGAATGAAAATGAAATGTCTGTCTAAAGTGGATAGTTTTTTTTTGGCGCACGCGGTATACTGTACAGGGTGTCCCAATAAAACGTAACAGATTTCATTAGGGCTAGCGATGCCAATTTAGCTCCAATCAATTCGCAATAACTTGTTTCAATAACTAAGTTAATTCTGAAAAGTTACCTTGAACATAGGCACCACGTTTATTGATATTGGTGCTTCCAAAGTTGAAATATTATTCTTTCAAATTCAAATAAGTTCAAATTTGACTTCACCTCCAAACCACAGCTTTGGCGTTTTGGCCTTAGCAAATTCCTGAAGCACATTGAAATTAAGAATGAAAATTAAAGAAAAACTAAGAAATGCATTATAGGTGAACTCTAGAAAATACTATATAATATGATCTTATTATTGTTCAAATTTTATCAAGGCTAGTATTGATTTATTCGCTGTTCTTCAAGAATTTGCTTAGGCCAAAGCGGCAAAGCTCTGTTTTGGAGGTGAAGGCAAACTTAAACTTTGGAAGCACAAAAATCAACCAGCAAGGTATCTATGTTCAAGTTAACTTTCCAGGATTTNTAAGCATGGTAGCCCATTCAGCAATGCTGGTTTACAAGGGGCCATGTTCAAGTTAACTTTCCAGGATTTGTTTAAAACTTATTGCGAATTGATTGGAGCTAAATTCGCATTGCTAGCCCTGATCAAATCTGACTTACTTGAGTGACCGATAATGTCATAAGATTTTGTACGGCATGTATAGGTCCTCTCGTGGCGTCGATATTTTGACAGAAGCCTTAAAGCACACGTTTCATTTCCTAGTTTACTAATAAAGAGCGATCTCAATATATAGTGAGATGTCCATTATTCGAAAGGGGACATCAACGAGAAAAATTTCTCTTTTTTGCAGAAGGGGCCCTTTTTCAGCGAAAAGGGGCCCTTTTTGCCAGATTTTGAGAGGGGCCAGTCCGCCACTGCATATTGACGTACGTGTGACTTTCTAAACCATGGCAAACATTCTGTTTCTCTCTACCAATAAATTGAAACAAGGCATGCATTGTGTTAGAGCACAAAAGGAACAACTAATGTTACTTATGTTGTATTCCTAGGGACTAGTCATTTAATTATCATTGTTATGAAGCTGAAAGGTCTTATACTAGCGATACTTTTTACCAAAATGGCTATATCACAAAATCGCAAATAAATAGGAAAAGAAATCTTAGAAGGCACTAAATAAATTTCTACTATTTTCTGTTGTTATTATTTATATATCAAACATATAAGCCATCCAGGTTTCAAGGCCTCCTATGTGGCTTGATTTATTTACAGTTGCAGCTTGAGTAATCGGCCGTATAATCCTTTTGTTGTTAAATATCGTTGTTAATTGAAAAAACAAGGCAAACCTACCATATTTGTCAATTCTCCAAATCAGCTTTGCCGATTTTTTGTATCGCAACAATATTCTTTCATAGTCAATGACCTTGCGAATTTCTTTATGCATCTTTTCCATAACATCCAGCGCCATTGGTATCACTTTCTCTACAATTATTTTCCTCAACTGACCAATTCGAGGAATGTTGTCAGCAAACTTTGTCATCTTGTCCAAGTTTTTATGAATCAATTTTAATGTTTTGAGCACTTTTTCAAATTTTGCTGCGTAGCCATTCAACGGTTGTATGGTCCTGCACATCCATTCGAGTCTTGCGAGCAAGCGAGTTACCTGCGTATCACATTTTTCGCCTTCTCTTACTGCCTCTTGTAAGAGAAGCAAGGTCTTCTTCGTTTTGCCTGGAAATTCAATTCAGAATTTTAAGGCTGATTTCCAGTCAGTGAGATTTTCCGAGAACCTTAAATTTCTATTCAATTGCAAAGCGAAATTTTCTGACACAAATAATACAATTTTCGCCCGCTCGAAAAATTCCACTGACTGGAAACTAGCCTTTAGAGAGTGTTTATGTCAAAATCGTATTAATTTTAGCACGTACTAAAAGATTAAAGGACAAAATTAATTAGTAAATGATTAAAGATTAAAGTATCATAAAATAGAGTAGATGTAAAAAAGCATAAAGTTTCGAGTATATACTCGTAATCACCCGGGATGGGGGGTCATTTTCATATATACTGGTACGGAATGTACCGTTTTTTTGAGTGCCTTTTTTCAGGCAGAAAATAAATTTTAGGGTGTTATTTTTGGTAAGATCATAAGAAACCATAAATTTTGGGGTATCATTTTTGATATGATCAGAAATTTTAGGGTATCATGTTCAAAAATAATTCTTTGGGGTAAGCTTTTGGGATTGTTGACCCATTATATTAAATTTTAGGGTATGCATTTTGCAAATCCTGTAAATTTTGGGGAATGGTTTTTGTAAAATCTATAAATTTTGTATATGTTTGAAACGTCGCAGTGTTTATATCTACGCTATTTCATGCTACTGTAATCATTTACTAATTATTTCATAGTTTAGTGTTGAAGGTACCAGACGCATTAGCCATATTTTTAACCAATACAAAAGGTTTCTTTGAACTGAATTTTGACACTGCATCTTCTGATAAGAGCTACAGTGATGCTGCAATTTTGCATTTTGCTATCCATTTCTTTATATGTAGTTTTCCGAAACATTCAAAAACGTATCAGTCCCGAACTTTGCGAACCAACCGAACGCTGATGGGCTGGAGAGATAGAGAGAGTGGTGCAATTTTGAAGGTAGCTGTTTCGTCATCAATTCGAGACTCTGAATTTATGGCTATGGGTTGGCAATTTCAGAATATACAGGCTGAGCAATCTCGTCCCCAGAGTGAGTTCGTTGCTCTACCTCTACTCTGGGATACAAGTGGCCGTTCTGCAATTTGATTGGCTATTCGAAAACAATAGATAACACAAACTATTTCTCGAAAACTTACTAATTATTCGAATAACAACAATATAATCTAGTCACTAAGCAACAACCACTACAATGTTGCTTTGTTGTTTGGAAACGAGGTCGCATAATGAGCGTTACCCTGCCAACCGCAAATCCATAATGGCTGCTAATCCGCCCTTATTTTGGGCGGATTGGGACTAAGTGTACCAGGGTGTTCACTCGGCTTCGTGACTAGCGTATGACGTCAGAATACCCTGGGAACGAGGTTGCAGGCTGAGTAAAAAATTATCGGCGTTGGCAGGGCCGCGGAGAGGATTTATGGGCCCTTATGGTCATGGGCCCCGGGTTTTGACCCCCTGACCCCTCTCTCCTCAACCCTGGGCGTTGGCCGAAATGTATGCACATGAATAAACCACCAAAGTCAACAAACATTACATTCTTTTGCTAAAAGGCTTATTATAGTTGTGGAGATTTCATTCACTACAATCGATAATATGGTTCGAGAGTTATTGGAGATCTTGCGTGGGAGCTGTTTTTGGTATAGTTTGAAAAAGACAATTGTCGGCGTTGAAAGCTGGCAATTACATTGGAGATCTTGAAAGCCATGAATGCAAAGAAATCAGCAGGATGGGATCAACTATCTCCAGGGATACTGAAATTGAGTGCAACTGCTATCGCCCCATCTCTCACAAGGATATTTAATGAATGCATACGTAAAAAATCATGGCCTTTTGATTGGAAAAGAGGACAGTGGACCCCTGTTTTTAAGAAGGATGACAGATTTGTTGATAAGAATTATAGGCCAATTACAACTTTACCAGTGGTAGACAAGATATTTGAAAAGCTGATTGCGGTACAGACAGAATTAGGGATCAAACCCTACCTAAGTGACAGTCTCACAGCCTACAGGAAAGGCCACAGTACAGAAACGACACTCCTCACATTGGTAGAGAACTGGAAAGAGGCAGTTGATCGGAAGCAGATAGTTGGAGTATTGTCTACTGATATGAGTAAAGCATTTGACTCTCTTTACCCTCCACTACTGCTAAAGAAAATGGAAATATATGGCTTTAGTAAAGATGCCATAGATATGATGGAATCATATTTTGAGAATCGCAAAAACAGGGTGAAAATTGGTGAAACAAGAAGTCAATGGATGGAATCAACGAGGGGGTGTCCACAGGGATCTTCATTAGGCCCATTATTATGGAACATTTATCAAAATGATCTATGTTATAACACCTTGAACTGTAACTTGTCAATGTATGCAGACGACCATCAATTATATATTGCAAAAGAAACACCTATTGATGTACAGAATGCTATCAACAACAACATGGTAGATGTATGTAAGTGGTATGGAGAAAATTTCTTACATGCTAACCCCGAGAAATACCAGGTGTTAACTCTTTCCAGTGTAAAAACGCAGGTGAAAGACATAGAAGTAAAGATAGATGGAGTTGATATAGAACAGTCAAGATCACTCTCACTCTTAGGAGTTACAATAGATGACCAGTTATCATTCAGTGAGCATATCGCTAATGCGTGTAAGAAAGCAAGCCAGAAAGTAGGTGTTTTGGTGAGGCTCCGTAATCTCATACCTAAGGAAGCAAAACTAACATTGTATAAAACGTCGATATTGCCAAACTTGACATACTGTGGAATGGTGTTTCATTTTTGTAAACAATCTGACAGACGGAAATTAGAAAGAGTGCAAGAAAGGGCACTGAGAGCTGTATTTCAAGACAAAATAAGTTCCTATGAAGAACTCCTTGCAAAAGCCAATCTACACACTCTGAATAATAAACGCCTGCAAGACATTGCTATTCTGATGTACAAAGTGATGAATGACCTTGCACCAAAGTCACTGCAAGACATGTTCGAAAGATCGATGACAGGATACAATTTGCGAAATNCTGAACCCCTCCTTAGATATTTTCTCAACGGATTTAGACGAATTGGAAAAATGACCTCAGAGAAAAGTGGGGGGGACTCGTCCCCCCCATTCCCCCCCTTGGCTCCGCCACTGGTTTGTTGTCGTTGAAATAGGAATACAACTGGTCAAAGACTAATTTTTCAAACAGACGTGTTACATTGTTATGAAAGTAATGTTACATTTCTCCCAACATTGAGCCAACACTCGTGTGTCAAAGTATAGCTTATCGATTTCTTCCCAAATCACCACGAAAAACTTTTCTCTTTGTCCATTCACGTCGAGTCTTTACAAAATCTGATCGACGTTTTTTGATCGTTTTCAGAGTTTTCCAGAACAAAAATTTTAAGAAACTCACTTATAGCTCAAGAAACAGAAGACCAAAAAATGTGCAAAAAATACTAGCATCTAATTCTGGATTTGAGCTAAAGATTAAATTATAAATCTTTAACATCGGTGCAGCATACGATTTATCGTGGCCTGTCAAAAGTGGATAGCTCTTTTTGGCGCATCCGGTAGAAAAAGCGGTCGACTTACGGTGGCTTTTGGCTGCTATGTTTCCTTATGAAAATGTTAGAACTTTACAGATTGTGCTCCATAAGTTGTCAAAGGAATCCTAAATAATTCAATAGTTAATGTTGTGGATGCTCATAATGATTGCAAAACTATGATGATGCTTCACAAAGCAAGTCTCTCAACGCATAGCACTTTCCATGCAAAATGTTTCGTAAGTAAAGCATTGCGTTTTTAAACAGTAAACATGTTTTCCTATGATTCCTTTACTGCAAAAATTTTGGACACTAAATGTTTCGGACATGTGAATTTTTTTACGTTTGATGTATACCCCAAACCCCATACATTTCTAAACACTGCTAAATCAGAAACACCGGAGAGTGAATGCAGGGGGTAATAATCGCCCCTGCTGCCCTTGTGGAGATGGCATAAATTCTTATTTTAATATTGTTTTACTCGTTTTGCCCGTCTAATAATGTGCCCCGTTTGGCGTCCCTAGCTACCAAGTAAACTGGATTCGTGACCAAATCGATGAAGGAGTTGAAGTCTTGAAGACGGTCGAAAGCAATTACTATGAAACAAACTTTTTTCAAAACCTGAAGCAACCTACCTGCTTGGGATCCGTTAGTTCTTGCTCTCGTGTCTGCTCTGTCAAAATGTCAGCAATAATCTGAAGTCGTGATAGAAAAGCCAGACTCGTTATAGCTGAATTCCTTTCAGGAATGTTCTGCACGGGGAATCGAAACTGGAGATTTAATTCCCTTCCCATCATTGAATATATGGATGGTTGACTGAGCAAGTTTGAATTGATCTTGTTTATGTCAATTTAGAGATTCTTTTAGACATAAACTATAAGCCAAGGATTAATTTAAGGTGCAGTGATGACCAATTTGTGCAGTGATGAATCGAAAATGTGCAGTGATGAATCAAATTTTGTGCAGTGATGAATTCTTTCACTTTTCAGTTTGAAATACTTGAAATACAGCAGTTTTAGATGTTTTCAGAATAAAGACACTTAATACTTCTTGCAACGAATAGTCATCTTGCTGGGCACCCC
>REGM01000184.1:384552-407735 GCA_004194415.1 Aurelia aurita
CGGGGAATCGAAACTGGAGATTTAATTCCCTTCCCATCATTGAATATATGGATGGTTGACTGAGCAAGTTTGAATTGATCTTGTTTATGTCAATTTAGAGATTCTTTTAGACATAAACTATAAGCCAAGGATTAATTTAAGGTGCAGTGATGACCAATTTGTGCAGTGATGAATCGAAAATGTGCAGTGATGAATCAAATTTTGTGCAGTGATGAATTCTTTCACTTTTCAGTTTGAAATACTTGAAATACAGCAGTTTTAGATGTTTTCAGAATAAAGACACTTAATACTTCTTCAAACGAATAGTCATCTTGCTGGGCACCCCATTTTTGACAAAAATTGCCCCTCTCCTTGAAACTAACTCACCTCTTTTTAGAGTCTTCAAACACAATGTTGGGAAAAAAGACATAAAATTCAGACGTTGTTTCGTAAAATAACTACTGCAGAAATCACATGTGCGAAAAATTGAATCTTGCTTTTCGCCTCCAATCTCTTACTACTTGTGTCAAAACGAGCAAAGTGCTTGAAAATAGGATTCTGGTCAGTTTTCTTGAATTATAGCTCTTACATTCAGGTGCTATTTAGTAGGAAAACTGAAGAATTTTCATGACCAATACCCAAAGAATGTTGGCGTGCCTTTGGCGCGCTTCCAGCTTCTGCTATATCTGTGGCACCCCCTTTGCAAGTTGCGCCTTTCAATTTCTGGCTAGAGTCACCCCTGCAAAGCAAATCGAAGAATTCTGGGTGGTTATCAGTTTCTACAACAGAATATCACGGACTAATGTTAAATCAAGTTTTGACCATGTGTCATCAAATTAGTTGCATGACAAACTCCCTTCCTTCAAAAAAAGAAGAATTAAGCTGCATTCTAGGCCATTCTAGAGGTTATATTTACAAAATTTTCTAGGGGAGCATCCCTGGACCACTTAGATGTATGCACTTCCCGCGCATGTGGCTGGCTTCCCCCTGGTTTCACAGTGCATAACTAGCTAATGGTGCACATAAATTTATGACAACTATGCTGTCCGGTGCACGGACATCTTGCATTCCATACTTGCCTCTGCCCACAAGGAATCTTGCCAAACCTATTGCCACACCCTTTTGCCACACCCTTTTGACCTGGAAAACTGCGATTTACGTTGTTTTGTGCAGTGATGAAAATTCCTTAAATTAATGCCTGCTATAAGCTGTTATCTTATTCAGAAGTCAAAGTATTCTATTATTTTGGTCGATGCAGGTATACCTTCCCTTCAAAAGCAATCGAAAGGGGAAAAATGCCATTATTTCAAATCGTGTGAACTATGAAATGATGAAGCAACATATTGCTCGGATGCTTTATAGCAGAGAAAAACTTTCGAATTTGCAAAATAGTCATAGAAACTCTTCACGCTGCTCAATCGAACATTTTGAATAAACATCTATAGAACATCACCCCATCCAGATTCTTTTGCAGAATAGCTAAATGACGTATTCCTCCTAAAAATGTGAATATTTTTTTAAACACCTTTTCGCCTGTATTTTTCTCCAAAATTTGAAACTAGACTTACGACAAGAGCCCTTTGCAGGGTGAGTAAAAAAATGACAATCCCCGTTTGAAAAGCTACAGCTCAAGACAATAATATTGGCAACTATATTTAATTTAATCGAGAACATGTTCATATCAATTTCAAGATTTAACTGACTGAAATCGGCCACCCCTTTCTGACATTAGGAGCGATTTTTTCGAGAAAGCCCCTTTAATAAGAAACCTTCAAGACAGACCTAACATTAAAACCAAATTTCCCTATTATTCGTCCTTACAGCAATGGTTTTTACATGCTTTAGCACATGTTATCCCTTTGGGAGGATGAAAGTGTCATCATTGGGAGCAAATTTAGGCGTGATTTTAGGCCTGTTTTGAAAGTTTCCCCCAAGTTTCCTAAAGGGGCTTTCTCGAGAAAATCCCTCATAATTTCACAACAGAGTGCAGGCCCGTAGGAGCGTTTTTGCGATTGGAGGGGCACCATCTCGTGAAGAAAATGAGGTCTGGGGGCGAAGCACCGAGAACCTTTACTTTGGCTTAGAAAACCAGTCCCGACCCCATGTTTTCCATTGCTAAAATGAACATTTAGATGAATTTCGTAGTGATTTTTCTATAGATCTGCACCTGTAAGAAAATTTTGAGGGTACACTCTTTACTTTGGCTTAGAATGCATTTTTTTTCAATCCAATATTACCCTGGGTGCAAGACACATATAACCCAAGGGAAATCTTTCTTTCAGGGTGGGTCTGGTACCCACAGTATCCATTGGTCCCCCATCATCGCTAAAATCGAAATACGGAAAATTTGCAAAATTTATATCCAAGCAATTCCTTATGTTTCTCTTCATTTTCGAGAGAATGTCAAGAGCGTGAGAGATGCAAATGCTAGCTACAACTAAAATAAGATAAGAAATGCTTTCAAAGGGCACTGTTTTGGTTTTAGTTGTTAGCTATTTGTAATTAAATCTTGATATTTAAAAAGTGTTTGCTAGTAATACAAGAACTAGTAGTTCTTGTATTAGATTTCGCATTATATTTCTCATTACATTAGATGAAAGAAAAAATTCAACTTTTCGAAATTATTGGGGGGGCCCGGGCCCGACCGGCCTCAACTTTTTGCTTTTACCCTCTTTGGCCCTGACTGGACTCCCTGTTAGGCCATAATGGGAGTATCCCCTGGGGTCCTGCCCCTTCGATACAGGAATTGAAAGAAAAGAAAAGGAAAAAATTAAGGTTTATCAAGATTTAAGGAGGGAGATCAAAAGACTAAGAAATGTAAGAGAAATCAAAATTATACCAATAATCATGGGAGCTCTGGGTACCATTGGAAAAAACTTCTAGAACTGGCTGAAGAAAATTGAAATTTTCGTACAAGAATTTTCTACTCACCTCGTTTATTCCAGACCCGCTGTTTGTTAGGATTTGGAAAGTTTCCACCCACTCCGTTTATTCCAGACCCCTCGTTTATTCCGGTTTCGAGAGTAACTACCTTTTTCTGTTGTGCACTTTCTCCAAGATTTATACTTAGTTTTTATATTTTGATAGAAGATCAGAATGGCGATAAAAGAACAGAAGATAAAACTGTACAATCTAATATTTCATCTGATTCCATTTCACCATAACCATTTACAATAAATACTATTTCATAAATTAAATATATTATATATGCATATAAGATAAAAATATTCAATTCAATAAATAGACACACACATACTGCTTTAAAGCTTTAAACTACAAATATGAATACTGTAGTTGCATACCGGGTGGGTGCAGGGGTGGCGCCAGGGGAGGGCTAGGGGGCTACAGCCCCCCCCCGTCGGAAGCATCTAGCCCCCCCGTCGGAGGAAATTTTGGGTTGTTGTCGGAGGAAATTTGGCAAAATGACGTACGAAAACAGCATTTTTTNAAGAACATTTTCAAGGCTTGTCAAGTCAGCTTATGAACTTTTTCTTGAAGGTTTCATTTTTTATAAAAGTTGTTCTTGTTTTTAGAAGCAATTGAAGTTTTTGAAGCTGAAAAAAATTGTTATGTAATGGGATTTTCTAAAAATGATATATCTCCTACGACCTTCTCAATAATAAATTTAACGTGAGTCCCCCCAAGGCTCCTTTGATTGTTACAAGGTCCCTCTTGTTACAACGAAGTCCCAATTGACATTCGAAACTTAAACTCGATAGTTTTGTTCAAATATCGACTGAAAGAACATTTCTTGAACTATGTTAAATCGATTTTAACATCTTGATTTATACTTCAAGATTAACGATTTTATAACTAATATTGTACTTAACTATGGACTATGCCATTACTTTCACTTTAACGATGTAAATACTTTTATTTTAACAGGACCCTTATTGATAACAGTGTCTTTGGCACTGAAGAGGTTTTAACCTGTATAAATATTTCTATTATTATTATTATTATTATTATTATTATTATTATTATTATTATTATTATTATTATTATTATTATTATTATTATTATTATTATTATTATTATTATTATTATTATTATTATTATTATTATTATTATTATTATTATTATTTCAGTCCCATTTCTTCTCCTCCCCTAACCATTTATGTTTCACAATCCCATGTTTTTATGAGAATTTCCAGGCAGCGTTTGAAATTTTCAAACTTTTATAACACTTTTATTTCATTTAATTGTCGATTGCATTTTCTAAATATACCATATCATCTCCTCCTTGAATGAGAATGACTCTAGGATATTTTGAAACAAACTAAGAATATTTCTTTCTGAAACTTTGTTGTAGAATGCAGGTAAAAAACGCTCACAGCGAAATATATGCTTGTTCGCACCACATCTAAAGAAATTGGAAGTCATGACTATGTGACTGCGGTTGCATTCCAAGAACTTTTGGCCATTTTTTTGGACAATGACTTTGTGAATTTATTTACCCAATCTATCAGACTACATTTGACTGGTTTCTTTACAAGGACCAAGATATCCACGTCACGTCATCATAAACATGGTTAGCTCGGGTGCATAACTGAACTGACCGCATACCAACTTTTTCTTGAAGTGTTTGGAACCTTTAGAAGACTTTTGTGCTGTCAGATTGATGGCCATCTCTTCAAATCCTCTGGTATATATACGGAGAAAAAACCTACCCTTCCTGCATAAGCGTACTCTGAATGAGGTTCATTAAGGAAGTAGGTTCACTTTAGTGCCCATTTGTTCTGACTCAAAGAATCGTGTCCGATACTCATACTCAAAACGTTGCTCCGGTATGCCCCTTACGCATTTCTAAATATGGAAACGCTGTTAATTCCCTGGTCTTCATATTATTCGAAAGCTACCTTTAGGCAGTGATGCGATTGCTGCAACCAAGCTAAAACAACTACGATTACATCAATCTTTGCTTCAGAAATGATTTAACATACGTTACCAACTGTCGTAACCTATTTAGTATTTGTCTATTTTTAGGATCAGCTAAAGGAAACAAAAACAGAAATATGTTTACTTCATTTCTCATAATTTCTTATTACAAACTAAGCTATCTCACTATTTTAAAGAATGCTCCGAAGTAAATGCTAGGGACTCAATAACAGAATTTGTAAATAAAAAGATGAATGAAACTAAAATGAGTGTCTATGAAAATTTCTTCTTCAAAAGCATTGAGAAAAAGCAAGGCATTCATTTTTAGTTAAAAACAAAATGTTAAGAAAAATTGCCAACACTTGCATTAAAGACCAAATGATACAATAAATCTGGAGTCTTACGATTGGTTGAAATACTATTGCAGTAAAATTCATCAAATGGTCACTTATTTAATCACCTTGCTTCTTTCAAAAGTTATATTAGTTGATATAAAGGGTTTGACCGTAAGAGAATATGAACATCTACAGAGGGTCCCACAAAATTTGTTCGAAGTTTCAAATATTGACAAATGGCGATAGTATGAACGTGCTCCTTGCCAACATAATCCTGTCTCTAGGACCTTACCTTGCATTAACTTTTGACACCAGAATCTTGCAAATACGCTGAATATTCACGAAGTTATGAGTTGTTGAAGTTCAAGTTTGTGCGAAAGCTGCAGAGGTTTCTCGATAGCATTTATAGCCATCCTTTGTTTAGTTCCTCGTTTATTTCAGAGCAAACAAAATGGGGTTTGGAAAGACTTGTCGAACACATAACTTTTCTAACATTCATTCAAGCATATGGATGCTTTGACAATTCTGTTCAGCAAAGTTTGATAGTGACTCAGTCTCTTATCGATTAAGTTTCGACTTAATGTTTGCATTCTTCAGCAAATTTTGACAATGGTTACCATACCTTCAAAATCGTATTTGGTCGCTCTGATATTGCAAGAGGTACTACATTGGATAGCCTTCTTTTACCTCAAATTTGTAGTTTCAGTTAAGGGTCTCTGGTTTCAGCTGTCACACACACAAAGCTGCTCTTTGAAATCATGTAACTCTGTGAATTGTCGGCAGATTTGCAAGATATTGGTGTCTAAAATTAATTTAAGGTCTTAGAGACAGGGTCATGTTATCATGGAGCACGTTCATTGTACCCATTTAAAGCAATATTTAATCAAACATCAAACAACTTTTTGGGACACCCTGCAGAAAGCTTTGTCATTCCAGAAATTTCATATCAAGATCTTGATCGAAGCAGTTCTAAAATATTTCCTACATTTTATTCATTAAAACTCATAACAATCTTTTACAATTTTCTAGCAACTGAATGTTCGAAAGTATCAAAACTTGTAGTCTTTTGTAAAAAGTCTGATGGCCTATCTACCCGGGGGGGGGGGGTACTTGACTTTCAATTGTACTGGGGTGTGCCCACCAAAGACAAACATTTTTACCCGGCTCCAGAATTTTTCCCTCCGAACGATAGCCGATTCTAGAAAAAATCGGCGAAAAGTACACTCCAAAACGTAAAAATCTGGCCAAGCAACAACCTGTTTTGACAAAAATACACCCTTTTGACAACCGGCTCTAGAAAAATTGCCTTCTTTCGATACCCGGCGCTAGAAAATAGAGGCGAAAACGATACCCTGAAAAACGGCACGTCCCCGTCGGACAATTATACTAAGTACCCCCCCCCCCGCCTATCTATGCTGCATCTAACATCATATGTATCATAGTAAATAACCACTACATGTGGGAGTAAGGCACGGTCTCAAACAATTGTATCCCTTCCAGTTTGCACAGCTCATAGAGAGTAAAGTAATTCCAAGCTTTCTTCTCGAAACTTATCAAAACATTTGTTTTATCTCGCTTCGATAAACGGAGATGACGAATCACGAATATTTTCCCGCCAAAGCATTTTGATTTCAGGTCTTTGTTGGAGATTCGGTCTCCCTTTAGTTACGAGGCTTATTGGTGATGGGGCACCTTTTCGGTTAGTTTTAAGTCCAGTTCTGTAGAGGGAAACAGGGGTGGCGCCAGGAATCTTCCGACAGAGGGGCTGAAACTTCCGACAGGGGGGCTAAAATGGCAAAAAATTCTGTTTTCGTACGTCATTTTGCCAAATTTCCTCCGACAATGAACCAAAATTTCCTCCGATGGGGGGGGCTAGATGCTTCCGACGGGGGGCTGTAGCCCCCCTGGCGCCACCCCTGGAGGGAAATTTATCATTTATAAAAGCTCAGTGGCAGCCATCTACAAGAACTGCATCTGCCATTTACCAGAACAAACCGCTCTGCCCAGTCTCCGATTTTAATTGTCGAAATGGTCTATTGATTGTCAAGATTTACTTCAGTGTCATGTAGTTCGTTGGCTGAAACTTCATCACTTCTGTCCTTTTGTATTATCACCTGGTATTTCAGTCCATGGAAGAATTTTTCATTTACTGGGGCCTGCTATTTGAGCTCTAACATAGAAGTTCCATCTGTACCTGATTTCACAATGCAAGATGGTTCCCTAACTGCATCAGGAAACATCTCTATGTATTTAGAAATAACATGTGCATTATTTACTTTCTTCTAGGAGCTTCTTTAATGACACAGTATCTACTATTGTGTCTTGGTAAATTTGGTACAGCCAAAAAGGGTTATCACAACATATATGTCTTGGAACTTCAGAAGCCTCTAATATTTCTGTTCTATTTTGTTCAGGCAAATGACTTATACCCCACAACTGTGATGGCCTATCAGGATGCCCCACACTTTTCTTGATTTCTATGTTTTTCCAAGCAACATATTTCAGGTTACGCAAAACAGTAAGTGTCTTATAAGGGGTATAGTGTTCTGGGTTGATACCATAAGGGAATATCTCAACGAGTGTTTGGCCTGGTGTGAGGAACAAGGAGAGAATTAGCTCTGCACCATGCATACCAACTAATACCACAGCCTTCCCCATCATACAAATGGCATCACTTAAAGATTGATCTTCTAGATTCAAGAATCTCACCTCTTTCTTGTAAGTGTTTGCCAACAGAAGAGCAACCTCTTGCTGATTAAAAACCAATCTTGTCTGCTTTCTCAATACCAGTATGACATATTTCTTGTCAGAATTTGTACTGTGCCAATTAGAAGCGAGTAGTTTTCTAAAAACAGGGTGGCAGACAACCCGTCCATCCATAAGAGGTATATCTCCCGACCACCTCCATTTGTGTACATTCTAATGGGATTGCAGGCACAAAAATTTAAATTTTCTATCTCCTTTAGTAGAAAAATAAGATAGTAGGAACATTAGTTGAAAGAAGATGTGTACTTTTTTCTAAACGGATAAAGGTGAAAATATTATACAACCTAATGTGGGAACGCAGCCTAAGGACAGGCAGCATAACGCCCTTGTTTGTTACCAAACCAAACCATCACGTGGTACTTGTATGGGCTGGATCGAGTTTTCATCTAATCTGATGTCATGTACGAATCACGAATCAACTATTTTAGCCTCAGAAATACAGCTATTTTATGATAAAAACTACTTTCAAAACGATTCTCACTTCCTCTAAATTCTTCATGACTAAATGTTGTTGTGTATGTTTTTGATCTTGAGGTGTGCATTATCTAGACTAAATTAACTTCTGCTGATGTTACAGTGCTATTTATGGCACAACAATGAACTCAGTAATGAACTCAGTAAAGTATCAGTGTTTTAAAAGCTACTTTTTTGTGTGTTCTCAAATGTGAGGTCCTCGTTTCCTTTCTTTCTAGGTGAAAAAACACTGTGCAAAAATTGAGCAAACAAATAAATTAGCTCCATAAGTGAGAACATTGATGCCCCAATCCAAATACCCATCTGGCCCCCAACGTCACTGATTACCCCTTCTGGAGTGTATTTCTTCTCCTCTGTTATTCTCTTAGAAGACATGCTGCCAAAGAATATATTCACTCGCAGGAAATTTCTTCTGATGAATTCTTCTGTCATTATACTTTCATTGAAGCCTAATGCTTTACTGAATACACTTCTGTAGAAAGGTATATCTGCAGTGGACGGCCATTTTGAGTATGATACTGACTTGTGGAAGTGTATTTCATAGCATGGAAGCTTGCAGTTGCAAGATTTAAAACCATTTGCATTCAGCTTTTCAAATATCTTCACCCAACAGTCATTTACTTCTGTAGCTTTTGACAAATTCTTCTTGAGATTAGCAGGGAGAAATGTGTTCATATAAAACCCCAAGGTATCACATGATGCTGCTGCCTTGTATGCCAAACAGGACTCTTGGCAATTCAGTATTGTATATTCACCAGGGTACAACAGCGGAATGCCTTCCCCATATGTGCAATCAGAGGGATATGGATGCTTCATTCTGACTGTCTCACTTTTTCTTATATCAATGCGACTCAAATGCCCAACTGGAGCTAAAACAGAGCCCAGAGAAGGGAAAGGGTACTCCATGTGATGCTGTAACAATAATTCGACACCATCTCCTAACTTAGAAGAGGATAAAGGCATTGCATTATCGACGTCCAAGAAAAGCATCATCGAAAGTCCCTCTTCTTGGCCTACTCTTTGTTGGTAGTATTTGCCATCTGAGTTGTAATTATAGCAAGATGCTCTCTCAACCACAGTTATATCCTTAAAATCCCTAGAAAAGTTGCACATGCTTTTAATTCCAAACGCACACCCTCCTCGTAATTTTTCCATCATAAAGGCACTCCGATTAAAACTCAAATTTTTCAGATTTTCTGCAGTTTTGATCACATTGTTGAGAATATTTGAAGCAAAAGTCACTATTCCAAGTTCCATGTCTCCATTTTGCTTTGCCATCTCAAAGCTTTCTTGTATCATTGTTTCATTACCGAATGCCATGACTTTTGGTTTGCTAACACTTGATGCACAAATTGTGACAGATGGAAATTGCATTTTTGACGAAATGAGTGTCTCATGTTTCATGACAGAAGGATGCTGGAAGAATTTGGAGACAATTTCTTGAACTTGGTAGATGAGCATCCCAGAAAAAAATAGTATTGATATTAACCAAATAGATTTCAAGATTTTCGATTTTGTTATCGATATGCGAGCAAATCCATGCATCGTTACATTTTCTGCTGACGTCTTCAAATCCATCTTTGCTGAATCAGGAATGTTTTTCCTTCCTAAAATATCAAGGGTATTTCCATTAATTTCATACGATAAAAACAAGGGCTGATTTGTTAAAAATGGCAACAAATGCTTTTGATTAACATGCCATTTTAACAAGGGTCATTCTTAGACTTATTACATGAGTCCTTGTTTTCGCTCCATTCCCCCTAACCATACCCCCACAATACCCATTCCGCTTAATATGACTGTAACAAGAAATAGCAATTCAATTCAATGGAGCAAAACTTTGACTCATATCATCAGTCTAGGGTCATGCTAAGGCCTTCCATTTTCGAGACTGGGCAGTTCTGACTCAATTATGGGCAGTTCTACATGAGAAATTTCAGCCCGTGCTGAGTTGAACACGTGCTGAGCTTCAACTCGGTTGACGGTCTAAGCCTTCATCGCGTTTACATGAAGGAGGGTGAGTTGAAAGTCAACACAGGCTGAACGCAACTCGCCTACTCAGCCCGTGCTGACATTTCAGCAGGGGTTGAGATTAGAGCTTATATCCATGTAAACGCAAATAATTAATATTAAAATGTGAACAAAGGAAATGGAATCTATTTCCTCGATCAATCAACTTTTTGAATTGGGCTCGCATTCCTGCTCCTATTGTTTGTGACCGCATTCCCATCATGTGACCTTATCTCAACCCGTGTTGAGATATCATGTAAACGCAAAGAAAAATAAGCAATGCTGTTAAAACTCAGCACGTGTTCAACTCAGCACGGGCTGAAATTTCTCATGTAAAAGCCCTCTAAATGACAAAATGGGTATTTCTGAAATTTCACACTTCTAATCGAAAGTCTGCTATTCTCAAAAATTTCCAAACGCCTAATTATGAAGAAAACTGATACGTCTCCTGCGCTACACAACGCTTGCTTTAGATAGTCATGTAATATACAAGTTTTGAGTTTCTAGATGGTAAGAATGCAACTTTAATGACATTTTAACCCATTTTAAGCCAATCTGAAACTTGAATACAAAAAATGTTCTGGTCGCTGCGCTCGCAACCTCGCAGTTCCACAAAATTATGCCCTTGCTATCGAGTGCGTTTCTTTGAAGTCATTGTACAATTTCTATAGCAGATGGTTGAAAGTGTAGAAACAAATTTAGTACGCGCCTTATTCTTATTTATGAAAAATAGGTAGTTCTAAGTTTTCCTTAGGATGACCCCTGCATTTTAACATGCCATTTTATATTCCAATTGTGGTATTCAACACGCCATACTATCCCCAGACATTAGAAGATTAATGAAAGAGAGGAATGTAGCTATAAGAAAGCAATTAAAACGTCTCCGGAGAAGTGGAACACATATAAGCATCTCCGCAATAAAGTAACAAAAATATCGAGACGCCATACCACCGTCACATTTATCATGAGTTAATTGAAGAAAACAAGAGGGATCCTAAAAGAATGTGGAAGGTTATCAACAAGGTGCTAGACAAAACTGCACCCACAACAGAAATCTGAAGTTTAGATGTTGAGGGGAAAACAATTACGAATGAAAAAGAAGTAGCTGAAGCACTGAATCATCACTTTGCCACCGTATAGGCCCAAAACTTGCAAGCAAGCTAGAGTCTAGGCCCGAAGATGATTCTCTCAAGCATGTCAATTATCAACAGATGTTTGCTAAATGCCACAAAATTACCAAAAAATGGCAAAGCACCCGGCCCAGATAAGATCTCCACTACCCTAATTAAAGATGCAGCAGACTTCATCTGGGAACCGCTAACGATGGTTTTCAATTCCTCGTTGCAAAATGGTGTTTTTTCCAGATATCTGGAAATTAGCAAGGATAATACCAATTTTCAAGGCAGGTTAAAAAAGGATGCAACCAATTATAGGCCCACCTCTGTTGTCATGTTGGCAAAATAGTTCAGGATCAGCTTATTGAATATCTCATAATAAAAAAATATTGACACCAAATCAATCCGTTTTTCGAAAGCTATGTTCCACTGTAACATCCCTCATATATGGTATTGATTATTGGTATGGAAATATGGATAAAAGCAACTCAACTTGGCCATATTTCTTGATTTTTAAAAGGCATTTTATACCGAAGATCATACAATAGTGATAGAAAGGTTGGGTGCAAACGGTATTTTGGGAATCTCGGGAGAATGGTTCACATCATTCTTAAATAGCAGAAAAGAATTCTAAACAATTCAAACAATTCAGTTAATGGACAACAGTCGGGGACTAGATTGGTAGTATGTGGTATACCTCAAGGATCATGCTTAGGATCACTCCTATTTATCATTTACCTGAATGACTTTAAAAAATGTTTAGATTTCTCTAGGGCCAGTGTGTATGCAGACGACACGCATGTTACGTTAACATCTAATAACGTTGATGATCTAATTACAAATGCCCACAAAGAATTAGGAAACATCTCGTTATGGATGTGGGGAAGTAAGCCAAGTGCAAACCCTCAAGAAACCGAATACATTATTATCGGCCATCCACGGAGGATAAATAAAGTTGAAATCTCGGAACCACTGAATCTTAATGATTCAGAAAAGAAGCGTGTCCCGAAGACTAAATCACTATGGGTTATCGTGGGCGAAGGGCGAGACTGGGAAGACCAATTCAGCCAAGTGAAAGGAAAATGGCGGACTCAAGTCACTGAAAAAATTGAAAAATCTTATTTCACAATTCCAGCTTGACCATATGCCCTTGTCGAAAGCAATCTGCGATATGCTAATGTCATCTGGGGGAATCTTTAAAAATCAAAATTGAATATTCTCCAACGTCTACAGGATAGAGCCACTTCTATTATTGATAAGGCCAGACTAAAAGACAATCGGTCTCATAATTGGTTGACCGTTGAACAACTAATTTAATTAGATCGGTCTAATAACAATAATAATTAACAACAATTTCGAGCCAAACGTGAGGGGTACTTTCTCCCGTCGTTTCTTTTGTTTATGTGACGTCATGGTCATATCTGATTGGCTAATGTGCAAATGTAAGCATCCGGTTCGGCTTTATTGAAAGATTATTTGCCCTTGTTTTTTGTTGTACTACAGATGAATAGCCTAATGACACAATTTATTCTGGTTAATGTCCCAAAGGCACAACGCGTACTTATGTTGCAAGTTTTGCCAACAATAGATACAGTATTGACTTTTTTTCATTTTAAAATTATTTATGCAAAGTAGAAAAATATTTCAGATAAAAACGACTGATGAACTGTTCTTGGATTTGGAAAGGATGAACACCAGGAAAGTTTACATCATTTTTTTAAACACATCTATTTAAGTACTTCTCATGCTGTATAGTATTTACATTTTGTAACTAAAATGAAAGATTTAATTTTTCAAATTTAATTTTTAACTCATAAAAAAGTTACTGCCCCGTACATTTTCACGTGATAAAAAGAGATAACCCCGTTCTGCATGGGCTAAAAAAAGTAGTTGCCTCGTCGTGTTTTGCACTGGCCATGTTATAAAACAAATTTTTGACTGTCCCTTAGTTGTTTTGCCAGAAGACGACAGATAAAATGTGCGACAAAGGAGATCCCCTTCACACTTTGGAGAAAAATTTCGTCCCGACAGTGTACTCAATAGACTTACGACGTGATTCTTTGTATTTGTTCAATATTTTCAATCTGATATTTTTATAACCATCCAATTCAATGAGCGATACTGAGACTTCTGTAATGAGTATATGTACTCATCACATTTTCTAAGATTTTGGAAAAATTCTCAAAGAACAACTTATTCATTTCTTGGATATAAAGAACGGACGCGAAATAATTCTGGACAATTCAAGTGTGAACTCAAATTTACAACGGAATTCCCTTTGAACATAATAAGAAAACCATAGAAGAATTTAGCAGTCGCATCCAATTTCCATCTCTTGATGCAAAGACGACCATATATCTTAACAACTCGATCAACCTACGCAATAAAACACCTTTTCCAATACTGAAAATTGATCTGTTTGCAAATACTGTAAGTCAGGGCCGATACCAGCCATGAATTCATAGGGGGCAAAGAACCAAAATTTTCCGACGACAAAAGCAACAGCAACAACAGCAACAACGCCAGTTGTAGGAACATACGTTAAAATCATGCGTGGAATGACTGATATATTCCTTCAATAACTACACTTTGGAATTATTTATCAATCCAACCAAGTGAATATGAAGCAAAAAGATGCTGCAGATTCAAAATTCATGTCGTCATTTATCCTCGAATGTTAATAAATTCGTGTTCAATGCATATTTTTTCCGACAAAATCTTTTAAAGGTGGACCTGTAAATCGCAAAAAAATCCGACAGGTAGAGTGAAATTTCCGACAAACGGCCTGATGGGAGAGGGGGGCGCTCCGCCCCCGGCCCCCAACTGGCTTCGGCTCTGCTTCAAATCAAAAGTCCGCATGGATTTGTCAACAACTTCAAGGCCTTATCAACTTGAAATCAATCGGATTTCTTCTTAGTGCAAATGTGGGCATAAGTTTTCCTAGAACTTCAAAGAGCATAATGTCGGCTTATGAATTTAGTGAAATAATTATGTCTATGTCTATATTTGCACTAATAAATGAAAATTGGATTGCTTACAAGATGGTGATGGCCTTTGTACAAATGCCCAAGGAGTTCAAACAGCACAAGCTAGAGAAATGCTTAAAAACCTGTAGGTCGGTGAGCAGCAAATTTCTCAGATAATTTCGTGAAATAATCTGCCAATATTTCTAATTTTAACAACCTCTGAGGATACACTCCTTCTCGCTCTAAGAGCCCACTTTGTAGAACATAAGTACTTACAGGGACTGCCGAAAGGTAAGCAACAAAGCACTCAATTTGGAATGGTAAGAAAGTCACGTAATGTCAAGGAAACTGACAATTGCTATAACTTCACTTGCTATCATGGAATAACCTTAGACTAGTTTCGTTCAACAGCAAAGTAGTTATATACTGGAAGAGTTACACAAAAGGTAAGGCGTTCATTGTTTTCATGATCAGACATTTGTCTCCATATTTATGCGTGATTCTAGCATAAATTTATTCTGCCTGCCCAATTCGCTATTGTCGAGTGAAAATGCAGTATATGTTCAAATAATTCAACGTTTAATGTTTAATTTCATTACTATGCAGAGAAAGTTCATTGGAAACTTGGACTCGCTTGGACCAATGCAACTCAAGAAGGAAAAACGAAAGTGGTTTCAAAACTCACCTTCTAAATTTCTATGACGATCTGAAATAATTTCTGCGTCCGTTTCTTTCTCTTTCTGCAGTGGAATGGATGGATTACCGCATTTCTCATTGAATTTAATGAAGAGAAATTTATGATATTCATTCAGTGAGTCACCTGCAAGCAATTAATAACATTGAAAACACAGTCACTAAATTGGACTGATTGCTTGCGTTTTCTATTTAAAAATATCAATTGGATATGCAGGTATCTTGTATAACATACTGTGTTTTCGCGGCCTCTGTGGATTCCATTTTATTTTTTACGGTGGCCCACAACTGTCACGTACAATTAAAGAAGGACTTGCACAATTAAAAAAGAAATCGCATTAATAAAAAAGAAAACATACAATTAAAAAGCCAAATGCACACTTAAAAAAGGAAGTGCACAATTAAAGAAAGCCACGGCAAATTAAAGAAAGCCACGGCAAATTNATCAGTATTTAATCGTTTATGTGTAGTTGTTGTAGTTTTTGTAGTTGTATATTTAGTTGTAATTTAGTAGCATGTTCTTTATGTAATTGCCACAGGGTAGTCATTGTCTTTTGCTCCCCGTGGTATCGTCCTTGTAGTGTTGTAAAGTAATTCATAGTAGTGTATAGTACCTTGTTCTTGTACAATTTTTAATTGAATGCAAAAAAGAAGGAAGTAATGCTTTCGAACTAATAACTCCGAGCTTGGGACTTTTGGGAAAGAGGTACAAAAACTGATCTTTTTGTATTTAGAATTGGAAATAAATACATATTGGCAAAATCCCCCAGCTCCACAACCACAAGAGTGTTTTTTTGTTATCAGGTAAGATGTTCAACAAACAAGACTACGCTCTTCAGCTAGAATGTACATCCATAATGACGATAATAGCTTTTGTTGATGAAAATCAATCTTAGACTTTGGCATCCCCCGATTTTAGGTATTTAATTCAACATGGCCGTAGGAGCGCTTTTGCGATAGGGGGAGCACCGTCTTTCCTTCAGGTTGGGTCTGGTACTTACCGTACACATTGGTCTTCCACCATCTCTAAAATCGAAACTCGGACAATTTTGCAAAATTCTTACCCCACGCAGTTTATATCCAAGCAATTTCAAATGTTTCTCCTCATTTTCGAGAGAATTTCAAGAAGGTGCAGGGGCGAAAATCCTAGGGCGGTGTGGGGGGTGTGAGGGGTGTGGGGGGTGTGGGGGTGTGACACCCCCCCAATCCTGAAGACATTGACTTTCGCAGGGCGAAAGTCGAAAACTGCAGGGCAGCCTCAACTTTTAAGATTGCTCTTTGAAAAGTGTATTGGAAGGCACTTTTTTGAACAACTTACAACAACGTACAGTTTAAGTATTGACCAACGAAACAGAAACAAATTACTTGAACACGCACTTGTCAGTTTCACGTATAACAATCTGCAGCTTTCTATGCGATAGATGCATGGATATTTTCAACCAATCAAGAGTTGTGATTGCAAATAATTTATCAGGTGATTGCCCGCTGCACCTCCTGCTTTCCAATTTTTTTATAGCAACTTGAGACTGGTCAAAATATTTTCCAAAGGGAAATCTTACAGAAGCTGTTCTACTAAAATGACCTCCTCACTTTTATAAAAGATGGTCCTCAAAATTATTTAAAAAATAAAAGGGCAAGTTGTTGGGCGGAGGAAGGGTCGGGTGGAGTCAGCGGCGTGGCCAGGACAAATTAACTGGGGGGTATTCAAACGAAGGGGTCCCCCAGGAAATTTTTTGAGGGCACGCCCTTTACTTTGGCTTAGAACGCTTCTCTCGATCCCATCTTTACCAATGCCATTGGAAACTTTGACAATTTTATAACAGTTTTCTATGAATCACCATCTTTGGGAAATTTTTTGCGCAAATACCTTATAATTTGTCATAGAATGCTTCTCGCAATCCAGTATTTGCTTGACCCCGAAATGGAAGCCTTTTAAAAATTCTGTGATAGTTCGCCTGGTAAAATTTTCTAAAATACCAACCCTATACTTTGGCTTAGAATGACTCTCCCGGTATTTCTTGGAAAAATTCTTACGCACCCTACCTATACCCAGCGACTTTCTCCTCGTTTTTGAAAGAATCTCGAGGACCATCTTTTCACAGAAGCCCCCCCATCCCTCCCCGCGGCCACGCCACTGGGTGCAGTAAAATTTGTGCTGAGAAACCCTAGTAAGTGACTGGGAGAGTCATTCTAAGCCAAATTATAGGTTGTCGTCCTTACAAATTTTCCTGGATGAACCATGACAGATTTTTCAACGATTCCAAATTAGCACTGGCAAACATGAGGTTGAGAACATGGAATTAGCACATGGCATTCTAAGCCTAAGTAGATGCTTTTTCTTCAACAATTTTCCTGGGGATGGATGCCAATTTATAAAAACTTTTCTGTTATAAAATTGTCAAAAATACTATTTTAACGCCGCCAAACATAGAATCGGGAGAAGTGTTCTAAGCCAAAACAGAGGGTGTTTCCTGAAACAATTTCCCTGGGGGTTTGCTCCCAGTCCTCTTCATTTTCATAACCTCCAGTTAATTTGCCCTGGCCATGCCGCTGCTTTGATGAGCAGTACAAAGTGTACGGTATTAGGGCTATTCTGACCTATGTTCAAATCACCTATAATGCTCACAATATGCTCATCTCCTTCATGGACTAACTTTGGTCGATTTGTGACAACCGAAAACCCAATTTCAGCCTCATCTCTGGCAGGGCAAAATTTTCATACACCCCTCCAATAATAATGGTTAAGTTACGCCCCTGAGATGGTGAGGGATGCAAATGCTAGCTACAACTAATCTAAAATAAAAAATGTTTTTAAAGGGCACTGTTAGCGATTTTATTTATAATTGCTAGATAAATGAAAATCTACCGTACAGGTATATGTACCTCAAAAAAACATGGTACCTAAAAACATACATGGACACTTATTGTTCCATAATTTTTTCAAAATATCATCAAGTCTAAAACTGATTGTTGTTTCTTATTTACAAGGTTTCTATCTTTCTGGAAAAGTGTTAACAATTGCATTGTTTTAATATTTTGTTGCAACCAGGGGTGGCGGTTGCTGATTTCTGGTAGGCATTAAAAACACAATTTTTCACAGAACAGCTCCTAAAAACCTGTGAACATGGATTTAAGTTAGCAAGTCTAGTATTTTATGACAGGTAAATGTCTCGTCCTTGTCACTTTAAACAGAAAATCTGCACAGAACTCTACAATTCATAGTAATTCAGTGGTAAACAGGTACTAACAAGGCAGCTGGCTTTGTATGTTTTGAGGTACATAAAACAGAGCACTTGTCGGTCCATGTTACTGCTAGACCCTGGCTGTTAGATAATAACTTTCAATATCCTGTACAAGTCTTTTTAATATTAACAAGAACAAAGATATAGACATACATAACTTTTTATATAAGAAACTAGCTTATAAGAAACTGGTACTTAACTGAAAATGAAGAAACTATAATGCTAAAGTTTGAAAAAAGCTAAGAAACATTTAATTGCTAAATTCAAAGATATAATGGCCAATAATATGTCGTTGAACCTTTATTCTTGAGTAAAATTAACTCTAGTTTTAAGTTTTGAGTGTAATAAAACACTTTTTCTTCCCACCCGATATTTTATATATCAAGAAACATATCTGTAGCCGTGTTAGAAACTAAATCATAATTCATGGACTCAAAAATAAGAACGAAACATGAATACGAGGCCAAAAGCAACTGGGCATTACAATATCAAGGGTCTTAGATACTAAAATGACAAGTATGTGCCCATGGCAAAATCTTTTCTCCCGCAGCTCACCGAGAAAATTTCCAGCAAGAGACGTACACCAAGGGTTTTCCTGAAGCAATTTTGAAATATACTAAATACCCCTCCCCTCCGAGATCGCAACTAGGTTGCAGTCATATGAATTTCACCAATAAGTCTAATTTGCAAGTACCTCTACAAAGTATGATATAGACTCATAAAACACCATTGCCAAATAATGAGCCATGTTCGGCCTAAAACCTTTTGACTTCAGCATGTATAGTTAGCCAAACATTAGGCCTAAATTGACCATATGATTAAATTATGTTAAAAATCTTTATTGTTAAGCCAACAGAAGTTGGTTACCATGCAACTTCAATCAATACTGTCACCAGATGTGTGAAATACCTTGCTTTTCATCTGTTAATGTGCTGTATCTATACAACCTACAATTCCTCTATGCGTGTTTTGAGGTACATGTAGTGCTAGTTTTGTAGTGCAATGGGTATAAAGCTTCAATATAAGTTTGCATTTCATGTAATTCTTGTGAGACAATTTAGTGCAAGGAAACAAGAAANAACGGAACAGAAACAAATTACTTGAAGACGCACTTGTCAGTTTCACGTATAACAATCTGCAGCTTTCTATGCGATAGATGCATGGATATTTTCAACCAATCAAGAGTTGTGATTGCAAATAATTTATCAGGTGATTGCCCGCTGCACCTCCTGCTTTCCAATTTTTTTTATAGCAACTTGAGACTGGTCAAAATATTTTCCAAAGGGAAATCTTACAGAAGCTGTTCTACTAAAATGACCTCCTCACTTTTATAAAAGATGGTCCTCAAAATTATTTAAAAAATAAAAGGGCAAGTGGTTGGGCGGAGGAAGGGTGGAGTCAGCGGCGTGGCCAGGACAAATTAACTGGGGGGTATTCAAACGAAGGGGTCCCCCAGGAAATTTTTTGAGGACACGCCCTTTACTTTGGCTTAGAACGCTTCTCTCGATCCCATCTTTACCAATGCCATTGGAAACTTTGACAATTTTGTAACAGTTTTCTATGAATCACCATCTTTGGGAAATTTTTTGCGCAAATGCCTTATAATTTGTCATAGAATGCTTCTCGCAATCCAGTATTTGCTTGACCCCGAAATGGAAGCCTTTTAAAAATTCTGTGATAGTTCACCTGGGAAAATTTTCTAAAATACCAACCCTATACTTTGGCTTAGAATGACTCTCCCGGTCACCTTCCTGCATTTCTTAGAAAAATTCTTACACACCCTATACCTATACCCAGCGACTTACCCTAGTAAGTGACTGGGAGAGTCATTCTAAGCCAAATTATAGGTTGTCGTCCTGACAAATTTTCCTGGATGAACCATGACAGATTTGTCAACGATTCCAAATTAGCACTGGCAAACATGAGGCTGAGAACATGGAATTAGCACATGGCATTCTAAGCTTAAGTAGATGCTTTTTCTTCAACAATTTTCCTGGGGATGGATGCCAATTTATAAAAACTTTTCTGTTATAAATTTGTCAAAAATACTATTTTATCGCCGCCAAACATAGAATCGGGAGAAGTGTTCTAAGCCAAAACAGAGGGTGTTTCCTGAAAAATTTCCCTGGGGGTTTGCTCCCAGTCCTCTTCATTTTCATAACCTCCAGTTAATTTGCCCTGGCCATGCCGATGCTTTGATGAGCAGAACAAAGTGTACGGTATTAGGGCTATTCTGACCTATGTTCAAATCACCTATAATGCTCACAATATGCTCATCTCCTTCATGGACTAACTTTGGTCGATTTGTGACAACCGAAAACCCAATTTCAGCCTCATCTCT
This sequence comes from Aurelia aurita, assembly GCA_004194415.1. Classification (NCBI taxonomy): domain Eukaryota; kingdom Metazoa; phylum Cnidaria; class Scyphozoa; order Semaeostomeae; family Ulmaridae; genus Aurelia; species Aurelia aurita. The sequence goes on from REGM01000184.1 coordinate 405,352, forward strand.
GGCAGGGCAAAATTTTCATACACCCCTCCAATAATAATGGTTAAGTTACGCCCCTGAGATGGTGAGGGATGCACATGCTAGCTACAACTAAACTAACATAAGAAATGTTTTTAAAGGGCACTGCTTTGGTTTTAGTTGTTAGCGATTTAATTTATAATTGCTAGATAAATGAAAATCTACCGTACTGTAGATAGACAAAAGTTTTTTGCTGGTTTTTGTATTTCACGTTAGATTGGCTTCGTCTTGTTAGTTTTAGCTGCACCTAATGAAGCATTTTTCAGATAAAGAGGGATGAACTTTCAGAAACTTTGGTTTGAGAATAATTTTGTATTTCCTTCAGTCAATTTTACTTATCAATATGAAGACAAAATGCAACTTTTTGAAATTTTTGGAGAGCCCAGGCCCGACTGGCCCAGTAGGGCCTGAATTCACCATCTTAGTGTGTCGTATAGCCACGAAAAATGTAGTGTATCTATGTACCGGGTGTCCCAAAAAACTGTATACAAGTTTCAAAAATTCTGAAGCAGAGAGTTTTCGTCAAATCACCCCAAAGCTATTTTTATGTTAACCCTCAATGGATGAATTAAATTTTGATGTTTTTCTGATAATTTTCAGATACATTTTTGTAGAGCAATAAATCAGCAAGTGTAAAATTTCCTCTTAGACCCAAACCAGAGCTTCCAGTAGAGAAGAGCTAACTATTCTAGGGATGGCAGAAGCATTTTAGCCCTCAACATCCACAGCTGATACGCCTCTGATATGAAAGCAAATTTTTCTTGCCATTATCAGTGACTTGGTTGTAGAGTTATAAATCAACAAACGCAATATTTACTCTTAGCCCCAAACCAGAGCCTCCATTGTAGACCCCTGAGAAGGCAAAAACCCTACAGCATGGCAACCCTCGATATTCTCGGCAAACAATTTTCTACTGATATAAATTGAGCAAAACCAAATCAAAGACTTTCCTGAACAAAATTTTATCACTGTTTCTTATTGGACAAGGGAATTCTTTACCTTTACTATAATGAACCAGTTATTGTTACAATTACAACTTTTAAGTAAAGTAAAAGTAAAGAAATCTTTTGATTAATGATAATGTAATATAAATTTCCCCTTGAGAATGTATTCCTCTCGGTTTCTAAAAATAATAATCACGAGACATATCAGCTTTGGAATGTCGAAGGCCGATATGCTTCTGCCTTTAATAGAATCGTTAGCTCCTCTCTACTGGAAGCTCTGGTTTGGGTCTAAGAGGAAATTTTACACTTGCAGATTTATTGCTCTGCAACCAAGTTACCAAAAATTATCAGAAAAACATCAAAATTGAATTCATCCATTGAGAGTTGAAATAAAACTAGCTTTGGGGTGGTTTGACGAAAAATCTTGGCGTCAGAATTTTTCAAACTTGTATACAGTTTTTTGGGACAGTTATTTATGTTAATTAACAGATTTTTGGGACAGTTATTTATGTATCAATTTGCCGCTATTTACAATGATTAGGAAAAGATAATAAAATACAGTAGATGCAATACAGTTTATATTAATTATTTATATTAATATATTAATATATTAGTTTATACTAAGACTAAAAAAGAAAAATACAAGTTAAAAAACACCTCTAATTACAGTGGCAGGGATTGCATTAAAAGGTCGAGTTGACCTTATTTCCATAATGATCCCCTTAGAGGTGGTTGCAAAAAGAATAAACAATAGATTCGTATGTGCCTTTGGATAAAACATAATTCAGTAAGACCGAATCAGGCATTGAAACTAAAATGGTCCTAAAACGGTTTTAAAATCGTTTGAAAAGCTCTGGGGGTGTTTAAAGATAAATCATTCAACCCAGGGCATAGCTTTGGTAAACATAGCGTTGTCTTGAAGTGACTTGCCAGAACAAAACGACTTTCGAGAGCAAATGAAGCCACAGAATTTTCTTAAAATTTTAAATTTTGATTACTGACAGTTTCTTAAAGTTTCTTAGAAGGTTCCTCTAATAGACGATTACGGAAAAGATGGCGTCAGGGGGCATTTGACCAAGATGCATTGCGTTTAGTGATCGAATTTCTATAGAATCACTGTTGATTCCATTATAGAACGCAATGCATCTTGGTCAAATGCCCCCGACGCCATCTTTTCCGCAATCGTCTATTGTAGTTGCCTTTTATCGTTGGGGCTCGGTTCCAATGCCTTCGTGAACATTTCGTAGCCAATTTTATCAAACCATGCTTTTGTCTAGAAATTACTCAGTTGATACTGAGTACAAATAGCAAGCGGAATTATACTTCGGATTTTTGAAATGATGAGGATAAAATAAATGAAAAGTGTCTTGAATCATATTTGCCAGTACTCGAGTTTCTTAAAGTTTTGGTCATTTGAGAGTTGAT